>CM032448.1:3314718-3343198 GCA_019049505.1 Pachyrhynchus sulphureomaculatus
TATATATATATATAAATATATATATATATATATATATATATATATATATATATATATATATAAAATTTTTTGTATGTAGTTTGAACTAAAATGATACAACTTGATACCGTTTTCGATTTCTTCTTGTGAGTACATTTTTGCAGGTTTACGCTTTTGTTGGGATTTAATACGCGCCGCCAGTGGTTCTATACGTTTATATCATTCGACAAGTAAAATAAGAAGATGTGTACCCAGAACGACGAGACTCTTTGTTCGAATAGGAACTGCTGGTCGGTCACGAATGACGACGGGACGACCGACGGCCGCAAGAACAGGCATCGTTTTACAATAAACAAACATCAAAAGAAAGCATTGTTTTTATGAATTTTTGAATTAACTGCTAATTATTGAAATCGGAATAATAATTTAATAATAAATATTTTGTTTTACTTCTTTAAAAAAAGAAGTATTGAATCTCTCAGCGCACTATTTGCTTGGTTTTTTGGGAATAACCGGGTCCTAAGAAATTTTAGTCGTCCACTGGTGAGCTATAGAATACTCAGAATAACCAGTAGTATATATAAATTTCTTAAAAATTATGACAAAACCTGGTAAACCACAAAAACCAAAGAAACAAACCGGCAAACCGCAAATTGGATTTGCCCAACTAGTGTTCTACAGAACCTGCGCGAGTATTACATCATATATCTTTAATTTGTTCTTCTAGTTTTAACAGTCTCTCCTTTGCTGATAGTGTTTTTTCACGTTGAATGTGGAAATGTAGATGGTTTTGCTTTTATGTTTTCCAATTTTGTGTCTTTGCGATATTCCAGGTTTGTTTGTTGTACATTGGATTAGCGAGCGAACTTTTGCTCTCCACAGAATTCTTAGGGCAGACCTCAATTGAGGTGTGGGGCTCATTACCCACCTGGGGTATAATTCCGTATGTTTTGAAAATCATCATGCTAAGGAGGTTTTAGCTATAGCTAAAGGCGAGTTGGAGGATGGATATGGTCGGAGAGAGGGATGTTGGGGGTAGGGGTTGGAAGTAAGGTTAGGACTGATTTTCTCTCGAGTAGGGGAATTAGGAGAAACACCGGGCTCGCGTAAGTAGGATTAAGTCCCTGAAGTAGTCCTGTTCATCACCGGACTACATCAGGAACGCAATCCTGCTTACGCGAGCCTGGTTTCTCTCCTAATTCCCTTACTCGGGAGAAAATCCTGGTTATAGTCATCGAAATTTAATGAAGCCAGTGTGAAAAAAATCCTTGATAAAAGGTTTACCTAAAGTCGAACAAGTTTTTTCAAACATCCGCACACGCATTTTTTCAGCAGTTTGAACACGCGGGTTTTGTTAACGCTGGGCAAGCTGAATATGAAATTTTCGCTGCTAAAGAGTAGCAGAATAATTTGTTTTCGTGATCCTGTCACAAACAAACGGCACGCTTCATTACGATAAAATGGTCTCCAAATTTCTAGAACATCCTATGTAAAAACTAACAATATTTGGAAGATTCTAAATTATTCTTAGTCTGTATTTTTTTAAACCTAAAATATATACAAATGCAGGTGCATAATTCATAAAATCTGCCTAATTTATTCCTAAACAAACAAATTCTAAAGCAGCGTGCATGTGTAAAGTTGCTAACGCAACAGTCCGACTCTGGCATGTCTCGAAAAGAATTAGGATCTAATAAACACTACATACAGACCTCAGTATCCTTCATCGGATATGAAATAGTTATATATATATATATATATATATATATATATATATATATATATATATATATACGTGGGTAAATCAAATATAAACGGTAATTTTTTTTTTTATACGTTTATTGAATAATCATATACACAAATCATTGATTTAACATTTTTCAATATAGTCTCCTGCGTGATCCACACACTTTTGCCACCGATTTGGAAGTTTCCGTATTCCCTGGTCATAAAAGGTTTGAGGGCGGGTTGTAAGTCAATTGCGCACGTGTTCCTCGACTTCTTCATTGCTTCCAAATCGCTGTCCTCCCAGTGATTCTTTCATAGGCGCAAACAAAAAAATAGTCACAGGGGGATAACTCAGGGAGGGTGCTCGAGGGTTTCCCAGCCCATTTCTTCCAGTGTATCCCTTGTCGAAGCCGCAGTGTGAGACCTGGCGTTGTCCTGGAGGAGAATGACATCTCTGATGGCATGTCCCGTCTTTTCTTTCGATAGGCGGCTTTTTCCAACCGTAACAACTGGCAGTAGTAAGCCGCATTCACCGTACGTTGATCGTGCAGGAAATCGATCACTAAAATTCCCCTAGAGTCAAAAAAATCGTTGCAAGGACTTATCCAGCAGAGAGACGAGTTTTGGCCTTCACTGGGAAACCTTCAGCGATTTCCGACCTGACTTGTTTTTGGTTTCCAGTCGACAACCTTGGAACCCATCGAGCAATAATTTTTCTGAAAACCGAGTCGATCAGTAATTATGGATTGAACACTTCCATAGCTGATACCCACTTCTGAGGAAATTTCTTCAACGGTTAATCGGCGATCACCTTCGATAAGGTGTCTAATGTCACGGATGTTGTCATCTGCAAGGCTTGACCTAGGGCGTCGATCATGACTTTCGTTTTCAACCCGTTCTCGTCCGCCCTTTAATTTTCTCGCCCACGTATACACACGATTCTGAGACAGTGTACTGTCCCCAAACTGTGCCTTCAAACGGGTTAAAATTTCTGACGGTTTAGCGCCTTCATTGGTTAAAAACTTGATGATAATACGTTGCGCAACAGACGAAGGTACCTCTTGCTCGGTCATGGCTGTACTGATGACAAAGACGAGTTGGCGCGCGCACCCATCCGGTTCCCCCACTCGTCACAAACCAAACATCTACTCCACACAACATCATCTAGCTAAGAACTGCATTCTAAGAAGAATAGCAAAATTACCGTTTATATTTGATTTACCCACGTATATATATATATATATATATATATATATATATATATATATATATATATATATATATATATAGTGTCAGACGCTCACGAGTGACAAATTTATACCGAACAAAGAGCATTCGCGGACAGCATTAATTTTTTGTTTTCATATGAAGAAAACTGCTGTTGAATTATACCGATTACTTCGAGAAGCTTATGGTGAACATGCTCCATCGCAAGATACGTGTGAACGATGGTTTCGGCATTTCAAAAGTGGTGACTTCGATGTTGCAGACAAGGAACGTGGAAAACCGCTAAAAAAATACGAAGATGTGGAATTGCAAGCATTGTTGGACAAAGATGATTCGCAAACACAAAAACAACTCGCCGAGCAATCGAGCGTTAGTCAACTAACTGTTTCCAATCGGCTACGAGAGATGGGAAAGATTCAGAAGACCGGTAGATGGGTACCACATGAGTTGAACGACAGGCAAATGGAAAAGCGCAAAAACACGTGTGACATTTTGCTCGCTGGTACAAAAAGAAGTCTTTTTTACATCATAGTTACAGGGGATGAAAAGTGGATTTATTTTGAGAATCCCAAGCGCAAAAAATCATGGGTAGACTCAGGCGAATCATCCACATCGACCGCAAGACCGAATCGCTTTAACAGAAAGACGATGCTCTGTGTTTGGTGGGACCCGAGAGGCGTGGTCTATTATGAGCTGTTAACCCAGGGGAAACGGTTAATACTAAACGTTACCAACAACAATTGACCGATTTGAACCGTTCGCTGCTGGAAAAAAGGCAAGAATACCGAAAGAGGCAACACAAAGTCATTTTTCTTCATGACAAAGCTCCATCACATACAGCAAAACCAGTTCGGGACACGTTGGAAGCACTCAGCTGGGAAGTTATACCCCATGCGGCTTACTCACCAAACTTGGCTCCTACCGATTACCACTTGTTTGCATCGATGGGTCACGCGCTTGCTGAGCAGCGCTTTAGTTCGTACGAAAATGTGAAAAAATGGCTCGATGAATGGTTCGCAGCAAAAGGGGAAGATTTATACTGGCGTGGTATTCACAAATTGCCCGAAAGATGGGAAAAATGTACAACAAACGATGAAGCATACTTTGAATAAAGTGCTTTTTATCATTCTTCCGAATTTAACATATTTTTTTAGAAAAAAAATTCCATTTCATACTTGTACACCTTTTTATAATATATATATATATATATATATATATATATATATATATATATATATATATATATATATATATATATTGTAGCATATTTAATTTTAATTTACCTATCGGTACCGATATTTCAATATTTATTTTCTTTTGGAATATGATGTATGTATGAGGATGGGAAAGGATCCGAACACACACAGATAAAGTTATACCATTTTTAAGATGGCGAACCTAAGATACGGCATATAGTTTTTGTGGAAACTGCTCCATCAGTTTCCCTTTAACATGATTTTTGTTTTACGCAGAAAAGCTGTAAGATTCGTGTTCAAGACCAAGGAATCAGATTCACATAAATCATTTTTTTTTGTCATCTAAGATTCTGACTTTGTCTTGCATTCTTATAGGAAACATCATTTTTTTAGTCAAGGTAAGTGTAGGTCTGCTCTAAAATGTCAATGAATGAATGAATTGGTTCTTACAAAACAAACGAGTTCTAGTGTCTAAACTTAAACTAAAGAGTGACTTTGGATGTTGAAGCGTGGCACTGCATGTCCTCAGCATACTTTTCATAAGATGGTACGTAATTACCGAGTGCTAATCGCAAGCATGATGACATATGTTCGTCAGTTAGTCGATTGCGATATTTTGACTTAATTATCTTCATTTCAGAAGATGCAGACTCGCACAAGTAAGTTGACCCAAACATTGCCGTCAATTGAAGGGCGATTTGCCTTAGATTCGGATATTTATCTTCAGATATAAAACACCAGAATTTTGTATCAGATGCTGTGGCTTTGAGATGTGTATCTGATATAATCCGCACTAACTCATTTTCAACAGAACATGAGTCCATGTTAAACTGACTTGCTATTTCAGTAGCTAAATCCTCAATGTTTTTACACGAAAACGGATAACTCATAAATGATGCGATATTTGCCAATTTACTGAAATCATAAAAACGTATTTCGAATTGGCCCAAAATATTTGATAATTCTGCCTCATAAATATCAACTGAGGGATCCTTGATTTCAAAGCCGAAAAATTTTTCAGATCCTTTCTTTTCAGTTGATCTATCATAAGTTGCAATTTACTTTTGAATGTGTTTATTGCGCTAATCATCTCAATAATAGTTTTTCCTTTACCTTGAAGCTCCAAATTAATGGTGTTTAAATGCATTGTGATGTCTGTCAAAAATGCCAAATCAGTCAGCCATTTTCCGTTTTTCAGCATCTGAGTGTCATCACCTTTTCGTCCAGAAAAGCTGTTATTTCGGGCAATAATTCTTGAAACCTTTCTAGGAATTTTCCGCGATTCAACCACCTGACGTCCGTGTGAAGAACTAAATCAGTGTGTTCAGCTGACTCACTATCTTCCAACTGCAATTTAAAAAGCCGTCGTTGCAAGCTACGTGCACGGATAGAATTCAGAATTTTTATTGCAATGCCCATAATCTCCTCCATGTTTAGAACTTTTGAACACAAAACTTGTTGATGTATAATGCAATGGAAGGAGAAAAATGAAGGGAAATCATCATTAGCTCGACACAATGCCACAAAAACCGTTTTTGTTTCCAGTCATTGCTGGTGCTCCATCGGTTGTAATGCACACTAGTTTATATATTGGTAGTTTGTAGTTTGTTACAAAATTGAAGAAAACGTCATATATATCTTCGCCACGAGTCTTTCCTTTCAGAGGAATCATTGTCAAAAACTCTTCCTTAGCCGACATGTCATTGAATACCATTCGAATAAAAATACACAGCTGTAACTGTAAAGAAAAGTATGTACATTCCATGATATCATGTTTTAGTTTATCTGCCATATCCTGACTCATGACTTCAACACGCCTTGTGGCAGTCGGACGAGATAACTGAAGTTGTCTAATAGCAGACATAATCTCTGTTTTATTTTTAAAATCTCCAAATAAAGTCTCACCCGCTTCAATAAATGCTACCTTCACAACCAATCCATCATCAAATGGTTTCTTGTGTTTCGCCAATATATGAGATATTTTAAATGACGTGATCGTTGCAGCTTTTGATTGTTTGGCTGGTCTTGTGAACATGGTTTGTTCTTTTTTCAAACAAGTTATCAAATCACGTACTTTTCGTTTTCTTAATTCACTCTGTGACGGAAAATCCTTTTCATAGTTTTTATGAACCGTTTTATGATGCCTCTCTAAGTTCCCACGCTTAGGTATTGCAACTGACGCACGGCAAATGAGACAAATGCACTTATCCTTTACCATACAAAAGAAAAAATTTTCCTCCCAATCGTTATTAAAATGATAAGTTTTACTTTTCTTCGCCGTACTCATTTTGGACTATTTATTAATAAACTTTGTATCGATGTATCGCCTTCAAGTGACAACTCAGACTGACACCTATTCCTGCAGGCGCAACATTTATATCGGCGCGAACGAAGTCTCGAATGTTCCCGTCAAACACGCCGCCCGAAGTTTCTAGAAAAATCGGCGGGAATCAAAAACGCGGCTTTTCTTTGACAAGTACCGCGCGTTCCTTTGATAAAGCCGCCTTTTGCCGCTAGCAGGGGGTTACTACGATAAAAGAAAGTGATGAGGGGGTTATTCTGGCCTAATTGTGGATCGAATAAATTTTAGTAGTTTATTCATTACATTTTGTTTTCGTTACCTAAAACAAAATCTATGAATAGTTCTATATCGGAATTTTTTTCTCGAGATCGACTCAAAAAGCACTCGCGATCGACTTGTCGATCGCGATCGACCATTTGAACATCCCTGGCCTAGATAATGGGAGATAAGGTGAGATAATGGGAGATAAGAAGAAATAATGGGAGATAAGGAGAAATAAAGGGAGATAAGCAGAGATAAGTCTAGATAATGAGAGTTATGGTGAGATAACGGGAGATAAGGAGAAATAATGGGAGATAAGGAGAAATATTGCGAGGTAAGTCGAGATAAGCCTAGATAATGGGAGATAAGGTGAAATAATGGGAGATAAGGAGAAATAATGGGAGATAAGGAGAAATAATGGGAGATGAGCAGAGATAAGCCTAGATAATGGAAATTATGTAGAGATAATGGGAGATAAGGAGAGATAATGGGAGATAAGGGGAAATAATGGCAGATATTTTATTAAGTTAGGTAACATAAGGAATAAGCAGTGACTATAGTAGTGAATCAAGTCCAAGCGAGCAGAGCCGCGGGCATGGCTAGTATTATATAAAGTTATTGCTGCGTTTGAAGGCATAAATCGCAAAGAAACGACCCAAATGAACAAGAGAAAAGTGCTCTTTTTACTTATTAAATATTACTAATCATTTAAAATAACGAGCTGTAATGGTTGGAAAAAGTAAGTTATTCTTTATTGTGAGGTAGTTAAATTCAGTATTTATGTGTTTATTACTTTACGGATTTTTCTTAAATCATCAACAAAGAGGCTCCAGAATGCATAAAAATTTCCATAAACTGTATAACAACGTTGCTAAATTATTCGCTCCCATCCTGTCTATGTCACACATTTATTATAACTTCAAGAGTGTATATTTTAACGTTTCTTTTATTATTTTACTTTATAGGTACACGTATTCTTGTATTTTCCCCTTCTATGGCTGTGAGTGTCCAGGTGCATGATTACGTCTTCAAAAATTCAATAATAACTGTCTATAAAAATCACTACCCTCCTTTGACTTGTATTATTTAAGGTACATAGTGGTTGATACAGTAGCGTCACTAAAAAGGGCTTTATCCGGGGGGGGGGGATGTTGATGATGTCTCTATCGAAGGTAACGACAATCATTTTGGTTGATTGATCTACTAGCTATAAAAGAAAACTCACAAAGCTTCAAAAATGTTATTTAATATAACTACTATATAAAGTAAATCCCAAGATATAAGATCCTACCGTTTTGCTTTTTCAATGGGGCAATAAACGACCCTATTATGGTTTTATGCATAGTTGCCAGGTATTATGATAAACGTATTTTTATTTTATCTCCTTTGTATACCCCCTCACTTGCACCTGTAATCATATTAGATCTATTTTTACCTATATATTTACTACCTGGCAACTCGGTTTTGGAGCCTTTAAGTATTTGATAATATAGGCGTAATTACCACAGGTCCCCATTAAGATTCGAAAGATACTTTTTATTATTTTTAGTTTTACTTACAACTTACAATGTAACGGTTCTATTTTAATTATGTGGCGTCCCACAGTGCGAAATTTAGGAAGTTTAGCGGAACTTTATTCAATTTTTGAAATACGTAAAATGCATAAGATTATTCATTATTTTGGTAGGTTAATACCCCACCTCTAAAACCTCATACTCAGTTTGGGGATTAACCCTGCGAAACAACTGCAAAATGCACCTGAAAGTTGCATTACTTATTCAATCATACTTTTTGCCTACAGAAAGCTATTCGATTTGTTTAAGTTAATAGAGTGGTACATACAAACGGCAAGTCAGTAGGCCATGATTTTTTCTTCATTTATTTTATAAGAGAATTGTCAATTATTGGCATTTAAATAATTGCAAAATCTTTTCTTACTGGTGTGTGATTTGTTCGTGAAAAAAGTGATTTTTAAGAAGTAAGTAAAATTTACATTTTTAACTTCAGTGGAGACTTTAAAAAGTGATACTACATAATACCAGCTTGAAACGCACAAAATTTGAAAGGTTTTTTTTTTTCCTCTGTTGGAAAACACAAAAGATCTTCTATTAAATTAAACATTTTCCAGAATGACTTTGCAAATTTCATATAACTGCATATTCCAAAAGTGGAAGGAAGAACCGACATCGGACGCCATCATTGGTTTTGTTTTGGAAAAAATAAGCTCACCAATGCTAACATCTGACGCTCTTTGCAGTTTAAAGGCAACTCTTCGTGCGCTGGTTTGTAAAATACAAAAAAGGTGAGGGAATCCAGTCGAAATTTAGCATCATTTCTGAATAAAAATGCTAGCTGGCTTGAAAATAATGTAAAATTTTCAAATGCTGTAAGGGATGCATTGCCTAGTGGATCGAGGACCAATGCAGGCAGACCTAAAAAAGAATTTAGGGATTGCCATTCTAAAGTGCAAAACAGAAAAGTGCATCATCTTTTGAAGTCCGGTAGTCAAGACGAGTTAGCCAAAGCAACTGCTACAAAGCTATACCAATCTGGAAAACGAAACTCTGCAGCGATTGTCAAGGAACTGGCATCTGGTTCTCCAGAAAGGGGTAGCAGAATCAAGAAGGCTCGCATGTATTCTTCAAACAGCCCACGAAAATTAACTCCAGACCAGACTCTCGCGCTACTTATTGATGCAAACTTATCGTCAAATCAGTACAACATTGTTCGAGATCAAGCAAAAAACCACCGTTGTACTTTGTATCCACCTTATTGTGTTGTAAAAGAGGCAAAGAGGTTGTGCTATCCAAAGGACATAATAATAACTGAAATTTCAGCTAAAGTATCAGTTCAGTCGCTTATAAATCATACCGTAACAAGACTTTGTCCAGGGCTAGAAGGGATTCTTAGAACTTTATCAAACGTTAAAGCACTAAATATTATCGTAAAGTGTGGTTGTGATGGGGCGGGACAAGTTAATTATCGACAAAAGTATATGGGCAAACATAGCTCTGATGATAGTATATTTAGTGTATCAATGGTACCAATCCAAATGTGCTCCGTAAATGATAATGGTGATAATCAGTCACTAATTTGGAAAAAAACCCTGCTTCTTCTTCCACACGGTACTGTCGCCCCATTAAGTTCTTTTTGCCAAAGAAACAGTCAGTGTAATTACCTCAGAAGTAAACAAAGTGAAAAAGAACAAATATCTCAACTTACTCCAACCACTATACTTGTAGATGGCAAGCAATTTCAGGTTACAGCAAATATGATCTTTTGTATGATTGACGGTAAAGTATGCAATACTGTATCATCTGTGCATCATCACAAACATGCTACTTATGTGGGGCTAAACCTAGTGAAATGAACAACATCTGCGATATACCTCAAAAAAATATAAATGAATCCTTTTTATCCCTTGAACTATCACCCCTCCATGCATGGATAAGGTTTTTGGAATGTATTTTACATATATCGTACAAACTGGATATTAAGGCATGGCAAGCTCGTGGAGCAGAAAATAAAAAAAAAGTTGCAGAGAAGAAAAAATACATTCAACAAAAATTCAAAGAGGAGCTTGGCTTGCTTATAGATATGCCAAAACAGCAGACCGGAAACACAAACGATGGTAATACCGAGAGGAAATTCTTTAGAAATGCCGAAAAGTCTTCCTAAATAACTGGCGTTAATTTAGATTTGATCAAGCGTTTTCATGTGCTGTTAGAGTGCCTAAATTGTGGTCTTAAAATTGATTCAGAAAAGTTCGGCGAATATGCAAGAGAAACTTTGGAATTGTATTTGAAAAAATATTTCTGGTACTCAATGCCCATAAGTGTGCATAAAGTCCTTTGTCATGGAAAGGATATTATAGCCTCTTGCATTCTTCCGATCGGACAATTTTCTGAAGAAGCTCAGGAGGCAAGAAACAAAGACTGCAGAAAATATCGCGAACTTTTTACTAGAAAAACATCCCGAATTGACACAAATACGGATTTATTTAATCGACTGCTTATTTCATCGGATCCGTACATCGCTAGTCTTCGTAAAGCACCCAAAACCAAGCATAGTGAAGTTACGCCAGAAGTTTTAGAGTTGTTAGAAAGATTTGCAGACCCATGTAATGATTGCGAGTCTTCAGACGATTGCAATGAGTCTCGTTCTAAATAGATGTTCAAAATGTTGTTACAAAATGTATGTTTTTTTTAATTGTTCTGTAATAAAAAACACAAAAAAACTGAAAAAAACTTTAAATAAAACACATTAATTTCTATTAAAAATTTTAAAAAATCAACAAATAGAACTGTTTTACTGGTTTAAATAATTAGGTTCCGGTAAACTCAAGAAATTTCGCACTGTGCGTCCGTGGGAAAATTGCAATAGTCGCTATCGCAAGAGAAAACATTTATCACTTGACACTAAACATGTTTACGACAGTTTGGTAAAAAGAAATTTGAATAAACAAAGTCCTTTGCAAGAAACCAGTGAATTAACAAAAACCCCAATTTCTACGATTAAGGGAATTGTAGGAAAACCATCACTCAGAAACAGGAAAAAACGGAAAGCATCATGTAGAGGATTGTGAAAAAGACTTCATCAGGAGAAAAATATATTCTATGTATGAAGAGCAGTTGGTGCCGATACTAGACAAAATAAAATTAAGACTGGTGCAGGACGGGACCAATATACATTGTGGCCGAACAACTCTTCACAGAATTATTTTAAGAATAGGATTCACGTTCCGATAAATCAACAAAAGGCAAGTAGTAATGGAGTCACAAAGATTACGAATCTTGCGACATACTTATTTACAAGATATTAAAAAGTATCGATCAGAGAATTGGCCAATAATTTACCTTGACGAAACATGGTTCGATACCAATGACACTGTGCAAAAAGGACGCTATAAACTTTATTCATATGGCTTGGCAAAGAGTCAGTAGAGAAACCATTGTGAACTGTTTTAAGCATGGCGGATTTTTAAGGAAGGAATGTAGATATGACTCAGATGATGAGCTACCGTTAACTCAGTGGATTGAAAAACATCACGAAAATCTTACTGATTGTCTAGAATTTGTTTACGATGCTGACATTCAACAAAGTCCAGTGGAAATCGAGATTAAAAAGATGTTTAATCACTTTAATTTCGAAGAATATGTATATATGTGCTGATAACACAGCCCTACAAAAAAAAAAGTGGGGTATACTTTTGATGCGATATATCAGATCCGTAGTATTTTTGCCCGCTGATCACGAATCTGACGTCAGAATATCGCCATCACATCTCAATTTTTTTCTAACCTCAAAAAATAGGTAAAAATTAGTAAAAATTAAGAAAAATATGCTCCTAAAAAATTGATTCAAGCTTTTTCATGAATCCAAAGATGTATTAATATGTATTCGGACATCCTAAGCTAATATTCATCCGTTGGATTAAGCCATACAGTTCTGTTTTCTTTCTAACCTCAATAAATCAGACAGATATAGTGCTTCTCGAATGCAAAAACGAATTCAAATTAAAATTCAACCGATTCTTACCAAATTTGGTACACGGGGTTTTTTTGGGTTGCTGATCATGAATCTGAGGTCGGATTTGCAAAATTCAAAATGGCGGATCCAAGATGGCGGACAAAATTTTTGAAAACCAACCGATTCCTACCAAATTTGGTGGTTGGGGAATCCTCAAACCTGATACTCTTAAACCCTAAACCCTGAAACCTTAGACTCCCACACCCTGTAACCTCAAAAAATAGACCCCAATAACCCTGTAACTTTAAAAATGAGACCCAATAGACTCAAAACCAGGACTTTTAAACCACATACTCTCAAATAGTAGACCCTTAAGCCCTAGAATTGCGAAGGTTAGACCCGCGCCTAACTTTCCTTTTTTTGGCTGTATCTTGTTCTTTTTTTCCGCGAATGACCTATTCAAAGGCTTTCTGCCCAAACGCTTTTGAGGACTTGTTTCTCTTTTTAGCGACCAGCAATAGTCCGCTAGCATATGGTCATCCCATCGTCCTTGATACCGATTTTCTATGATTTTCAGATCTTGGTGAAAACGTTCCCCTTGCTCCTCACTGTTGTCATCAAGATTATCTGGGAAATGATCGATGTGGGAGTCCAGGAAATGTAATTTTAGATTCATTAAGCAACCTAATGTTTGAAAATTTTTTTACTATTTTCTCGACTATTTCTTTGTACTTAGGACTTTTATTATTTCCCAAAAAGTTTGTTGCGACTTCTTTAAAACTAAGCCAAGCAGCTTTTTCAACTTTATTCATTTTAGTAACAAATAATGAATCTTGAAACAATTTTCTTATTTGTGGCCCGTCAAATACGCCTGCCTTAATTTTAGCTTCAGAAAATTTCGGAAATTTTTTATGCAAATATTTGAAACATGGGCCGTTTGTATCTAATGCTCTCGTGAATTGCTTCATAAGTCCAAGCTTAATGTGAAGCGGGGGAATAAGAACTTTTCCTGGATCTACCAATGGTGGAAACAATACATTATTTTCACCAGGAGTGAACGATTCTCTTGTTGTCCAAATTTTTTTCTTATAATGACGTTCCCTGTCTCTGCTATTCCACAGACA
This sequence comes from Pachyrhynchus sulphureomaculatus, assembly GCA_019049505.1. Lineage (NCBI taxonomy): Eukaryota > Metazoa > Arthropoda > Insecta > Coleoptera > Curculionidae > Pachyrhynchus > Pachyrhynchus sulphureomaculatus. The sequence goes on from CM032448.1 coordinate 3,328,005, forward strand.
TTTATAACAGGGATAAAGTGTAAACCCTGACTGTTGGCCAAGCAATATTGTTACAATTTTCAGATCTCCACAAATTTTCCAGTTATGATCAGCATATTTTATTTTTATCAAAAGCTGGTTCATTTTTTCATATTGCTCTTCCATAACTGTGGAATGAGCAATCGGAATGGGAGCGTAAACGTTGGTATTATGCAGCAAAACTGCCTTAATGCTCCGTTTAGAAGAATCAATGAACAGTCTCCATTCTTCAGGATCGGATGAGTTATTTTGAAACTCATCCATTAGACCTTTTACATCGGTAGAATATGAAAGTGACAATTCCTCGTCCATTGTGAAATATTTTCGAAATTCTTAATCTCTGTTTCTATAATAAGAAATCGTAGCTTCTGGCTTAAGTAAATGTCTTTTCTTTAAAAAGGAAGCAAGATGCTCTGAACCATCTTTGGATAAGCCTAAATCTCTGACTAGATCACTAAGTTCTGACTGTGATATGAGTATTGGTTCTGGTTTACGGTTGTATGGTAGAAATTCTTTATCTGTGTCACTAGTATATGATAGGTTGTCACTAGAACATTCATTAGTAACAGTGTTTGAATCTTTTTCGACAGTCTCAATGTTTTCGGCATGAACTGATAAGGTGAAATCATTTGTTTCCATAAGATCAGCATCAAGTGGTTCAGGAGGCGGAATTAGTTTAGTTGGTCTTGTTACTGTCGAAACATCGTTATAAGTAATAGTGCTTTTATTTTTTCGGTTATGCCTAGATACAACATTCATACAAAAGTAGCAATCATTTTCACTGTATGGTCTATTCCATATTGCTGGTCTGGAATATTAATCGCCTTCTTATTGATGTACAACATTATTTTGCAAGAACTGCAAATGATGTGGGGAACCCAATCTGTATCCTGGTGCTGTATTTCAATGTTAAAACAATCCTTATATAAGGTTTTAATCTTATCCGTTATCGGTGACCCCATTTTGCTCAATACGTGTTGACAGCAAATATAACAAATGAATCACTGTTTTTATCGCACTTATGAAAAGTCCTTGTACCGTGAGACCGTTTTCTTGTAGCATTATACTCTACATGAGCCAAGTCACCCACACATGAAGAGCTACGGTCGCTGGATGACGACGGCTGCGGGCCCGCTTTCCCACCCTGACCAACCGCCGATACTGGGTTTCCGAGTCCCTGCATCGTAATTCTCTTTCTTCTACCTGCCATGACGGCATCTAAGCCGTTATCCAGGGACTCTGCCGGCTAGTGGAGTAACACCGTTGCCCACCGTCACCACGTGGAGGTGCCCTGGATGCAGGTAGAAGAATAAAAATCGACCGATGAATTTTCTCGGCGTTCAAAATGGCGCGAAAACATCTGCCATCTTGAATTTTGCAAATCCAATCTCAGATTCGTGATTAGCGACCCAAAAAATCCCTGTGTACCAAATTTGGTAAGGATCGGTTGAATTTTAATTCGAATTCGTTTTTGCATTCGAGAAGCACTATATCCGTCTGATTTATTGAGGTTAGAAAGAAAACAGAACTGTATGGCTCAATCGAACCGATGAATATTACCTTAGCTTTCCGAATACATATTAATACATCTTTGGATTCATGAAAAAGCTTGAATCAATTTTTTAGGAGTATATTTTTTCTTAATTTTTACTAATTTTTATCTATTTTTTGAGGTTAGAAAAAAATTGAGATGTGATGGCGATATTCTGACGTCAGATTCGTGATCAGCGGGCAAAAATACTACGGATCTGATATATCGCATCAAAAGTATACCCCACTTTTTTTTTTGTGGGGCTGTGTTATTATTATTCACTTTTCTAAGCTTTAGCACCTAATCTAAATAAAAAAGTAGTGAAAAATGATATTAGATTTTGCTTACTGTTTGTAACAAACTTCGGATATAAGCGAACCATTTTTAGTGATTTCTTTGGAGTTCGTTATAAACGGACTTCACGGTATATGTTGTGTAGGTATTTTATAAGTTAACTGAAGCGAATTTTACTAATAACATAAACATGTGTACTGCGAATACACCAAGAAAACTTTTTTTTTTTTGGAAAAGAAAATGTCACGGGAATCAAAAATTAATGATCTACGATAACACCAAACATAAATCGTCATAATAGAAAAACAACAAGGCAAAAGGAAGCCTTCGCCCAAAGAAGATCCGGCCGTATATTTCATGGGATAGTAAAGTGTCATTTATTACAAGGTTATACCACAAGGACGAACGATTTACTCAACAGTACACTGCTCTTAATTAGAGTAACAGGTCAAGTGCAAGTTGAACTTGCGCAATTAGTGTTCCGTACGTTGATTGCTTTTAAAATAAAAAAAATTTGTCACAGACAGATTCGACACCCCATGGAGAATATTCCAGAATTTTTTCGAAATTTTTTGATAAGTACTTTTTGAGATAAGGCCCGGGACAGCGATATTTCGCGGATTTTTTAAAATAATACAAAGAAAAGTGGCGCGCAAGTATAATATTATATATATATTTTTTACTCGTGTTTTCATAAGCTTTCATTTGACACCACACTCGATGACCTAGTAAAAAATTTTTTTTTTCACTTCCGACTTCACCCCCCAAAACTAACCCCTTAAGTCAAAATTTAATTCTCAAAACTACATGGCTCTGATGAGGCCATCAATTCCTATATTATTACCAAATTTCACCTTTCTATGTCAAATAGTTTCGGAGAAAATCGGGGTGTGACAGACAGACAGACAGACAGACAGACACCGAAGTGATCTTATAAGTGTTCCGTACGGAACACTAAAAATTGGGCAGACAATCTGCGAGAAACGTCTAGAATCAGCGAATTGTGGGGATGTCCAAGATTAAAGCCGAACCCGATACATATTTGGACACATGAGAAAAGCTAACCCCGATTGGGGCATAATAAATTGGTGAACAGATGGCAAGAAGTCTCATCAAAAATCATAATGGCTATATTATTGATACGAATAAAATTTACGTACAAAAAAACATGTTTCGTTTTACTCTCAAAAACCTAACGAACTTTACATTGAAAACATGCAATTTGCATCTCATGTTCACAATTAAAATAAATAGCGCCCCACCTTAAAGTTATGCCATTCATTAAAAATTTTCTAGGAACTCTCCGCGACCGCACACAATAAAAATGGCACCCTGTTTATTACCCAAAGACCATCTACCGCACCCCTCTGTTATACCGTTTCTGGTTCTCGCACCCTTCTATTTGCCTATTTTTATCTGTGTCCATCTTAGAGGAAACAGGGGTGGGTAGGTCTATTCAATTCAGCGACCATTTTGGGGTGAGGAATGTGTGCGTTTTATGTGTGAAAAGAATAATAAATACATAATTATTTTCTGCGTCCATTAATTAATTCAATTGCTTGAATTGTTTGACCCTAATTTAATGTTCAGTTAAAAATGCTGGATATCATCTTTAGACAATGTGTCATAAAATGTGTTTTAATGAAGCTGGACACCAAAAAAAAAACTGGTGCCGATGGAATATCTGCCATAATACTCAAAAAAAGTGCGCAAGCCCAACTCATTCCAGTTTTTGTAGACTTCCCGACTTACCCAACAGAAAAGAGTTATTTTCTTCCTGTTGGAAATGCCTATAGTTCAGCTAATATCCAAAAAAAACGCAAAAAGACCTTGCCAAACAACTAGTTGCATTACGTTTAGCTGTATTGAAAGTTACGGAAAAGGTTATCAATCAACAGCTTTTAAAATCCAACGTAGCAGAAGCAACCGAGCGGACCTGCAAGCTGAGATAGAACTGAGTAGGATATGTGGCCCGTAAGACAGATAATTGATGGCTCAAAAGACATCTGGAATGGAGACCACGAAGACACAGAAGACCTGTCGTAAGACCACAAACTAGTTGGACAGATGATATTAAACATTTGGTAGGCACTGACTGGATGAGACAAGGTCAAGACACACAACATTGGAGAAGCCTTGGGGAAGCCTACATCCGACTATAAATAAACGGCTGATGATTTTCTAAAATCTCCAGAAGGATTTGATGACCAATATGACTATTAGAAGCAAGAACCTAACAGGAGATCTTTAATTGATGGTACACATAGATGGCACAACGCAATTGAAAATTTCAAGAATTTGCACTTGAAATCTAAGGTATTCGCATTCTCGCTTCTTATATATATATATATATATATATATATATATATATATATATATATATATTATATATATATATATATATATATATATATATATATATATAATATATATATATATATATATATATATATATATATATATATATATATATATATATATATATATATATATATATATATATACAGTCGACACTGTTTATAGTGAAACTCTATATAGTGAAAAACTCTTTATAGTGCAATTTTTTCAAGACCTAGAATATTTTAATGAAATTTCATGTAAAAAGCCCTGCATATAGTGAATCTGTAAAATAGTAACACTCTATATAATAAAATTTTTACCGGAATTTTATGTATAAATTTTTATGCATTTATTGAGATCTTGGCCATTTCGGGTTTCCCATTTTTATCTAACATTAGCACGAATTCTATTTTTATGACGCATTCTTTTGAAAAGGTTCTTAACGCGTTTATGACGCCTAATGGTTGGCAATAAATCAGGATAGACTTCTGTGAGAAACCCGGGGAATAAACCCATTTTATAGAAACCCGGGGAAAAACCCATTTTATAGTCGAGGCCTAGTAATTCGCAAATTCAGGTTCAGTTTCTTTTTGTTTAAGAATCAAGTAAGATGTCCAAGCGAGTGTGTTTAAGTTTAGCTGAGAAAATTAAAGTTTTGGAGGAAGTTGATAAAGCTGCAAAAAAATTGATGTTGCTGCAAAATTTGGTGTTTCTCCAAGTTGCGTCTCCCTGATAATAAAAAGTCGCGACAGTATCATCAAGAAACCTAGTGTTCCAAGCAGTCGAAAACGAGTACGGGTGAGTACTAACGAGGATGTAAATGAAGCAGTTTTACGATGGTTTCAAGTGGCCCGTACGCATCAAAACGTACCAATATCGGGGAATTTAATAAAGCAAAAGGCTCTACAATTTGCTAAAGAATTTAACTGCGTTAATTTTTCAAGCTAGTGAAAGATGGTTGAGTACCTGGAAGACTCGCAATTCAATTGTTTTCAAGACGGTGTCTGGCGAGAGTGCAAGCGTTAGTCAGGAGGACTGTGACATTTGGACTGAAACTGTTTTAAAAAGTGGATTCAAAAAGTACGAGCCAAAAAAACGTTTTCAATTGTGATGAAACCGGTTTGTTTTTTAAATGTTTGCCAAATAAAACTTTTGCTTTTAAAAGTGATAAATGTTTTGGGTGTTAAAACAAGTAAAGAAAGGGTGAAACTTATGGTTGGAGCAAAAATGGATGGCTCAGAAAAACTGAAATTACTGCTCATAGGTAAAAGCAAAAATCCCCGTTGTTTAAAAGGAGTTAAATCTCTGGAGTTAGATTACGCCAATAATAAAAAGGCATGGATGACTTCTGAGATTTTCAAAAAGATGGATCAAAGAACTGGACACGAAAATGAAAAGCCAAAAGCGAAAGATTATGATGTTTATAGACAATTGTCCTGCACATCCGGTTACTGTAAGTAAAAAATTAAGGAATATTGAATTGATCTTTTTTCCACCAAACATGACCTCCAAATTGCAACCTATGGACCAGGGTATTATAAAAAACATAAAACATCATTACCGAAACAGAATTGTTCACAAAATTGTTAATGCGATTGATAACAACCTTCCAGTCCAAAAATTGATTACCCTTAAAGAGTGTAAAACCGAAGTCGCTAAAGTATGGAGTGAAAATGTTTCTCAGAAAACTATCAAAAACTGCTTTTCTAAAGCAGGTTTTACTGAAAAAATTGACGAATGGGAAGAAGAAGACGAAATGGATCTCGCTATCTTAAAAAGGCAATGGGGTATTCTACAAAAAAACCGCTACCGTCGACGCAGATTTTTTACTTGAAGATTTCTTAGAAATCGACAATGATGTTGGCACGACAGATCTCCCAACTGACCAAGACATAATTGACGATATAAAAAGTATAGAAGATCATGAAGAAGAAACTGAAACCGGGGAATGTCCTGCTAAATTTAGTGAAAATGAAATAAGAAATGCATTTGACATTGTGCGAACTACTCTCAGGGGCCAGGAAAGTATACCTGATCAAATCTTTATGCATTTGAACAAATGCGAGAATTTTGTTGAGCAACAATTATTTTCCAAAGTAATATTCAAAAGAAAATAACTGATTATTTTTCCTAGTACGTATGTACGTAGTATGTACATATGTATTAACAGATTTTGTATTATTCTTTTTATTTCGTATGTAGTACATACATACATAAAGTCCGTACGTTATATCTTTACACGTGCGTCATAGTTTTCAGGCAATATCCCAGACGACTATTATATTTTTTGTCTCTTTTTACCAATACCTACGATTTATTGGTGAAAAGAGACAAATAATATAATAGTCGTCTGTTATATGGCCTGAAAACTATGACGCACGGGTAAAGATATAACGTACGGACTTTATGTATGTATTTAGCCCTGTACAGGCTATGTACTATTTAAACTTTCAAATGTTTAATAAAATCTTTTCTAATAATTCAATTTTGCAATTTTTTTTTGGTGCTTGTACCTTATAAAATACAAGTAAATGATTGCCAATATAAAATACATACATAGCAATATATACGGATTTTTTTTTATATAGTGAAAAACTTTCTATAGTGAAATTTTCACTACATAGGGTGTCGGCTGTATATATATATATATATATATATATATATATATATATATATATATATATATATATATATATATATATATATATATATATATATATATATATATATATATATATATATATATATATATATATATATATATATATGTATGATTTTGTTATTTTTCTTTGACCCCGTATGTACTTTTTTTATTTTTATTTTTAAATTTTCTTGGGTTTTGAGGTCAATTATAGAATGAAACTTCCCAAAATTTATTTTGATCCTTTCCTTTTATTATTGACGTTTTTATTATAGCCCATTTCAATGAATTACATCGTTCTCTTTTTTCATTTTTTCGTTACAAGAACCACATGTTAATCAACTGTCAATGTCATATAATTTTATTTTAAAAATTGGGACGAACGCAACATGTAAACTACATTTATAGTACTCTAGTACTATACTTTAAAGTATAGCCGATAATAGGAACATGTTCATGTCGTTTTTGACTAAACCATTGAAGGAGTCCTTTATCGACTTAGTCATGTGTACATTTTCTTACTTTTTACAACTAAAGTTTCTTTTATCATAGATTGATAAGATTTCTTGCCTCTTCTTCCATATGGTATGGTTTTAACCGGAAAATCGCTATAAACGGGTTCGTTATGAGCAGACTTCACTATATACGAAAATGCAAAGATTTACATAAAACCTAGTACAGAGCCAATACGTTCAGGAAGAGATGTAAGACAGGGAGATACCATCTCTCCTAACCTATTTATTACAGCTCTAGAAGATGTATTCCGTCAACTACATTGGAGAAACAAAGGCCTAAAGATAAATGGTGTGTATCTGAGTCATTTAAGGTTCGCAGGCGATATTGTAGTCATCAGTAATAATCCACATGAGTTACAAGAAATGATAAATAAGTTAAATTATCACTCAAAGACAATTAGTCTTAAGATAAATAAAAGTAAGACAAAAATATTAACCAACACTAATAACAACATATTTATAAATTTGGAAGGATAGCCCTCGAGATTGTTAAGAATTATGTGTATCTGGGGCAAAAAATTACTACGACGAGAGACAGTGTCTCAGATGAAATTTCAAGAAGAATCAGACTTGGATGGTGCGCATTTAGGAAATTAAGTTATATATTCAAAGATAAAGCCATCCTAAATAAGTTAAAGGCCGAAGTTTACGATCAGTGCATCCTACCCGTAATTATATATGGCGTTGAAACATGGACACTGAATAAAGCCGATATACAAAAACTAGCTCGGATCCAGAGAGCACACGCAAGACAGATGATCGGGAAAAAACTTAAAGATAGAAAAAGAAACAAATGGATACGTGAACAAACGACATTATATAGATATTAAAGAGCAAGTAACAGAAAGAAAGTGGCAATGGGCTGGACACGTAGCACGCACGACCGATATAATCGATGGACCAAGCGAACATTAGAATGGAGACCACGAGAACAGAAAAGGAGTGTAAGACGTCCGAAAAGAAGAAGGGGGTTGCGGGCATTGGACGGATGACAACAGCTGCAAATAGACTGAGATATAAATTCACGAGGAAGGCCTACATCCAGCATTTGATAGAATTAGGCTTACGGTGAGAATGCACTCGTGATTTTGTTTTCACTTCCGATTTCACCCCCCAAAATGAACCCCTTAAGTCAAAATTTAACTTTCAAAACTACTCGGCTCTGATGAGGCCATCGATTCCTATATTATTACCAAATTTCAACTTTCTATGACAAATAGTTTCGGAGAAAATCGAGTGTGACAGACGGACAGAAAGATGGACAGACAAGCGGACAGATACCGCAGTGATTTTATAAGTGTTCAGTAGGGAACACTAAAATATATTGCAAAAAAATTGCAATACTTTGCCTGCCTTCACCATACTGTCAAAAATTGCAAAATAGCATATTTGTGATTCTACAGTTTCTAAAACTATCGCCTAGCAGTAAAAATTATATACGAGATAGCAGCTTTAAATGATCGAGGCCAAGGAATTATTTTGGTAACCATAGCACGACAAAAACAAGTTTAAAAAAAATGCTTCGAACAGTTGCATATTGAGCGTTTAACAGAATCACACGACGCCGACGCACACAGTCAAAGAATTAAAAACAAACTTCTCGCCTCTTCCAACAATTTCGACTCTTTTTTGTCAGTGGCTACAACCATTAGTTAAATTTCACTATTACACCACCACATAGATAATACCATTGCGACAACACCTGCTGAGGAAGACAACTTATTAGCTCAACTCGTTGATTCATAACTTACTATTGATTTTCAGGAAAAAACACCACTTACGCGTAGTAACGTAGAGCAGGGGTGCTCAAACGGTAGATCGCGATCGACAAGTCGATCCCGAATGCTTTTTGAGTCGATCTCGAGAAAAAAAATTCCGATATAGAACTATTCACAGATTTTGTTTTAGGTAACTAAAACAAAATGTAATGAATAAACTACTAAAATTTATTCGATCCACAATTAGGCCAGAATAACCCCCTCATCACTTTCTTTTATCGTAATACCCCCTGCAAGGGGCTTTATCCAAGAAACGCGCGGTACTTGCCAAAGAAAAACCGCGTTTTTGATTCCCGCCGATTTTTCTAGAAACTTCGGGCGGCGTGTTTGACGGGAACATTCGAGACTTCGTTAGCGCCGATATAAATGTTGCGCCTGCAGGAATAGGAGTCAGTCTGAGTTGTAACTTGAAGGCGATACATCGATACAAAGTTATTAATAAATAGTCCAAAATCAGTGCGGTGAAGAAAAGTAAAACTTATCACTTTAATAACGATTGGGAGGAAGAATTTTTCTTTTGTATGGTAAAGGATAAAAGCATTTGTCTCATTTGCCGTGCGTCAGTTGCAATACCTAGGCGTGGGAACTTAGAGAGGCATCATAAAACGGTTCATAAAAACTATGAAAAGGATTTTCCGTCACAGAGTGAATTAAGAAAACGAAAAGTACGTGATTTGATAACTTGTTTGAAAAAAGAACGAACCATGTTCACAAGACCAGCCAAACAATCAAGAGCTGCAACGATCGCGTCATTTAAAATATCTCATATATTGGCGAAACACAAGAAACCATTTGATGATGGATTGGTTGTGAAGGAAGCATTTATTGAAGCGGGTGAGACTTTATTTGGAGATTTTAAAAATAAAACAGAGATTATGTCTGCTATTAGAGAACTTCAGTTATCCGTCCGACTGTCACAAGGCGTGTTGAAGTCATGAGTCAGAACATGGCAGATAAACTAAAACATGATTTCATGGAATGTACATACTTTTCTTTACGGTTCGACGAATCTACCGATATGACAGACACTGCCCAGCTGTGTATTTTTATTCGAATGGTATTCAATGACATGTCGGCTAAGGAAGAGTTTTTGACAATGATTCCTGAAAGGAAAGACCCGTGGCGAAGATATATATGACGTTTTCTTCAATTTTGTAACAAACTACAAGGTACCCATATATATACTAGTGTGCATCACAACCGATGGAGCACCAGCAATGACTGGAAACAAAAACGGTTTTGTGGCATTGTGTCGAGCTAATGATGATTTCCCTTCATTTTTCTCCTTCCATTGCATTATACATCAACAAGTTTTGTGTTCAAAAGTTCTAAACATGGAGGAGATTATGGGCATTGCAATAAAAATTTTATCCGTGCACGTAGCTTGCAACGACGGCTCTTTAAATTGCAGTTGGAAGATAGTGAGTCAGCTGAACACACTTATTTAATTCTTCACATGGACGTCAGGTGGTTGAGTCGCGGAAAATTCCTAGAAAGGTTTCAAGAATTATTGCCCGAAATAACAGCTTTTCTGGACGAAAGAGGTGATGACACTCAGATGCTGAAAAACGGAAAATGGCTGACTGATTTGGCATTTTTGACAGACATCACAATGCATTTAAACACCATTAATTTGAAGCTTCAAGGTAAAGGAAAAAACTATTATTGAGACGATTAGCGCAATAAACGCATTCAAAAGTAAATTGCAACTTATGATAGATGAACTGAAAAGAAAGGATCTGAAAAATTTTCCGTCTTTGAAAGCAAGGATTCCTCAGTTGAATTATGATATTTCTGACGCAGAATTAAATTCAAATATCGCATCATTTATGAGTTATCCTTTTTTCGTGTAAAAACATTGAGGAATTAGCTACTGAAATAGCAAGTCAGTTTAACATGGACTCATGTTCTGTTGAAAATGAGTTAGTGCAGATTATATCAGATATACATCTCAAAGCCACAGCATCTGATACAAAATTCTGGTGTTTTATATCTGAAGATAAATATCCGAATCTAAGGCAAATCGCCCTTCAACTGACGGCAATGTATGGGTCAACTTACTTGTGCGAGTCTGCATTTTCTGAAATGAAGATAATTAAGTCAAAATATCGCAATTGACTAACTGACGAACATATGTCATCATGCTTGCGTGCCACGCTTCAACATCCAAAGTCACTCTTTAGTTAAGTTTAGACACTAGAACTCGTTTGTTTTGTAAGAACCAATAAACTCGCAATTTTGAATAATTATGAGTTTTTTTCATTGACATTTTAGAGCAGACCTACACTTACCTTGACTAAAAAATGCATATTGTGGGGAAAACTAATATCTATGCCACGATACACCCTACCTAGACGACAATCCTGCATCACACTTACTTGGAGCCTCTCAGAGTCGATCGATCGTAGTCTAACAATATTGAGGTAGATCGCCAGCAATTCAAGTTTGAGCACCCCTGACGTAGAGTCAAAGATGGGCGACATTATCTTCAGGTTAGGGACAGAGTGTTATAAAACGTAAAGTTAGACACGAATAAAGCTTCTGGCGCTAATGAAATATCTGCCACAGTATTTAAAAATGCGCCAGCGAACTAATACCAGTTTGTTGAAGACTTTCAACCCATTCTATAGAAAGGGAATACTGTCTTCCTGCTTGAAATGCGCTAGCAGGGCAGGCTCTAGGCGGTAGGCAAGTGCTTACGGCGGCAAAACCGCCTGAACTACTAGAGCGCATAAAAAATAAACACAACCCACAAAAATATATTTCGATTACTTGAATCTAGAAAATAAATGAGTAGTAAAATCAAATACAACAGGAATAGACAGGCTTCTTCATGTAAAAATACCCAGGAGTTCTGGGTATTTCTATACGTAAATTGTGAGATGCGCCCGTGCCGGCATCGCAGACAGGATTCAACAAGTTTTTCCACTCACGTATAAGAGAGAGTCAGGTTTTAAAACAATGCTTTGTTTATGCATCGGTTGTGGTAGTGATACACTTTGAGTTAGTTACAAATGTAGTGGATGTGGAGTTTGCCTACGGCGGCAAAAAAGCTAGGGCCGGCCCTGGCCCTGGCCCTAGGGTTAGGCCGATACAGAAAAAAGACAACAAGACCTTGTCAAACAAGTAACGACGCATTGCTTTCAATATAGATAGTTATGGAAAATGCTATCACTCAGTATTTTTTAAAATATCTGGCGGATGTCAATATTATTAGCGACCATAAACATGTCTTACGTAAGCTGGTATCAACAGGAGATCTAACTTTTGTCTCACATATTTGGAAAAATACAACTGAATATTTTGGAGAGCCGCGAGCGGTTGCATTTGATATATTCAAAGCATTCGACCGTGTCGGGCATGACGGACTGTTGGTTAAGCCACACTTTTATAGTATGTCTTTAAGGATCTGTGTATAGCTTTCGTGTTTCCTTAGAGAGCGTTCTTTACGAGTCGCAGCTGACGGGCGACACTTGTTTCTTTATTTACTTTAAGCGTTCATCAGCTACCCATGCAAATATCCACAGACAGCCGAAACTTGTTCAACTTAACAAATATCTGTAGTCAACTTGGGTTGATAGTAGAATTTAAAGCTATAAAAACCTAGGAGAAATACTAATGAGATAATAGAAATAGCAAAATAGAAAATACACTTACTGCATGACGAAACGATAAGAGACCTATATAGACGATGAATAGATCAAAAATTAAATGAATTTAACTACGACAACCTCCAACAGATGTATGACCACATAAAAGAATGCATCAAACAGGCTGCCCTAGAAGCATTAGGTAAAGAAGACAACGAGAATAAGAAACATAAAATTAGAATCTGTAAAAAAACCAAAGAATCTATAAAGGAGGAAAAAAGACTATACGAAAAATGGCTGAATACAAAATCAGAAGAAGATCTACAGAAACATAAAGACAAAAATCCAGAAACGAGGAGGATGATAAAGAAAAGAACGAGAGATGGCAAAAATCGTGCGAACATGTAGAACAGTATATAGGAGGAACTAGAAGCACAGAGTCATGGAGAATAATTAAAGCATTAATTACTAACAATAGAGAGAAGACATATATAGATTATATCCCAGAAAGCGAGTGGGAGGAATATTATAAGAAGCTGCTAACAGAAGACAGACAAGAATTCCAAGAAGAGAACCCTGAAGAAGAACAGAATAAGGAAAAAAAAGAGATAGAACTAAGCTATGAAAAAGTAAAGAAGACAATAAAAACACTCAAAAATAATAAATCTGCAGGGCCTGGAGGTGCGGTAAATGAAATGATTAAGTACGGGTCTAATAAATTACATCGAATGCTAAGAAACATGTTCCACAGAGCGATAAATGGAGAAAAAATAACACAGGAATGGTCAAAAGCCTATTTAGTTTTGAATAACTAAAAGAATCATTGTTAAAGAATTTAAAATTAATATGACGCAGAAATTTACTTTGAACAAGCTCCAAGCTCCTAGCATGGCAAGCAAAAGGTGGGTTCCACACACATGAGCAATATTCCAAGAGAGGCCTAACCAACAAGCAGTACAGCATTTTTTTATAGAGGTAATGGATGAAAATTCTGATGAGCAACGCCTAATGAACCCAAGCATCCTCAGAGACCTAGACGTTACCTCGGTTATATGTGGAATAAAACTCAGTGCCGAATCAAACTTAACCCCCAGATCCTTAACATTAACCACGGACAAGAGGGAAGTCCCATTTATGCTGTAATCAAAAAACAATGAATTGCGTGATCTCGAGAAAGACATAGAGAAGCATTTTTTTTTTTTTTTAGAAGTATTTAAAACCATACCGTTTAACTGACACCAGACACTAAGTCTATCCAAATCACTCTGCAATCCCACACAATCCTCAATCGATCCAACCGCCGTTATAACAACTTCAAATCATCAGCAAAAAAGCAAGAACCTGGAAGACCGAAAGCAGTCGGCCACATCATTCAAGAACAGGTTTAAACAGCAGAGGCCCCATATGGGAGCCTTGACCGGCACTCCTGAGGGCACAGTAATGTTGACAGACTTAAAATTATTAGCTCGGACCACTTGAAACTCTGCCACACAAATAACTCCTAATCCAGCCCTTAGTGGACCCGATATGCCAAGGTTATTGAGCTTCTTAAGAAGAACACCATGGTTGACCTTATCAAAGGCCTTAGAGAAATCGGTATAGATGGAATGTACCTCAGATCCACTCTCCAAGGTCCTCGACAGGTAGTCCGTATAGGAAATCAAGTTCAATTCAGCAGACTTGCCTCTCTGAAAACCAAACTGTTCATCTATTATAGATGGTCCAAGTTAGATGCCAATACTTTTTTTAGTTACTAGGTTTTCAAATAATTTAGGAACAGTACTCAAAATACTTATTGGCCTATAGTTTGCGATATCTGCCCTGTCCCCCTGACTTGAATACCGGGGTGACAAAACTGGTCTTCCAATAGTCAGTAGTATCTATATTTAAAAAGGAAGACCGCAGAAAATGCACAAACTATAGAGGCCTAAGCATAATATCGAGTATGGGACGTTTGTATGGAAAAAATTATTAAAAATATCATAGAGGGAAAATACAAAAGGAAAAATTGGAGAAGACCAAGCAGGCTTTACGGCCAGAAAATCATGTATAGACCACATATACACTATAAAACAAACAATGGAAAAAAAAAACTGGCAAAGAATAGAGAAGTTCCCCTAGCCTTCATAGACATAAGAAAGGCCTATGACTCAGTACCAAGACAAAGATTATGGAACGCCAATGAAAGAAATAGGCCATGACAAAGAACTAATACACGCAGTAAAAGCTCTCTCGAAAACAATACAGTGAACATAAAAATAGGACATAAAATAGGGAAGAGACTCCAAACATCAAAAGGCCTATTACAAGGATGCTCTACATCCCCAACACTATTCAAAATGTACCTCGAACAAACATTAAAAAAATGGAAGCAAAAAATGTAGTGGAATGGGAGTCCCAATACGAGAAGGTTACTTACATACTCTAAGTTTCGCAGACGACCAAGTAATCATAGCGCAAGATGAGGAAGACCTCCGTTGTATGGTA
>CM032448.1:3343298-3715115 GCA_019049505.1 Pachyrhynchus sulphureomaculatus
GTTATTTGGACAGTAATCACCGGTCAACGTCTTCGAATTATCTCGACCGTAAGAAAATGACAAATTAATATTATTAGTCAAGATATCAGGGCACTTATCATAATTTTGATACAATTTAAGGCGGTCCGGTAATTAATTACCGGTTCTAATATTCTTGGGTATTTTATCGATAACTAACCGATAGTTTCCCGTCTTTGATTAATAAAGATTAATATTATCGTTTATAAACCAAGTTAACCCAGGTTAACTACAAAATTCACAACACTGTTTAGCCGGTAATTATCGGTGAACCTCTTCAAATTAAATTTAATGTAGAGAAATACTAAAGAACATTAGGAGATAGCTGTTTCAAAGCGGTTATCATAATTTAGATATGATTTAAAGAGCTCAACCGGTAATTACTTACCGGTCTTAAGTTTTTTTTACATTTTATCGATAACTGACGATAATTCACCTTATGGTTTTCCATTTTTGACCAATACAGACCAACAATATGGTTTAAAAGGGTGATTAACCCTAGCTAAGTAAAAAATTGACATTACTTAGTCGGTAATCACCGGTGAACTTCCTCAAATTATTTTTACTGTAAGGAAGTACCAAATATTATTATTAGATAGGATTTCCCATCAGTTATCTTAATTTATTTATGATTTAGAGCAGTTCATCGGTAATTAATTACATTTCTCAATATTGTTTTGCATTTTATCGGTAATTGTAGCTCTATATTCGGACGTCTTTGAATAATACCTGAACTAATAATTGGATGCATAAGGCTAATTAAAGTTTTCCTGTAATAAAACACTCTTTTGAGTTAAAGTAATGTAAAGTAGTCCACTGGCAATTTCTAATTCTAATATTTTGAAGCAAATTAAGCTAATATTTAATTTATATGGCTAATTAACGCTAGTTCACCGCCAATTTGGCAACACTGTTTGGATAGTAATTACCGATGGACCTCTGCAAATTATTTTTAATGTTAAGACATGTTAAGACGGTATTATTAACCAGCGGCTAACCAGTAATAATTACCGATTCGAGTATTTTTTGCATTTTATGGCCAACTGGTGCTAATTAGCCCTATAGGTTATTTTATTAATGAAGACTAATAATTTAGTATATAAAGCTAATTAACACTAATAAAACACAAAACTGGTAGCAGTCTTTGGACCGGTGGATATCGTTAAATTATTTGTAAGTTAAAGACATGTTAAATAATATTCTCAGATCGGATATCAGAATAGTTATATTTCAGAGGTAATTTATAGTTTACCATAGGAAATTAATTACCGGCCCCAATTTGTTTTGCATTTTATAGATAACTAATGCTAATTAGCGATATAGTCTGATGTTTTGGACTCGTCTGGCTAATGCATTGGTATATAAGGCTAATTAAAACGGTAATTAACTACAAAAGTGACAACACTGACCTAGTAATTACCGGTGGACCCGCTAAAATTATTTTTACTGTAAAGAAATGCTAAATAATATTAACGGATAGGATTTCAATGCGGTTATCATAATTTAGATATGATTTAAAGCGGTTCACCGGTAATTAATTACCGATCCAAATATTGTTTGGCATTTTATTGATATTTGACACTAATTACCTATATAGTCTCTCATCTCTGATTAATAAGTAATAATTATATGATTTATAAGGCTAATTAATGCTAGTTGACCGGACAATTGGGAACATTATTTGGACGGTAATCACCGGTCAACGTCTTCGAATTCTTTTGACCGTAAGAAAATGACAAATTAATATTATTAGTCAAGATATTAAGGGAGTTATCATAATTTTGATACAATTTAAGGCGGTCCGGTAATTAATTACCGGTTCTAATATTCTTGGGCATTTTATCGATAACTAACCCCATAGTTTCCCGTCTTTGATTAATAAAGATTAATAATATCGTTTATAAGCCAACTTAACCCAGGTTAACTACAAAATTCGCAACACTGTTTAGCCGATAATTACCGGTGAACTTCTTCAAATTAAATTTAATGTAGAGAAATACTAAAGAACATTAGGAGATAGGTGTTCAGAGCGGTTATCATAATTTAGAGATGATTCAAAGAGCTCAACCGGTAATTACTTACCGGTCCTAAGGTTTTTTTACATTTTCACATTTATCGATAACTGACGATAATTCAACCTTATAGTTTTCCATTTTTGACCAATACAGACCAACAATATGGTTTTAAAAGGGTAATTAACCCTAGCTAAGCACAAAATTGACATTATTTAGTCGGTAATCACCGGTAGACTTCCTCAAATTATTTTTTTACTGTAAGGAAGTACTAAATATTATTATTAGATAGGATTTTACAGCAGTTATTTATGATTTAAAGCAGTTCATCGGTAATTAATTACCGGTCTCAATATTGTTTTGCATTTTATCGGTAATTAACGCTCTATCTTCGGACGTCTTTGAATAGTACCTGAATTAATAAGTGGATGCATAAGGCTAATTAAAGTTTTCCTGTAATAAAACGCTCTTCTGAGTTAAAGTGATGTAAAGTAGTCCACTGGCAATTTATAATTCTAATATTTTGAAGCTAATTAAGCTAATATTTAATTTATATGGCTAATTAACGCTAGTTCTCCGCCAATTTGGCAACCTTGTTTGGGCAGTAATTACCGGTGGACTTTTGCAAATTATTTTTAATGTTAAGACATGTGAAATAGTATTATTAACAAGAGTAATTATCGATTCGAGTATTTTTTTTTTTGCATTTTATGGCCATCTGTTGCTAATTAAGTACATATTAGCCGATATTGTTTGGACTGGTAATTACCGGTGGATCGCATTAATTAATTAGTTATAATGTACAAGATTGTACAAAATAATTTGGCTGCGCAGTCAGTATTGTTTCGAGGTTGTAAATTTTTTGGTACTTATAATGAAACTGGTTGGTTTACCTTTTTCAACCGTAGGCTATTTTTAGGGCTAATTTATATATCCTTGTTAAAAGAATATTATTTATACCTTTTTGTATAAAAAAATCCTCAGCGACAAAAAATAGATACCATTGTTTACAATTTTATACCTATTTTTGAAAATATGCCTGTGCATATATGCAAGCACACGCCGAATAATTCCTCCCAATAACACAAATTTAAAAAATAAATTTGCACCAATATTTAACGCTCAAATTATGACAAAATTTTATTTGAATCAAAATACAAATTGTGAATTACATCTCTATAGGCCAACTTTCTCGCCTTCAGATAATAATTAAAATAAGAAATTAGCCCCCAAATTATAGTCACACTTTTTATATAATTTTTCCTTTATTTTAAAAAATAATTACCGGTTTCCGATAAACCAAACTGTACAAAATAAAAAATATATGAATGAGTACAGCATAAAATCGTCTTCAGTGCCGCTGGATGATTGAATTTTTGCAACCATCTCTAGAGGCCTTGTGTGCTTATTATTGCTAAAACTATTTCCAAAAAATAAACGCTTAATACGCCAGTTACCACTACTTAAATATTTATTTAATGATTGGAGCCGTTTAATAAAGTTTATTGCCATTTTTTAAAACAGTCTGAGTGGGTGTAGGCCAAATTTTCTTAATTAGAAACAAATGAACCAGGGCTAATTAAAAACAGCCCGAACCGTCTAGATTTTCCCCTTGGATTTTTCGAAAAACGTGTCTTAATTTAGAAGCAATAATTTCAAACCAAAAACTTGCGGAAAAAAAAAAAAACTTAGATGGGAAAAATTATCTAATAAATTCCTGTTAATAATAATGCCGGACAATCAGATGTCAAGATATTTTATCTTAAAATTGACCCAAATATTGTGGTTAAAATAAGGTTATAATGACCCCAAAGCCAAGCGCTAACTTTCAAAAAATTATGACGGAGTGTAAATTAAAAACTGACCACATTCTTTCGAAATTAGATAATAAAAAGACGCTTGGAAATAGCAGATTTGTTGCAAATTATATAACGGGTTTTTTAGCCCCGAAAAAAGTGTCGGTTTTTCCTAAAAATTGTCAAAATTTGAAGGTAAATATAAAACAAAGGAATGAAAATTTTGGTTTTAAATGGGCAGCGATTTCACTTGCTCCTAAGCCAAGTATACAGAAAATTTACAGGCAAAGCCAACTGGGTTGTGTGCAAAAATAACCTATAACTTTTGTTGGGCGTTTACGGTTTAAAACGTGAATTATACCAGGAAATCTTGCAATAGGAGATTCCTAAGGGTTTTCAGCTTGCTTTTAAAGGAGGCATAAGGTTTTTCAGGGTGAAGGAAACCCAAAAAAAATCGAAATTAGGTCAGGCATTACTGGGGTATCAGCTAGGTACTTACCGAAAAAAGATGTTTTTCTGGGACTATTTGACTGTCACCAGGCTTGAGCACTGACGCAACACGGGGCAGACACTCTTAAATTGCCCCTGTACACGCGGTTTACAATTTTTTCCGTCTAGAAATCGAGAAAATAAGTAAAAAACCGGACCTTTGTCAAATCTAGACTAATTCGCAAAACGTCGCGTGGCGCCATCTAACCAGCAGACGACCAACTGCGATTCGCGAATCGCGAATGGCGTGAAAGTGGCGCGAATTTGATCGAGGTGGGTGGGGTTTGTTATATTTGAAATTTTTGCAGTGGAGGAGAATATTTATTGCGTATGCGATATATTGCAATTGTTTGCGTAACAAAGATGGCCAACTATAAGTAGTTTGGTAACAAACGATATATTAATTAGTTCATTTAATTAGCCATTAAATTAACTGTACTTTGATATATAGGTGTTAATTTATCAGGAGAAATTATATTTACGTCTAGGTATATACTAAATATCAATTTACATGTACAGAAATTTCTGAAAAGAACTTAGTAGTGCTAGTGAGTGTAATAATTTAGCCCTACCTCTATATTTTTATATTAAATTATCTAATTAACAAAAAAAAAAGGCTTGGTAACAGTTGTCAGGCCATATTCTTAGTTGATTTACAAAAATTACTTATATAATATTTTTACGATACCAATTTAAGTTGTCCCGTTTAATTTGTTCGAATATTCCGTTAAAAATATCTCACCTCCGGGTCTAGACTTCTAAAAAAGAAGTTGTCCACGCTAAAACGAGATGTGTGAGTAGAATTTAGGACATAATACACTATTCTAAGGGGTTAAAATCCTCTATTTTCTTTTGTAAAAGGTTTTATAAAATGGTGTAGGCCCTAATTTTTTTTAAAGAATACACTTTTGGGTTGCTCTAGATTAGAAATCCATCTAAACTTAGGCAAAGTTCTCCTCACAAAGGTTACAAGCACCAAGCCCCAAACCCTTACACAGTGTGTTTTGATTTTTCGAGCACTAATTATTTTATTTTATTAACGGACTTGCAATTGCCAATTACCGCCGTTCAAGCGCTCGCCCTTTTGAAAGAATTTAAAACTCTGCGATAGGGCTTAAACTTCTTTTAAAGCACTTGAAGTTTTAAAACACTAAATGAGCCTAGAAGCCCCAAAAATACCTGTACACCTTTTATTATGCATATGTTTAAACATTAATAGAGCTTTAAGCTTCTATAAAGTGCTTGAAGCATTTTAAGCGGGTCTTTAAACAGCTCGAAGCAGTTTTAAGGAACACTATTTTCCACTTTAAGAATAGGCGTGTTTATAAATAGAAACAGGGCCGGCTCTAGGCGGTAGGCAAGGTAGGCAACTGCTTACGGCGGCAAAATTTAGGGGCGGTAAAACCGCCTGAACTACTAGAGCGCAAAAAAAATAAACACAACCCACAAAAATATATTTCGATTACTTGAATCTAGAAAATAAATGAGTAATAAAATCAAATACAGCAGGAATAGACAGGCTTCTGCCAGAAGCCTGTCTATTCCTATCTATAGAAATACCCAGAAGTTTTGGCTTGGGAAAGTCATATAGATTCCCTAAACCTTTACGTTTTCAAATAGGAGATATCCCTGATGCTTTATTAAGTATTTATGAGAATGCCGCGGTTTATTGACCACAATAAAACAAGTTTTTATGTTCGATCGTTATTTGATATAAAATTTTGAATCCTATTACACCGATAAGTAAGCTACTTCAATCCAAAGATTTTGATGTATCCCAAGCCACTAATTTATTAAATAGCTCATTAATTTTTTTTAAACAATTAAGTTCGGATGAATCCTTTGACAACATTATCTTAGAATCTTGAACTGACTACATCATGTCATCGTGCTCAGACTACAAAACAAAATTTTTCATGTGATTTTTTTTTTCTTTACTATAGATCAGACGATCAGTGCATTGGAGCTGAGATTCAACCTACTGAATTGTCATAATGACTCTTTTGAATTTTTATATGATGTTTATAAACTTAACTAGCCGTGCCCGCGGCTCCGCTCGCGTGAACTTGATTCACTATTATCGTCACTGCTCATTCCTTATATTACCTAACGTAATAAAATATATCCTATAACCTAAGCAGAGAATTAAGTATATTAATATTAATTAATTAACCATATTAATAATTACGAATTTAAAAAAAAAACGTAAATCGGATAAGTGGTTCTCGAGTCATAAGCGCACTAACGAACAGACAGACCGAGAGACGTTACGTTTTATATATATTATATAGAATATTATTATTATTATTATATAACCTGGCCAGAGAAGTTATAATTAAAAAAAAACACGTAAATCGGATAAGTGGTTCTCGAGTGATAAGCGCACTAACGGACAGACGGACAGATAGACAGACAGAGAGACAGAGAGACGTTGCATTATATATATATATATATATATATATATATATATATATATATATATATATATATATATATAAGTATATATAAGTATATATATATATATATATATATATATATATATATATATATATATATATATATATATATATTATATTCTTTGCTACATGATATTGTTCCATATTTAATGGTTGAGGTTAGCGGCAAACTTTATTCCGACTTGATTCACTATTATCGTCACTGCTTATTCCTTATGTTACCCAACGTAATAAAATATCTATCCTATAACTTGGCCAGAGAACATATGTATGTTTAAAAAAAAAGCATGTAAATCGGATAAGTGGTTCTCGAGTGATAATTGCACTAACGGAAAGACAGACAGACAGACAGAGAGAGAGAGTATTTTATATATATATATATATATATATATATATATATATATATATATATATATATATATATATATAAAAAAATCTCTCTCTCTCTCTCTCTGTCTGTCTGCCTGTCTTTCCGTTAGTGCGATTATCACTCGAGAACCACTTATATATATGTTGTGTTCGTTCCAATTTTTAAATTAAAATAAAATAAATGACAATGAAAACTAATTAACATATGGTTCGTGTAATGAAAAATGAAAAAAAAAGTACGTTGTGATTCAGGGAGATGGGCAAAGATAAATATTAACCTAAACATCCACGTCCAAGCCAAACCCAACAAAAAAATAAAAAATTTTGAGAAAGGCAAACTGTGCCGAAACGTCAATAAAAAGACAAAATCACAATAAAATTAGGAAGTTTTATTCTATAATTGACCTCCAAACCCAAGAAAATTGAAAAATAAAAATAAAAAAATACATACAGGGTCAAAGAAAAATAACAAAATCATACATATATATATATATATATATATATATATATATATATATATATATATATATATATATATATGTATATATATATATATATATATATATATATATATATATATATATATTTATATATATATATATATATATATATATATATATATATATATATATATATATATATATATATATATATATATATATATATATATATATATATATATATATATATATATATATATATATTATATATATTATATATACGAAGCTGGTTTGAAAAGTCCGTGCAAAGTCCGAGAGATGGCACCACCGGAGCGTATCGAGGTCATGTTTAGTTAGTAGCATCTCTTGAATGAACGCACACCAAGTTTCAGCCATATTGGTCTATTTCTTTGTGTTTGGCATTCGTGTGAATCAAGGAAGTCGAGTGATTTTCAAGAAATGGACGAAAAAGAATTTCGTGTGGTGATTAAACATTACTTTATGAAAGGCAAAACCCCTCAGGAGACTAAAGAGAAGCTTGATAAACATTATGGTTAATCTGCATCTTCTATTAGAACAGTTTATAAGTGGTTTCAAAATTTTCGGACTGGCCATATGGGCACAAGTGACGCTGAACGTTACGACTCCAGAAATCATTGATCAAATCCATGATATGGTAATGGATAACAGAAGAGTTAAGGTGCGTGAGATTGCTAGTGCTGTGGGATCTCGACTGAACGGGTACATAATATTTTGCATAAACATTTGGACATAAGAAAGCTATCCGCAAGATGGGTGCCGCGATTGCTCACGCTTGACCAAAAACGGAATCGTGTGGAGTGTTGCAAGGATGGTTTGCAGCTGTTCCAGAAGAATCCGGAGGACTTTAAGCGTCGTTTCGTCACTGTGGATGAAACATGGATACATTACTATACTCCTGAGACCAAACAACAATCTAAACAATGGGTTACCAAGTGGGAATCTGCACCAAAAAAGGCGAAAACCGTTCCTTCGGCCGGAAAGGTTATGGCGACTGCCTTTTGGGATTCGCAAGGGATAATCCTCATCGACTATCTGGAAAAGGGTAAAACTATTACAGGTGAATATTATTCATCGTTATTGGACCGTTTGAAAAAACCGAGCTGCAAGAAAAACGCCCGCGATTGGCCCACAAGAAAGTCCTTTTCAATCACGACAACGCACCAGCACACGCCTCAGCAGTTGTGGTCGCAAAATTAATGGAAATAGGATTCCAACTCGTTTCACATCCCCCCTATTCTCCAGACTTGGCTCCCTCGGACTACTATTTGTTCCCCAATTTGCAGAAATGGCTAGCGGGACAAAGATTTTATTCAAACGAGGAGGTGATTGCAGACACTAATGGATATTTTGCAGACTTGGACAAATCCTATTATTCGGAAGGGATCAACAAACTAGAACATCGTTGGACGAAGTGTATAAGCCTAAAAGGAGACTATGTCGAAAAATAAAAAAGGTTTACCCCAAACACATAAGTAGTTTTTATTTTTGCACGGACTTTTCAAACCAGCCTCGTATATATATGTATATATATATATATATATATATATATATATATATATATATATATATATATATATATATATATATATATAAATATATATATATATATATATATATATATATATATATACATATATATAAATATATTATATATATATATATATATATATATATATATATATATATATATATATATATATATATACATATGTATGAATTAAAAAAAAAACACGTAAATCGGATAAGTGGCTATTGAGTGATACTGAATCTGAACCTAACCTAACCTGAACTAATGGACGGACAAACAGACAGAAAGACGTTTTATATATATTATTTTCTTTGCTACATGATATTGTTCTATATTTAATGCTTTAGGCAGTGTACTGCAAGAGAACGCGCTAGCGGCAAACTTTATTCCGACTTGATTCACTATTATCGTCACTGCTTATTTCTTATGTTACCTAACGTAACAAAATATTTCCTATAACTTAGCCAGAGAACATATGTATGTTTTTTTAAAATTAAGCACGTAAATCGGATAAGTGGTTCCCGAGTGATAAGCACATTAACGGATAGACAGACAGCCAGAAAGACGTTGCATTTTATATAAATTATAGAGGCCAAAGAACGTACGTATGAATTAAAAAAAAAAAGCGTAACTCGGATAAGTGGTTCTTGAGTCATAAGCGCATTAACAAACAGACAGACAGACAGAGAGATCTTAACGTTGTATATATATATATATATATATATATATATATATATATATATATATATGTATATATATATATATATATATATATATATATATATATATATATATATTATATAGATTATTATTATTATTATTATATAACTTGGCCAGAGAACATATGTATGAATCAAAAAAAAAACAAGTGAATCGGATAAATGGGTCACGAGTGATAACCGACAGGTAGACAGACAGACAGATAGACAGAGAGACGCTTTTATATATGTTATAGAAGATTGTAGATAATCTGGCCAGAAAACAAATGTATTAATTTAAAAGACACGTAGATCGGTTTAAGTGGTTCTTCAGTGATAAGCGCAGTAATGGACAGACAGACAGACAAAGAGATGTTGCATTCTATATATATATATATATATATATATATATATATATATATATATATATATATATATATTATATTCTTTGCTACATGATATTGTTCTATATTTAATGGTGTAAGCAGTGTATGGCAAGAGGATGCGCTAGCGGCAACTTTTTTTCCGACTTGATTCACTATTACCGTCACTGCTTATTCCTTATGTTACGAACGTAATAAAATATATCCCATAACCTGGCCAGAGAACATATGTATGTTTTAAAAAAAAAAGCACATAAATCGAATAAGTGGTTTTCCAGTGATAAGCGCACTAACGGACAGGCAGACAGAGAGACGTTGGATTTTATATATATTATAGATTATAGAAGACATGGGTATAAATGAATTATTGGCATATTGTAAATCTCTCGAAAACGTCTTGACATATGATGATTCTTTCGATTTAGGTCTGGCTGACGAAATAGGCCTCGTTTCTTCATTTTTAACTAAGAAAGAAGGTCCAATTGACGTTCTTAAATTAGTTACTTCCCTTAAAATTGGGCCAAATTTGAACATTGCTCTAAGAATTTTGATAACGCTGCCTATAACTGTTGTTACCGGCGAAAGAACTTTTTACAAATTAAAAATAATGAATGATTACACAGCCCCACAAAAAAAAAGTGGGGTATACTTTTGATGCGATATATCAGATCCGTAGTATTTTTGCCCGCTGATCACGAATCTGACGTCAGAATATCGCCATCACATCTCAATTTTTTTTCTAACCTCAAAAAATAGGTAAAAATTAGTAAAAATTAAGAAAAATATACTCCTAAAAAAATTGATTCAAGCTTTTTCATGAATCCAAAGATGTATTAATATGTATTCGGACACGCTAAGGTAATATTCATCGGGTGGATTAAGCCATACAGTTCTGTTTTCTTTTTAACCTCAATAGATCAGACAGATATAGTGCTTCTCGAATGCAAAAACGAATTCAAATTAAAATTCAACCGATTCTTACCAAATTTGGTACACGGGGGTTTTTTGGGTTGCTGATCATGAATCTGAGGTCGGATTTGCAAAATTAAAAATGGCGGATCCAAGATGGCGGACAAAATTTTTGAAAACCAACCGATTCCTACCAAATTTGGTATACAGTTGGAGAATCCTCAAACCTGATACTCTTAAACCCTAAACCCTGAAACCTTAGACTCCCACACCCTGTAACCTCAAAAAATAGACCTCAATAACCCTGTAACTTTAAAAATGAGACCCAATAAACTCAAACCAGGACTTTTAAAACCATATACTCTCAAATAGTAGACCCTTAAGCCCTAGAATTGCGAAGGTTAGACCCGCGCCTAACTTTCCTTTTTTTGGCTGTATCTTGTTCTTTTTTCCGCGAATGACCTATTCAAAGGCTTTCTGCCCAAACGCTTTTGAGGACTTGTTTCTCTTTTTAGCGACCAGCAATAGTCCGCTAGCATATGGTCATCCCATCGTCCTTGATACCGATTTTCTATGATTTTCAGATCTTGGTGAAAACGTTCCCCTTGCTCCTCACTGTAGTCACCAAGATTATCTGGGAAATCATCGATGTGGGAGTCCAGGAAATGTAATTTTAGATTCATTAAGCAACCTAATGTTTGAAAATTTTTTACCATTTTCTCGACTATTTCTTTGTACTTTTGTTGCGACTTCTTTAAAACTAAGCCAAGCAGCTTTTTCAACTTTATTCATTTTAGTAACAAATAATGAATCTTGAAACAATTTTCTTATTTGTGGCCCGTCAAATACGCCTGCCTTAATTTTAGCTTCAGAAAATTTCGGAAATTTTTTATGCAAATATTTGAAACATGGGCCGTTTGTATCTAATGGTCTCGTGAATTGCTTCATAAGTCCAAGCTTAATGCGAAGCGGGGGAATAGAACTTTTCCTGGATCTACCAGTGGTGGAAACAATACATTATTTTCACCAGGAGTGAACGATTCTCTTGTTGGCCAAATTTTTTTCTTATAATGACGTTCCCTGTCTCTGCTATTCCACAGACATTTATAACAGAGATAAAGTGTAAATCCTGACTGTTGGCCAAGCAATATTGTTACAATTTTCAGATCTCCACAAATTTTCCAGTTATGATCAGCATATTTTATTTTTATCAAAAGCTGCTTCATTTTTTCATATTGCTCTTCCATAACTGTGGAATGAGCAATCGGAATGGGAGCGTAAACGTTGGTATTATGCAGCAAAACTGCCTTAATGCTCCGTTTAGAAGAATCAATGAACAGTCTCCATTCTTCAGGATCGTATGAGTTATTTTGAAATTCATCCATTAGACCTTTTACATCGGTACAATATGAAAGTGACAATTCCTCGTCCATTGTGAAATATTTTCGAAATTTTTCATCTCTGTTTCTATAATAAGAAATCGTAGCTTCTGGCTTAAGTAAATGTATTTTCTTTAAAAAGGAAGCAAGATGCTCTGAACCATCTTTGGATAAGCCTAAATCTCTGAGTAGATCACTAAGTTCTGACTGTGATACGAGTATTGGTTCTGGTTTACGGTTGTATGGTAGAAATTCTTTATCTGTGTCACTAGTATACGATAGGTTGTCACTAGAACATTCATTAGTAACAGTGTTTGAATCTTTTTCGACAGTCTCAATGTTTTCGGCATGAACTGATAAGGTGAAATCATTTGTTTCCATAAAATCGGCATCAAGTGGTTCAGGAGGCGGAATTAGTTTAGTTGGTCTTGTTACTGTCGAAACATCGTTATAAGTAATAGTGCTTTTATTTTTTCGGTTATGCCTAGATACAACATTCATACAAAGGTAGCAATCGTTTTCACTGTATGGTCTATTCCATATTGCTGGTCTGGAATATTTAATCGCCTTCTTATTGATGTACATTATTTTGCAAGAACTGCAAATGATGTGGGGAACCCAATCTGTATCCTGGTGTTGTATTTCAATGTTAAAACAATCCTTATATAAGGTTTTAATCTTATCCGTTATCGGTGACCCCATTTTACTCAATACGTGTTGACAGCAAATATAACAAAATGAATCACTGTTTTTATCGCACTTATGAAAAGTCCTTGTACCGTGAGATCGTTTTCTTGTAGCATTATACTCTACATGAGCCAAGTCACCCACACATGAAGAGCTACGGTCGCTGGATGACGACGGCTGCGGGCCCGCTTTCCCACCCTGACCAACCGCCGATACTGGGTTTCGAGTCCCTGCATCGTAATTCTCTTTCTTCTACCTGCCATGACGGCATCTAAGCCGTTATCCAGGGACTCTGCCGGCTAGTGGAGTAACACCGTTGCCCACCGTCACCACGTGGAGGTGCCCTGGATGCAGGTAGAAGAATAAAAATCGACCGATGAATTTTCTCGGCGTTCAAAATGGCGCGCCATCTTGAATTTTGCAAATCCAACTTCAGATTCGTGATCAGCGACCCAAAAAATCCCCGTGTACCAAATTTGGTAAGGATCGGTTGAATTTTAATTTGAATTCGTTTTTGCATTCGAGAAGCACTATATCTGTCTGATCTATTGAGGTTAGAAAGAAAACAGAACTGTATGGCTTAATCCAACCGATGAATATTACCTTAGCGTGTCCGAATACATATTAATACATCTTTGGATTCATGAAAAAGCTTGAATCAATTTTTTAGGAGTATATTTTTCTTAATTTTTACTAATTTTTACCTATTTTTTTGAGGTTAGAAAAAAATTGAGATGTGATGGCGATATTCTGACGTCAGATTCGTGATCAGCGGGCAAAAATACTACGGATCTGATATATCGCATCAAAAGTATACCCCACTTTTTTTTTGTGGGGCTGTGTTATTTAAGAACTATGACTACACAAAATCGTCTTAACGGGTTAATAATGTTGGCCATTGAACATGAATTGAGTAGTAAATTAGATCTGAAAGAAATTATTCGCGATTTTGCAGAAATGAAACTTCGAAAAAAATTGTTTTAATTTAAATTTAGACTGATTGTATTAGTTTGTTCATTGTTTCAAAAGCATATTTAAATTATTTTTGAAAATAGTAGGTACTAGTTTTAGTTTGTAAGTTCGTTGTCGTTAGCTCGTTAAAAATGTAAACTTTGTTTTTCAATAAAACAATTTTTCGTAAATCTGATTAGTATTATTGTCTTAATTGAATTATATGTCATTTTCCTAGTTAACATAGTTTTCATTAAGCTTGGGTGCGGCGGCATTTTGTGAGTTTGCCTACGGCGGCAAAAAGCTAGGGCCGGCACTGATACAAGAAGCGGAAAGTCTCAAAAGGATTTTAAAGCCATACGTAATTTACCGTCTTCTTTTCATGGTAACCAGTGGTGTAGCCAGGTTTGAAGGGCGGAGAGTTTCTGTAAGGGAAAAAAAAGAACATTAAAGACGGGAGCCACTTATAGAGGAGGTGCACCAATTGACAAACAGGAGGCGTCAAACCCCTTAATAAAAAAATACACTTATACTGAAACTATAAAAGTTAGACCCTTATAACATAGTAAACTAACAATGAATGCTCAGGAGGGAGAGATTTTTTTACAAAAAAGAAACACCATTTACAGTGGGACTCTAAAAAAATTACACTCAATTTAAAAATCGATGACCGGGGATGAACCTTTCCTAACAAAAGAGAACCCCTAGTTCAAAAAAGTTCCGTTTTTACGGAGCATATTTTCTACATTCGTAGGAGCGAGAGAGGATATGCGGATATGCCATCCCCCTCGCGGTTTAACAGGAAATCGGAATTGAAACCAAAACACTGGTCTTAAGGTGTTTACACCACTGTGACAAATTAAAAACTGAAATGTTTTTCTTTTATCTCAGTAAGATTTCAAATGATAGGAAACTTCCCGTTTAATCGGAAACCAGAATTTAATTCAAGAACCAGCTTCAGAGTGTTTAGATTATGACAAAAATGAAATGTAAAATGTAATTTTTGTCCTTTTTCAAATTATATACAAGAAAAAGCGAAAATTGTAGTTTATTTTTTCGTATTTTCCTCTGCTCCCCACATATAAGCTACTTCCGGTTTAACCGGAAGCCGAAAGGGGTATCCACGACGTGATTAAGCCGTAAGAGATGTGAAGTCTATATTTTCCAACCTCCTTCGGCTCACCAATTACAAGTCAATTCAAGTTTATCCGAAAAAAACGAAACAGACCGAAAAGTAAAAATTTGGCACCATCTAATCTCAAGAACCCTGGTTTCTTACACTAACCATTTCTGTTATATTTTCTGTCATAATAATGATAAAGCATTACCAAATTTTCGTCCTCCATTTAAGGTATTAATGGTATACAAGGCTAAGAGTGGTGTCGGGCTATATCTCACAGCTATTGGCCAGCGTGAATCAGATGCACCACCAACTAGCATATCAGAAGTATACACCCCATGAAAATTGACCTGGCGTCGGAAACTATGAGACCACACCTTTTCTACTCAGTTAATAAGCCTATGATTTATTATAGGCGTAGATGAATTATAAATATCCAGGATGTAATATGTATATAAATATATATATATATATATATATATATATATATATATATATATATATATATATATATATATATATATATATATATATATATATACAGTCAGTCCAAAAAGTCTCCCATCTTTCTGTTAAGTTTAACTAATTAAGTGGAAATATAAGAAAACATGTTTAAATTAATATTTGAAACTTAACCAACGAGGATTAGTATTAAAAACAACTACGGAACATTTTATTTAGAAGTTACATCATTGTTATAAAAATGTAAA
Organism: Pachyrhynchus sulphureomaculatus; assembly: GCA_019049505.1. Classification (NCBI taxonomy): domain Eukaryota; kingdom Metazoa; phylum Arthropoda; class Insecta; order Coleoptera; family Curculionidae; genus Pachyrhynchus; species Pachyrhynchus sulphureomaculatus. The sequence continues at coordinate 3,359,286 of CM032448.1, forward strand.
CAAAATTAATGTCAAAAAAGTCCTCAGCAATTTTGCAATTATAAAATGATGACTTCACAAAACACACCCCAAATGAGTTTTCAACAAAGTTTATTTCCAATCTTTACTGAAAATTGATGACCTCGAAATTTCTGTTTTTTTTTATATACCAGATAAATTATTACAGGTAATGCACTCGTGATAATTTTCGTTCAATCTACACCCCGTGGAGAATATTCTAGAATTTTTTCAAAATTTTTTGATAAGTACTTTTCGAGATAAGGACAGCGATTTTCGCGTTTTTTAAAAAATAATACAAAGAAAAATGCGCGCAAGTATTTTTTTTTTTCACTTCCGATTTCACCCCCCAAAACTATCCCCTTCAGTCAAAATTTAACTTTCAAAACTACATGGCTCTGATGAGGCCATCAATTCCTATATGATTACCAAATTTCAACTTTCTACGACAAATATTTTTGGAAAAAATCGGGTGTGACAGACGGACAGACAGACACCGAAGTGATCTTATAAGTGTTCCGTACGGAACACTAAAAATGAGCTAGAGAAATTGTGAATTTCCATTTCAACATAACTGATTTGTGGAAAGATGGGAAATCGTACAGAAATATAGGAAAAATTATTAAAAAGTCGCATGCTACCGTTCAGTACATTTCAAACCAGTATAAATCAACAAGTTCCTATGAAATTCGACGACGCTTCGGTCATCTCAAAAAACTGACTCCACGTGAAGAGGCTAGTATTGTTAGACAAATAATTATAGATCTCAAGAAAAGTGTACCAATATTAAAAGAAGTACGGGAACTATTTTCAAAAAAGGTTTGTTCACAAACAGTGAGAAATTGTTTACACAGGGCAGTCCAGAAGGGGGTGCGGCTAGGAAGAAGCTGCTAATTTCGGAAGCTAATCTCAAAAAGCGGTTAGGGAATACGTTACTAAACCTTCTAAATTTTGGGAATCCGTAATCTTTAGTGATAATGGCAGAACTAAAGTTTGGAGAAAGAAGAATACCGCATTCGATATTAAAAACATTTATTCCACAGTAAGACAAGGGGGTGGCAGTGTTCTGCTTTGGGGATGCATGTCCGCTGGAGGGGTTGGAAATTTACATTTTATTAATGGTACCATGGATCAGCATGTTTATCTGAACATTTTGAGACACAATTTAAGAGAAAGTGTCCGAAAATTAGCGCTCGAAAAAAGATACATTTTCCAACAGGACAATGATCCGAAAGATACCGCAAACTTGGTGCAAGAATGGATGATCTATAATGTACGACAACAGCTTTATACACCTCCGTAATCACCCCATGTTAACCCCATCGAGTATTTATAAAAGGAACTTAAACGTTGCGTTCGCACAATAGAGAAGAATTAAACAACAGAATATGGAACGAATGGGAGAACATGGCAACAGAAGTTACCAGAGAGCTGGTTGCAAGCTTGACAAAAAGGTTACAGGAGATTATCAAGGCCAATGGCAATTCCATTAAATATTATTTTAAACGAAGTTGTTATTTTCCACCAAACTTCGTCAAACTATTATTGGTAATTGTTAAGTCTATGGAAATTTCTTTGATGTTAATTTTCTTCAGATTTTTATAACAATGATGTAACTTCTAAATAAAATGTTCCATAGTTTTTGATATTAATCCTCGTTGGTTAAGTTTCATATTAATTTAAACATGTTTTCTCATAGTTCCAATTAATTAGTTAAACATGAAAAAAAAATAGTAGAGGAAGCAGGTGGTGTATGGAGACTTTATATATGCTAGGTTTGAAATTGATATCTCATGTCGTCCGAGAGTTATCGTACAACATTTCGACAGGTCGTCGGAAATGAGTAATGTTTTTCGTGATATAGAGACCCTAAATGTTAGGAAATGCAAAAATTTCAGAGGGTGACTTCACGAATACTTTACTTGGTACAATTCGTTGTACCTTACCATTACATTCCGTAAGTACCTGGATAAGGTACTAGTAAATTCTGTTCTCTTGTTTGTCGATCCTAGCCCGACTGATGAGCCGTTATGCAACAAAACGCGTCGCGGGATGGATTGACAAATAAGAGAACAGTGGGTGGAGTGCTGAAACGTCGACTTTATCTGCTCTCAGTACTTTTACATTAAACGAAAATAAAACATTTAAAAAGTATTATTTTTTATACTATCTATTTTCCTACATTTATATATGCATATTTTCCCCCTATTATTATTACATATAAAACATTTGGCAATAAGTAAAAACTTATTCCGAAGCCGGCGATAGCCAGCCGAGAATTTTCCTGTTTTTACTATTAAAAACAACTACGGATTAAAATCTGGATTTTTAAGGTATTACTCGTACATATATATATATATATATATATATATATATATATATATATATATATATATATATATATATATATATACACGAGGCTGGTTTGAAAAGTCCGTGCAAAGTCCGAGAGATGGCACCACCGGCGCGTATCGAGGTCATGTTTAGTTAGTAGCATCTCTTGAATGAACGCACACCAAGTTTCAGCCATATTGGTCTATTTCTTTGTGTTTGCCATTCGTGTGAATCAAGGAAGTCGAGTGATTTTCAAGAAATGGACAAAAAAGAATTTCGTGTGGTGATTAAACATTACTTTATGAAAGGCAAAACGCCTCAGGAGACTAAAGAGAAGCTTGTTAAATATTATGGTGACTCTGCACCTTCGATTAGAACAGTTTATAAGTGGTTTCAAAATTTTCGGACTGGCCATATGGGCACAAGTGACGCTGAACGTTCTGGACGGCCTGTGGAGGTTACGACTCCAGAAATCATTGATCAAATCCATGATATGGTGATGGATGACAGAAGAGTTAAGGGGCGTGAGGAGACTATGTCGAAAAATAAAAAAGGTTTACCCCAAACACATAAGTAGTTTTTATTTTTGCACGGACTTTTCAAACCAGCCTCGTATATATATATATATATATATATATATATATATATATATATATATATATATATATATATATATATATTAGCAGTGCCCGCGGCTTCGCTCGCGTGGATTTGATTGACTACTGTCGCCACTACTTATTCCTTATGTTACCTAACGTAATAAAATATCTGGCATTATTTCCCCTTATCTCCCATTATTTTTCCTTTCCTTATCTCCCATTATCTCTACATAATTTCCATTATCTAGGTTTATCTCCGCTTATCTCCCATTATTTCTCCTTATCTCCCATTATTTCTCCTTATCTCCCATTATCTCACCTTATCTCCCATTATCTAGGCTTATCTCGACTTATCTCGCAATATTTCTCCTTATCTCCCATTATTTCTGCTGATTTCCCATTATCTCACCATAACTTCCATTATCTAGACTTATCTCTGCTTATCTCCCATTAATTCTCCTTATCTCCCATTATTTATACTTATCTGCCATTATCTCACTTTATCTCCCATTATCTAGGCTTGTATCGAATTATATCGAATTATATAGAACATATGTATAAATTTATAAAAACACGTAAATCGGATAAGTGGTTCTTAAGTGATAAGTGCACTAACGGACAGACAGACAGAGAGACGTTGCATTTTATACATATTATATTCTTTGCAACATGATATTGTTCCATATTTAATGGTTTAGGCAGTGTTTTGCAAGAGAACGCGCTAACGTTAACCTTTTTTCCGACTTGATTCACTATTATCGTCACTGCTTATTCTTTATGTTACCTAACGCAATAAAATATATCCTATAACTTGGCCAGAGAACATTTAAAAATAACCGGTCAAGTGCAAGTTGAACTTGCGCAAATAGTGTTGCGTACGTTGATTGCGATTTTTTAAAAATAATACAAAGAAAAGTGCGCGCAAAGATTACATTATATATATTTTTTTCTCGTTTTTTTACAAGTTTTCATTTGACATCACACTCGATTACCTAGTAAAAATTTTTTTTTTCACTTCCGATTTCACCCCCAAAAACTAACCCCTTAAGTCAAAATATAACTTTCAAAACTACATGGCCCTAATGAGGCCATCAATTCCTATATTATTACCAAATTTCAACTTTCTAGGACAAATAGTTTCGGAGAAAATCGGGTGTGACAGACGGACAGACAGTGAAATTTCATTTCTAGTTCGAAAGATCATAACTGATTTGTGGAAAGATGGAAAATCGTACAGAAATATAGGAAAAACTGTTAAAAACTCGCATGCTACCGTTCAGTACATTGTAAACCAGTATAAATCAACGGGTTCCTATGAAATTCGACAACGCTCCGGTCGTCCCAAAAAACTGATTGTATTGTTAAACAAATAATTATAGATCCCAAGAAAAGTGTAGTAAAATTAAAAGGAGTACGGGACCTATTTTCAAAAAACGTTTGTTCACAAATAATGAGAAATTGTTTACACGGGGCAAGCTATAAGGGGTGTGCGGCCAGAAAGAAGCCGTTAATTTCGGAAACTAATCGCAAAAAGCGGTTAACTTTTGCTAGAGAATACGTTATTAAAACTGCCGAATTTTGGAAATCCGTAATCTTTAGTGATGAAACTAAAATGTTGAGTCTGATGGCAAAACTAAAGTTTGGAAAAAGAAGAACACCGCATTCGATATTAAAAACATTTGTACCACGGTGAGATACGGGGGTGGCAGTGTTCTGTTTTGCGGATACATGTCCGCTGGAGGGGTTGGAAATTTACATTTTATTAAAGGTACCACGAATCAGCATATTTATCTGAACATTTTGAGAGACAATTGAAGAGAAAATGTCCAAAAATTAGCACTCGAAAAAGGATACATTTTTCAACAGGACAATGATCCGAAACATACCGCAAACTTGGTGCGAGAATGGATGATCCATAATGTGCGACAGCAGCTTCAAACCCCTCCGCAATCACCCGATGTTCTTTCTTTCTTTCTTCCTCTCTCTTTTAATGAGCTCTATCCTTCTTTGGATAATTTACTCAGCTTTGAATCCGTCTCGTGCTTAGGCACGGAGTTTGGATCCTTTCTACAGGTGGAGAGCAACGTAATCTCGCTCTAGGCGATATTGCTCTCCCAAAAAAAAAAAATATTTATTTGTCTTCATAACTTATATTCTTTTGTGGCACTGATAAAGGATCTCCTCGGGAACTGCAACTGGTTTTGGGTATAACCTTTTCTGTCAGACCGCCCGTCTGATTACGTGATTGACACAAAAAACATGGCCACACGTGTTCGCCTACTGCTCAAATCACCTAACCTCAACCGACGTTATAGGAATCACCCCTCACACACAGCGCTTAGCAACTCTATGCGATTAGAACACCTACCAAGCAATTTGTGGACCATCGATCCATACTCCGAAGCCTCAAAACGCTCGGACTTCGCCTTCAGAAGCCCCAACCGGAGAACGCGTCCGCGTGCTACGAACTGTCGACCGGAAGTATCACCCGATGTTAACCCCATCGAGCATTTATGGGAGGAACTTAAGCGGCGCGTTCGCAAACATAATGTTTCAAATAGAGGAGAATTTAAAACAGAATATTGAACTAATAGGAGAACATGCCAGCAGAAGTTACTAGCAAGCTGGTTGCAAGTTTTGGGTTTAAATAATGGACAAAATTTCACTGTAATTATCTGTTTACTATATATAATTATGCAACGTATAAGAGAGTTCGAAAGGTGATATCGCATTTATTGTGCTATAGGTGTTATTCAGAGTTCTTTGAGTCACATTCACATTATTTTTTTGCTATTTGTAACATCAATAAAGATAAAAGGGTGGAAATTATTAAATATTCTGCATGTTGGCATTATAATACTCAAACGAAATGATATTGTAGTAATTGGAATAGGGATGAAACCTATAGTTTTTGAGGGATATTTCAAGGAAAGAGTGTGAAAGGGATGGGTGTTGATTTGTCGTATGATTTTATTCAAATTATGGAAAAGTCCTGTCTCTTTACTTGAGAAAGTCAAATTCAGTACTAATTTTAGAACTAAATGTTTGCCAGGAAAGTACTGGGTAAATCCCTTTACCGATTTTTTTTGTCTATTTTAGGTATAATTTAATAAATATATAATCGTTGAAATTAATAACAATCACCCACTATTTATACATAAACAAATAAAATAAACCTATTTTATCTGAATATGTGCTTACTGATTTATCATTTAGTCATGACTAATAATATATATCTTTATTTAGCCGAATCGGATAAGTTGGTAAAATTCTTTACTCAGTACTTTAATAGCACATAATGCAATAATTGTAAAATAAATACGATATGCAACTTTCTCACACTAAATAATAACTCATTACCACTCAATATTTTCAAGAAGGAAATGATACTTTATGGTGAGACGTTAATCGTAATGTATTGAAAAGTAATACTAGTACGGGAGGTAGTGTTGCATTTGATGAAATTATTTCATCCGGCTGATAATAATAACTAGAGACCGGATTATATGCAACATAAAAATCTTGAAATATGCATGAAAAAATGCTTAAGGGGGTCACTACCGAGAAAAATGAAAAAAAAATACGTTTTTCGTTTTTTTTCCATTTTTATAATCTACAATCATTTCTGCACAAAACAATCCAACCCCCACAATTATACGATGAGTATAAGTGCCTGAAATTTTTATATAAAGTAGTCAAGGTATGAGCCATCAGTCAGTATCGCCAAGATATGAGTCCCGCTCAGCCTTCGCCTAGCTTCGCACTACGCACCTTTCAATATACCACCCCATTCCACCCATTATGAAGTTATTATTATTTTCACTATTATTATTATTATCCCACTTTTTATTAACAATGCTTAGGAATAGTTATATAACACTATTTACTATATACAAATAAAAAACTTTATTTTTACAAAAATATTTTGAAATACTATTTACTATATACAAATAAAAAAAACTTTATTTTTACAATAATATTTTGAAAAGTAATAATAAGATTTTATTATTTTGTTATACTTTTTTTTTAACTAAAATGAACCCGCTTCATATGACGGGCCTTCTTTTTTTTCTAACTTCTTAAATTTTTCTTCTAAACTTTTTCTTGCTCTTGAAATTTTTGCCTCTCGCATTTCGATGCTTGTTGTAAGTCTTTCTCGGCTTTCACTATTCTCAGTTCATCTTCCTTCATCAGCCCAGCAATTGTAAATTTTCCAGGGTCAATGAAAAGTTTTTCAAGTACTCGGCAGCGGGAAATATTACCTTCATTGAAGCAGCATAGTGCATCATATGCACCTAATTCTAGTGTGCTTTTCTCTACAAAAATATTTTTTTGGGCATCTAACCCACAATGTATTATTATAGCTTTCGTTTGTGTTTTGTGTCTTACCGTGAACACATTTTTCTAATAGGGCTGGATTCGCCAGGTCCCTGAAGACAGGTTTCCAAATTTCCATTACTACTTTTGGTAGATGAAAATGCTTTGAGTGCTCATATAATTTTTTTTCTGCTTGGGCCTTGAGGAACTTACACCAGTCCAAAACTGCATAAATTGTGTGCCGGATTGTGGTCGTTTGAGCCGAGATGAAAAAATTCTTCCCATACTGCTTTTTTCATCTCAGCCAAGCTGCCAACGTTTCTTCGTATGGCTAAGCCATAAAACTTTTGAATGTCGTTTATTGCCACATCCGTGAGTCTGCCCTTTCCTCCTATCGGCTTTCCATCTTGCAGTTTTTTGGACGTGTAGGAAGTTTTTAGCTTTCTGAGTCTAGATCCCATCCTTTTTTGTACATGTCCTATACATTCTAACTTCTGAACTAAGAGACTATCTCCGTAAGGGTTTTGTTCTACAACCTTCAAGAAACCCTTTGAGTCTCCATCACCCAAGTAGTGAGAATATCTCACATTGTATTTGTCCATTGGCCTCAGGAAAATTTGCTCTGCACCAGCTGCTTCCATAGCCCCACTGGTACCACTATGATTGGCTATGCAATTTTCATTATGTGTATTCTGAAATTTTAGTGGACAACGACAGTGTTTGGAGAGTACCACAATATCCTGAGTCAGTACTAGCAGCAGAGACCACGCCATTCAAAGAAGTATGGCCCCTTTTTTGTCAACTGCCATCTAGTGAGATGGCCAAATCCCTGTTGCCACTATTTGAAATACAGGCTTCCTCTACGGCAGCCACCATTATATCTTTTCCAACTACTTCAAGAGCTGAACGAATAACATTTTGGTGCAAAAAGTGCTTGCTTTGTGGGGGAGAAATGTTCATCATAGCACAAAGAAGTTTAGCTCCAGCAAATCCTTTACCAGTATACCTAAGTGTATAAGTAACTCTAATATTTATTGTATCTAATTTCACAGATTTACCTTCGAGTTCATAATCCAGTTTCTTGGAGTTCCTTAGTTTATTTTAGGACTTGACAATTCTGACAAACAATCTTTATAGTGGATGCCAAACCGTATCTCAAACAAACACTTAGGGTGATTTCACCACCACATTTTTTTTGCAGTCCACTGTTGAGTTTAGTGCTTTACTCAGCTCTCTAACATCCACCAAATCATACGCATGGTTGCTCATGAATGACTCAAATTTATTTTGATTACCTAGTTTTTTTTGAAGAAGAAGAAGGTACGATTTTCAGATGAGGTTGATGGTGTTGATTCAACAGATGGTAAGGACATGACCAATTTACGAGCAACAGAAATATGTGTCCCACTAAAAGGTTTATTCCTTTTCTTGCTCTTGAAGCTAGTCTTTGGCTTAGTCATTTTTCTTCACAAAACAATAATAAAAAACTATAATAAAATAACAATATAATAAAATTTAAAAACAGTAATAGTAACAGAAAACAGGAAAAAAATTTGTAACTATGTAAACAAAAACAATCTGTCACGTAAATATAACCAAACAAAACAAAACTAAAAAAAAAAAAAAAATTTTGGAAAAAAACATATTTTGTTGTAAACAATCAGTGTTGACAAACTTGTTTTTGCAAAAAAAAAAAAGACAAACACTCTAGAAATAAATTTAAAAAAGTTGATTATAACAAAAAAAGCAGTCAAAAACTACAACTTTTTAGTTTTTCGGCTTTCCTGAAAAATTGACTTTTTTGTACATTTGCCCCATTATCTCAAAACTATAAAAGTTATTGAGCTATTTTTTTTTTTTTAAATATCCATGGCAACACTGTCTACAGTTCGGACTAAGGAAATGTCAAACGAAACAGCTGGTAATTTACCGCGTCAATTCAAACATACAAATAAAATTCATGAACTTTCAAAATTTCTAGAAAATGTAATTTAAATTATTTCTTTAAACCCTTAGTCCCATTAAATTATATAATAATAAATAATAAGTGTGCCAAGTTTCGTTGAAATAGGATGAACGGTTGCTGAGAAAATGGGTTTTACTTTTCAATGTAAATTGACTCGGTAGTGACCCCCTTAAATTATGCATGAAAATGGGTCAAAATATGCAATATTAAATAATAATAAAAGTAGTAATTTTTAGTTTTTTATTTCAAAATCAGCATAAAATTAACAAGTTATCGACGATGTTTAAATTTAATTAACAATTATTTAACATTTTTAAAATTATTTAACATTTGTATTTTTGTACACGTAAGCAATAAGGTATTGTTCCAAATGTTGGGTAGTAAGATTGTGTCTTCGATCACTAAAATATTTTTATTAAGTGGGAAAAGACCGTTCCACATCCACTGAGGTAACTGGGCAGTATTTTAATTTGGGTGCTATGTTACAACTTATTATTTCTAGCAAAAGTTCACCCGTCCCATTAATAAAACTATCAATCTGACACAAAGGTTCTTGGGTTATTGCACGAAATGTTTTCAAACTTTTCTTTAACTCTACGCGGGAATACATCTGGCAATGTGAATTTATTTGACGGATTTTATTCATTAACTGAATTGATTCGGTCAACGCCAAACCTCGAGTTTCCGCATACCCGCAGGTATGTGGGAAAAGTGAGTGCTAATCAAAGCTATGTTTTTTTAAATATCAGAATCGTTAAATGGCTTCCTTGGATTGACGAACTGCCATAGCCTCTGCACTATCGAAGTCATTTACTACACCTTTGATGGCCTCGAAGTGTTCATTGTAAAATAGTACAGCTTCAATCCATGTTCCCCATAGAGTTACCACTGGTTCGGGAGGTAATGGCACATTTGGCAGTTTTTCTTTATAGGCGTTATTGCGAGCAGGTGCCTTAAGAAACACTTTCTTTGCTGATGAAATCAGTATATTTATTTCCATTTCCAAACGTGGATCGTACTTCTTCAGCGAGTCGATGGACTCCGTAAGCAAAGCACGTCACATGAATTAAATTTGGATAAAATACTTGGAGGACTTTGGCTGCCTTGATCATATAGGGAACAGCATCTGAGAGAAATATAAACATTCTTTCATCTGCAGAAGATTCAGGAAATATTTTTTAATACCCTCATTCACAAATCTGGTAATCGCAGAATGATTTGTCTTGCCAAGTTCTTTGCAGGCCATCAAATAGGAAGAAGGCTCTAATCTTAATGCACCCACAATTAAATTCGCAATATAGCGACCACAACTATCGGTAGTTTCATCAGCTGAAATCCAAATAATGTCATCCTTAAGTTCATTACGTATTTCTTCCAGAACATGTTGGTAAATTGGTATGTAATTTTTACGCAGTGTTGATTCGTCTGGTATTTTTTGATTCAAGCAATATTTTCACAGAAAATCTTTGAATGTAGGATTTGTAAGTTTGTGGAGAGAAATATTACTTGCAAGCAATGCTTCACATAAATCCATGCTAAAGAGGTTTTTTTGAATCATTGCTACTTGCTGCGATATGAAGACTTGTCTTGACATGCTGGTCAATTTGAAACATTTTTGTGCACGAAACATTTTCCTCGCAAACCCGACAATATAAAACATTTCCGTCGTATGTAAATGTTCTAGGATAATCAGCTACCCACGAAGAGACACTTTTTTTGCAGGTGGCATGGTACACGTTAAACTTTAACACAACACGTTAAAAATTGCAAAAAGGCTACACTGATGCAAGCGTGTCAACAATAATGTTAAAACTGATATCGTGTTTTAAAATAAAAATTCGTCTTCGAGAAAATTGTTTATTTGATCCACGCTCAAACAAATATTCTTAGAAACTAACTACTTATCACTTAATATTCCGACCAAGAAACAAAGGAATAAAATACCGTCGTAATTTTGGGTATTCCCTTGGCACTATAACCTAATCGATGTTTAGACTATTGCGGTAATGTTCCGGCGATAAGATTCGGTTCCAGACGGCGACATTAACAATACCCTGAGCAATTCAATTGCCTAGTAATACCGAGAAATATTGTAAATATAGGGAAAATATGCATCATTACTAGATTTTGGGTAAAATATGCAAATGCATATCATCTGGTCTCTAATAATAACAATGGTCTCGAACCTACCAATTTTTCGGTATTTCTACCGATATGGGGTCTGTCCTACCGAAATACCGAAATTTAACGATTTTTCCACGATTTCTGAGAATACGAGGAAATTCTCCCCATATTTTTACCAATTTTACATTTCCAAGTTGGCAACCCTTTTCATTTATGTTTTTACTGAGAATCTCTTGATTGTATGATAAGTAGTTATTGCAGAATGTTCCCGATATGTTTTAGGGAATACCCTTGTGTTCTAAAACTCGTAATTCGACGTTTTTAGAGGATCCCTGAGCTAATTCGCTTGTCTATATAAACGAGTTACTAATAGTGTCTACTAGTAGTATCTACCAAAAATATTATTATAATACCAAGTCAAAATGTCGTCAAAGGAAGAACCGAGTACAAGCGCTAGTATAAAAAGAAAATAACCGGGCAAGTGCAAGTTGAACTTGCACAATTAGTGTTCCGTACGTTGATTGTTTGTGAAATAAAAAGTTTTGTTAGGGTGGTATAAAATGATCAGTGACTTCACAAAACACCCCAAATGAGTTTTCAACAAAGTTTGTTTCCAATCTTTACTGAAAACTGGTGACCTTGAAATATTGGTTTTTTTCTATACCAGATAAATTATTAAAGGTAATGATAATTTTCGTTCAATCTATACCCCGTGGAGAATATTCCAGGATTTTTTCAAAATTTTTTGATTAGTACTTTTCGAGATAAGGTAGGGGACAGCGATTTTTCACGATTTTTTAAAAGTAATACGAAGAAAAGTGTGCGCAAATATTACATTATATATATATATTTTTTACTCGTGTTTTCACAAGCTTTCATTTGACACCACACTCGATGATCTAGTAAAAAAATTTTTTTTCACTTCCGATTTCACCCCTCAAAACGAATCCCTAAATCAAAATTTATGTTACGGTGATATAAAATGATCAGTGACTTCACAAAACACACCCCAAATAAGTTTTCAACAAAGTTTATTCTAATCTTTACTGAAAATTGATGACCTTGAAATTTCTGTTTTTTTTATATAACAGATAAATTATTACAGGTAATGCACTCGTGATAATTTTCGTTCAATCTACACCCCGTGGAGAATATTTCAGAATTTTTTCAAAATTTTTTGATAAGTACTTTCCGAGATAAGGCGGGTGGACAGCGATTTTTTTGCGATTTTTTAAAAATAATACAAAGAAAAGTGAGCGCAAGTATTACATTATAAATATATTTTTTACTCGTGTTTTCACAAGCTTTCATTTGACACCACACTCGATTATCTAGTAAAAAAATTTTTTTTTTATTTCCGATTTCACCCCCCAAAACTAACCCCTTGAGTCAAAATTTAATTTCAAAACTACATGACTCTGATGAGGCCATCAATTCCTATATTGCTACCAAATTTCAACTTTCTATGACAAGTAGTTTCGGAGAAAATCGGGTGTGACAGACGGACAGACGGACAGACGGACAGACGGACAGACAGACGGACAGACACCGAAGTGATCTTATAAGTGTTCCGTACGGAACACTAAAAAAATACCTACAATTTTATAGAAAATAATGGGAAGAAAAATTTTCAGGCTGGCTGCAAGAAAGTCGTAAAAGCACAAACTATGCCTATTATAAAAGTTGAAATAGAGATATTAATATTACACCAGGGAAAGACGCTCTTAGGAAACACAATTCTTCTTCACAAGCACATTCGGTATCATTAAAGAATATAAACTCACAACCAAAGATATCATCATTTACTGGAACAAAAACTCAAAATAAACTGTGCCGCAAAATTAACGCATAATTTTAAAAATTGAAAAATTGATTTTATATATTTTTTTTAACCGACGCCAATGGATTTAAATTGTGTCTTTATGATATCTTTTCAATGTTTTTAGACTCGGTGTAAATATCGAGTAGATAAAAAGCAGTATTTTCTAACAATATTGAAAAAATGACAATTACACAAAAATTTTATTTTAGAAATTGTTAAAAAAATAAATGATATTACAATAGAAAAAATAAATCACTAACGTGTATTGCCTCCTCTTGCCCTGATTACTGCTTCACATCTTCTAGGCATACTTAAAATCAGGTTTCTAATTGTATCCTGATCCATATCATCCCACATTTCCGTCAACCTTACTGAAAGCTCATTTAGGTCCCTAGGTGGAGGCAGTAAGGCTCTAACACTTCGACTTAGATTGTCCCACAAGTGTTCGATAGGGTTAAGGTCAGGACTTCTTGCTGGCCAAGGTAATGTTGCAATTTCCACGTCCTGGAGGTAATCTTGTACCACTCTAGCGACGTGCGGGCGTGCATTATCGTGCATAAATAAAAATTCTTGTCCGATAAAGGGAGCATATGGTATCACATGTGGTTCTAAAATGTCCGTTATGTATCGATCAGCTGTTTAAACGACCTCCCTGAATTATAACTAATTCTGTACGGGCCTCCAAACTAATGCCACCCCACACCATAACAGATCCCCCACCATAGCTTACTGTTTCGACAATGTTGCATTGGGCATATCGCTCGCCAGGACGTCGGTATACTCTTCTACGGCGATCATCACTAAAACGGCAAAATCTATACTCATCGCTGAACAATACATTGCCCCATTCGCGGTCTCCCCAATTTTGATGTTCTTGTGCAAACTGACGACGCTGCCTTCGATGATCTGCAGTTAGAAGGGGACCAGTTGCGGCTCGATAGGGAGTAACTTCGACTTCTGCCAACCTTCTTCGCACTGTATCTCTACTAATACGGTAATTATACCTGCGGGAAAATTCTTGCTGCAGTGATGCGGTCGTAACAAACCGAGTTCGTATTGCCTGCAATCTCAAAAATCGGTCTTGATTATTTGTTGTCACCCTATGACGACCTTGTCCAGGTCTTCTTTGATTGCTGTTGGTCTCCCGAAATCGTTCCAGTATCCTGAACACAGTAGATTGTGTCACTCCAAGACGAAGTGCCACTTGAACTTGGAACAAGCCTTCTTCTACAAGCGCTATGGCAACAGCACATTCCTCAGGCGAAAGATTCCTATTTTCACGGGCATTTTGGGCCATTTTAACACTACAAACGTTGAACGTTGCCAATACAAGCGTAGAAGCAAATTTAACACACATAGGCCAAATTGCAATTTTATGGAATTTTGTTTATTTACCATTTGTTCTGTATTGTAAACAAATACTGCTTTTTATCTACTCCATACTTCTACATCTATAATCTATAATATATATAAAATGCAACGTCTCTCTGTCTGTCTGTCTGTCTGTCTGTCTGTCCGTTAGTGACCTTATCACTGGAGAACCACTTATCCGATTTACGTACTTTTTTTTTAAAACATACATATGTTCTCTGGCCAGGTTATAGGCTATATTTTATTACGATAGGTAGCATAAGGAATGAGCAGTGACGATAATAGTGAATGAAGTCGGAAAAAAGTTTATCACTAGCGCGTTCCCTTGCAATACACAGTCTAAACCATTAAATATGGAACAATATTATGTAGTAGAGAATATCTAGAATCTATAATATATATATAAAATGCAATGTCTCTCTGTTTGTCTGTCTGTCCACTGGTGCGTTTATCATGCGAGAACCACTTATCCGATTTACGTCTTTTTTTAAATTCATACATATATTCTTTGGCCAGGTTATATAATAATAATAATAATCTATACCTATAATATAAACAAATTGCAACCTCTCTCTGTCTGTCTGTCTGTCCGTTAGTGCGTTTATCCCTCGAGAACCACTTATCCGATTTACGTGATTGTTTAAATTCGTACATATGTTCTCTGACCAGGTTTTAGATATATATTTTATTACATCTATAATATATATAAAATGCAACGTCTCTCTGTCTGTCTGTCTGTCTGTCTGTCTGTCTGTCCGTTAGTGCGCCTATCACTGAAAAACCACTTATCCGATTTACGTACTTTTTTTTTTAAAACATACATATGTTCTCTGGCCAGGTTATAGACTATATTTTATTACGATAGGTAGCATAAAGAATGAGCAGTGACGTAAAATAGTGAATGATGTCGCAAATAAGTTTGCCGTTAGCGCGTGCCTTTGCAATACACAGCCTAAACCATTAAATATGGAACAATATTATGTTTCTGTATATGTATAATCTATAATATATATAAAATGCAATGTCTCTCTGTCTGTCTGTCTGTCCATTAGTGCGTTTATCACGCAGGAACCACTTATCAGGTTTACCTGTCTTTTTTTAAATTCATGCATATATTCTTTGGCCAGGTTATATAATAATAAAAATAATCTATATCTGTAATATATATAAAATGCAATGTTTGTCTGTCTGTCTGTCTGTCTGTCCGTTAATGCGCTTATCCCTCGAGAACCATTTATCCGATTTACGTGATTTTTTAAATTCATACATATGTTCTCTGACCAGGTTATAGGTATATATTTTATTACATCTATAATATATATATAAAATGCAACGTATTCTGTCTGTCTGTCTGTCCGTTAGTGCGCTTATCACTGGAGAATCACTTATCCGATTTTCGTACTTTTTTTTTTTAAACATACATATCTTCTCCGGCCAGGTTATAGGCTATATTTTATTACGATAGGAAACATAAGGAATGAGCAGTGACAATAATAGTAAATGAAGTCGGACAAAGTTTGCCGCTAGCGCGTTCTCTTGCAATACACAGTCCAAACCATTAAATATGGAACAATATTATGTAGCAGAGAATATCTATAATATATATAAAATGCAATGTCTCTCTGTCCGTCTGTCTGTCTGTCTGTCCGTCCGTTAGTGTGCTTATCACTGCAGAACTACTTATCCGATTTACGTGCTTTTTTTTAACCATACGTATGTTCTCTGGCCAGGTTATAGGCTACATTTTATTAGGTGACATAAGGAATAAGCAGTGACGATAATAGTGAATTAAGTCGGAGAAAAGTTTGCCGCTAGCGCGTTCTCTTGCAATACACTCCCTAAAGCATTAAATATGGAACAATATCATGTAGCAAAGAATACAATATATATAAAATGCAACGTCTCTCTGTCTGTCTGTCTGTCCGTTAGTGCGCTTATCACTCGAGAACCACTTATCCGATTTACGTGTTTTTATAAATTTATACATATGTTCTATATAATTCGATATAAGCCTAGATAATGGGAGATAAGGTGAGATAATTGGAGATAAGGAGAAATAATGGGAGATAAGTCGAGATAAGCCTCGATAATGGGAGATAAGGTGAGATAATGGTAGATAAGTATAAATAATGGGAGATAAGGAGAGATAATGGGAGATAAGCAGAGATAAGTCTAAATAATGGGAGTTATGGTGAGATAATGGGAGATAAGGAGAAATAATGGGAGATAAGGAGAAATAATGAGAGATAAGGAGAAATAATGGGAGATAAGTCGAGATAAACCTATATAATGGGAAATAAGGTGAGATAATGGGAGATAAGGAGAAATAATTGGAGATAAGGAGAAATAATGGGAGATGAACAGAGATAAGCCTAGATAATGGAAATTATGTAGAGATAATAGAAAATAAGGAGAAATATTGGGAGATAAGGAGAAATAATGGGAGATATTTTATTACGTTGGGTAACATAAGGAATAAGCAGTGACGATAGTAGTGAATCAAGTCCACGCGAGCGGAGCCGCGGGCCCGGCTAGTTTTAAATATATCATAAAGACCTGATTAAGAACCATTGGCGTCGCTTTAAAAAGTTTCATAAAGTCGATTTTTCGATTTTTAAAATTATGCGTTAATTTTGCGGCGCAGTGTATAACTGATATAAAAGTTAAACAAGGTAAAAATATTTCATTACTTTTTACTAAGTACCAGTACATCCTTATATTATTTTATATTCTACCAGTGTATAATAGATACGTCTTTTTTAATTCCTTTTTATATTTTCAGGTGAAGTAAGATTAGCCTCGTTTGTTGCTGAACATAATCTACCATTCACCATTATGGAATACCTACCGAAACTGTTACAGTCCGTTTGTCCCGATTCAAAAATTGCAGAAAAACTAAAATGTTCGACGACGAAAACTCACGCCATAATTGATCACAACATAGGTAAAGAAAGTTTTGATAATTTATGTGAAGATTTGCGGCACACTCAGTTTTCATTTATTATTGACGAATCCACTGATCTGAGCACAACCAAACACTTGAGCATTTGAAGATATTTTAAAATTTTTTACAAGCGCTGATATTCCATATAAAAATAATCTAATAGGTTTTGCATCTGATGGGGCAAACGTAATGAGGGGGAGTAATAATTCTGTTGTGACATTGCTGCAAAACGAAATTACCAGTATTTTTATAACCATTGACTTCATCTTTGCGCGTCATATGCTGGTACCAAGCTGCCACACTTTATAGAGCCGGGGTGCTCAAATGGTCGATCGCGAGTGCTTTTGAGTCGATCTCGAGAAAAAAATTCCGATATAGAACTATTCACAGATTTTGTTTTAGGTAGCTAAAACAAAATGTAATGAATAAACTACTAAAATTTATTCAAACCACAATTAGGCCAGAATAACCCCCTCATCACTTTCTTTTATCGTAATAACCCCCTGCTAGTGGCAAAAGGCGGCTTTATCAAAGGAACGCGCTGTACTTGCCAAAGAAAAGCCGCGTTTTTGATTCCCGCCGATTTTTCTAGAAACTCCGGGCGGCGTGTTTGACGAGAACATTCGAGACTTCATTCGCGCCGATATAAATGTTCCGCCTGCAGGAATAGGAGTTTCCTTGAGAAAGCAGTGGTTCATTCTAACCCCGAGAGAGCTAACACTTTTAGAGACAATGTAAATGTCGGCAATCGATATTTACGACCAACAGACATTCTACTACAAGACTAGACGCAGACAAAGACTATCTTTGACTTACTTTAAGGTTAAGACCGCAGGTTTAGTTGAGCTATTCCTTCAGGTAAAAGTGTAACAAAGCACACCATACATAATTATAACACGACACCCTCCCGGGAATGGGGGGCTTAGGTTAGCTTTAAGATAGGTTAAGTTAGGTTAGAACTATTCATAGAAAATTAACTTAAGGTTAAAACACATCAAAAGTCTAGTCATTAAGAAATTCAGAAATTGTAAAAGGAGTAAAGGGTTTTCCCAGCTCACAAGGAGTTTTAGTGGGTATGCCAACCCTTCAGGTTGGAGAGCCCCACATATCTGAAGCATTTTGGGGCACCCTTATGGTGACGCAAACTGCTTCAGAATCCATAAGGCGGATCTCTCCCTGTAAAAAAAAAAGGAATAGGAGTCAGTCTGAGTTGTAACTTAAAGGCGATACATCGATACAAAGTTTATTAATAAATAGTCCAAAATGAGTGCGGCGAAGAAAAGTAAAACTTATTATTTTAATAACGATTGGGAGGAAGAATTTTTCTTTTGTATGGTAAAGGATAAGTGCATTTTCTCATTTGCCGTGCGTTAGTTGCAATACCTAAGCGTGGGAACTTAGAGAGGCATCATAAAACGGTTCAGAAAAACTATGCAAAGGATTGTCGGTCACAGAGTGAATTAAGAAAACGAAAAGTACGTGATTTGATAACTTGTTTGAAAAAAGAACAAACCATGTTCACACGACCAGCCAAACAATCAAAAGCTGCAACGATCGCGTCATTTAAAATATCTCATATATTGGCGAAACATAAGAAATCATTTGATGATGGATTGGTTGTGAAGGAAGCATTTATTGAAGCGGGTGAGACTTTATTTGAAGATTTTAAAAATAAAACAGAGATTATGTCTGCTATTAGAGAACTTCAGTTATCTCGTCCGACTGTCACAGGGCGTGTTGAAGTGATGAGTCAGAACATGGCAGATAAACTAAAACATGATATCATGGAATGTACATACTTTTCTTTAGTTTTTAGTTCGACGAATCCACCGATATGACAGACACTGCCCAGCTGTGTATTTTTATTCGAATGGTATTCAATGACATGTCGGCTAAGGAAGAGTTTTTGAAAATGATTCCTCTGAAAGGAAAGACCCGTGGCGAAGATATATATGACGTTTTCTTCAATTTTCTAACAAACTACAAGCTACCAATATATAAACTAGTGTGCATTACAACCGATGGAGCACCAGCAATGATTGGAAACAAAAACGGTTTTGTGGCATTGTGTCGAGCTAATGATGATTTCCCTTCATTTTTCTCCTTCCATTGCATTATACATCAACAAGTTTTGTGTTCAAAAGTTCTAAACATGGAGGAGATTATGGGCATTGCAATAAAAATTGTGAATTCTATCCATGCAACGACGGCTCTTTAAATTGCAGTTGGAAGATAGTGAGTCAGCTGAACACACTGATTTAGTTCTTCACACGGGACGTCAGGTGGTTGAGTCGCGGAAAATTCCTAGAAAGGTTTCAAGAATTATTGCCCGAAATAACAGCTTTTCTGGACGAAAGAGGTGATGACACTCAGATGCTGAAAAAACGGAAAATGGCTGACTGATTTGGCATTTTTGACAGACATCACAATGCATTTAAACACCATTAATTTGGAGCATCAAGGTAAAGGAAAAAACTATTATTGAGATGATTAGCGCAATAAACGCATTCAAAAGTAAATTGCAACTTATGATAGATCAACTGAAAAGAAAGGATCTGAAAAATTTTCCGTCTTTGAAAGCAAGGATTCCTCAGTTGAATTATGATATTTTATGAGGCAGAATTATCAAATATTTTGGGCCAATTCGAAATACGTTTTTATGATTTCAGTAAATTGGCAAATATCGCATTATTTATGAGTTATCCTTTTTCGTGTAAAAACATTGAGGAATTAGCTACTGAAATAGCAAATCAGTTTTAACATGGACTCATGTTCTGTTGAAAATAAGTTAGTGCAGATTATATCAGATATACATCTCAAAGCCACAGCATCTGATACAAAATTCTGGTGTTTTATATCTGAAGATAAATATCCGAATCTAAGGCAAATCGCGCTTCAACTGACGGCAATGTTTGGGTCAACTTACTTGTGCGAGTCTGCATGTTCTGAAATGAAGATAATTAAGTCAAAATATTGCAATCGACTAACTGACGAACATATGCAATCATGCTTGCGATTAGCACTCGGTAATTACGTACCATCTTATGAACAGTATGCCGAGGACATGCAGTGCCACGCTTCAACATCCAAAGTCACTCTTTAGTTAAGTTTAGACACTAGAACTCGTTTGTTTTGTAAGAACCAATAAACTCGCAATTTTGAATAATTATGAGTTTTTCATTGACATTTTAGAGCAGACCTACACTTATCTTGACTAAAAAAATGCATATTGTGCGGAAAACTAATATCTATGCCACGGTACACCCTACCTAGACGACAATGCTGCATCACACTTACTTGCAGCCTCTCGGAGTCGATCGATCGTAGTCTAACAATATTGAGGTAGATCGCCAGCAGTTCAAGTTTGAGTACCCCTGTTATAGAGGATCTTATAACGGACATTTACAATTACTTTTCTTCTAGTCCAAAAAGAGTTGCAGAGTTTAAAGACTTCCAAATTTTGCGACTTGAAAGTACATAAAATACTTCACCCCTCTCAGACACGCTGGTTGTCGGTACATCCAGCAGTAAAAAGAGTACTGGAACAATTTTCTGCTCTAAAACTATTTTTCATAAACCAAGTATGTAATAATGATCATCTTTTAGCTGCAGAAAATATATTCAAGAACCCACTACATTGCTGTTTTTGGAATTTTTAAATTTTGTGTTTACCATTATTTAACAAAGAAACGCCGCACGTATAGGCTGTCCCAAAAAATAAGATCCTGATTTTTGCCATTTTTAAGTGGGCAATATAAAAAAGTTGACCTTTTGTTTATTGCCCACTTGCAAAGATGGACTTAAGAATTTTATTCATTAATGCAAATAAATAAAATTATAGGTGTTTTTGGAGATGTGTATTTATAGATGCATGTAAAAACAAATGGATAAGAAGTACAAATACACAGTTTGAATGATTGGGGTTGACAAGAGGGGATATATGGTATGAGTAAAAATATATTTTAACTTAAGCCTAATTCGGTTTCACTATCACTGTCATCAGTTGAGGTAACTATCAGTGGTTTTATATTATTTACATAAATATATGAATCTTCAACTTTAACAATGTGTTGAACGGAATTCTTCCAGCATTCACAACGTATATCATTTATAACTTTTTTTACTAATTCAACCACTGACACGCTTAAAGTAGGAGAAACACTTTGTGCCCCTATTTTTGATTTAGCTTGATGCTAAATATGTACAATTGGATTAAACACACAAAACAGTGTATCCCATTTTCTCAGCCATACTATCACAAACATATTTCTTTTTCAATTTATAGTCTTTCAAAACTTCCGAAAGATCACTTTTTTTATAACTAAATTCAAAATAAAGGTCATTTTCTAACATATATTCCTGTATTTCCAATTTGGTGTTAGCTGCACCCTTATTTAGTAGGCGACTATGGTAACTTGCATTGTCCATAACTATAACACTCTGTTCGGGAACATTTGACAAAAGGGAATTTTGAAACCCATTTTCAAAAAGTTCTGCGGTCGTGTCTTCAAGATAGTCCAAACTAGAATCTTTTATGTTTTTTGCAGATAATAGTAGACAATTTGAAACACAGCCCTTTTCAGATCCAGCATGCAAAATGGTTATTCGTTTATCTTTATTCGAAGGTGCGTTAGTCTGACATTTTGTATTGCTGTCAACCCACCCTTTTTGCACAGTGTCATGGGTAGCGAACCATGTTTCGTCAAGGTAAATTATTGGCCAATTCTCTGATCGATACTTTTTAATTTCTTGTAAATAAGTATGTCGCAACATTCGTAATCTTCGTGACTCCATCACTAATTGCCTTTTGTTGATTTTTCGAAAGGTGAATCCCATTCTTACGAGAATTCTGTGAAGGGTTGATCAGCCACAATGTATATTGGTCCCGTCCTGCACCAGTCTTAATTTTATTTTGTCTAATGACGGCACGAACTGCTCTTCATACATAGAATATATTTTTCTCCTGATGACGTCTTTTTCACAATCGTATACATGATGCATTTGAAAATCTTTCCGTTTTTTCCTGTTCCTGAGTGATGATTTTCCTACAACACCCTTAATCGTAGAAATTGGAGTATTTGTTAGTTTACTGGTTTCTTGCAAAGCACTTTGTTTATTCAAATTTCTTTGTCCCAAACTGTCGTAAACATTTTTCATTATTTGTTTAGCGTCAAGTGATAAATGTTTTCTCTTGCGATAGCCACTATTGCAATTTTCCCACGGACGCCACATAATTAAAATAGAACCGTTACGTTGTAAGTTGTAGGTAAAACTAAAAATAAAAATAATAAAAAGTGTCTTTCGAATCTTAATGGGGACCTGTAGTTATTAGGCCTATATTATCAAATACTTAAAGGGCTCCAAACCGGGTTGCCAGGTAGTAAATATATACGTAAAAATAGATCCAATATGGTTGCAGGTGCAAGTGAGGGCGGTATACAAAGCAGGTAAAATAAAAATACGTTTATCGTAATACCTGGCAAGTATTCACAAAACTTTAATAGGGTCGTTTATTGCCTCATTGAAAAAGCAAAAAGGTAGGATCCTATATCTTGGGATTTACTTTACACCCGAAAATTCGTATTTTATATGAAAAAATAGTCAAACATTAAGAACTTTTGTCGACTGCTTTTTAAAAAGAGAATATTTAACAAGTACTCCAATCGAAAATGTTGATTTTAAAAATCCTAGACATTTTATGGATATGGATGCCGTATACTATGGCGCTGCGGCGTCTAATACACTACTTAGTAATTCAGGTTTAAGACTAAATTAAGTAAATTTGTTTAAAGGCAGATCCCTAGATTTTTATATCGAAACTTGCAATCAAATAACTGCGCAGTTTCATTGAAAAATAATCCAATAAAAGGTTTAGGCATAATTGAACCAACGAATATTAAAAGTGACGAAACTGCTTCGACGATTCATTGTGAACAAATCAAAACATTTCCTGATGGCATAGAACTGTTTTGGGATAATGTCAGTTTACTAAAGTATGGCGATGAAACTCAAATGTTTCCTTTGTTGTGTACTTTCATCTTTACTATTTTATCACTGTCCCACTCATCCGCTAATGTTGAGCGCATATTCTCGCATATTAATCTTATGAAAACAAAACAGCGAAATAATCTGTTTACTGAGTCAGTCACTGGTCTGTTACATACAAAATGACTATTTAATGACGCTAATTGTTATGACTTCGGAATTAGTTCAAAGATGACTGCGGCTATGGCCAAAGAATATTGGTATGATCCTAAAAATCGTGAAAATTAATTAGATTAGTTTGTGTACCTATTTGAGGTTAGATTTCTTTAGTAATAAACAAATTACAAATTGCTTAATCTGTTAGGTTTTTGTTATTTCGATTTTATTATGTTTTACTAATATTCACTAGTGTTTATTCACTTATATATAAAACTAGCAGTGCCCGCGGCTCCGCTCGCGGTTACTTGATTCACTACTATCGTCACTGCTTATTCCTTATGTAACGTAATAAAATATCTGCCATTATTTCCCCTTATCTCTCATTATTCCTCCTTATCCCCCATTATCTCTACATAATTTCCATTATCAAGGCTTATCTCTGCTCATCTCCCATTTTTTCTCCTTATCTCCCATTATTTCCCCTTATCTCACATTATCTCACCTTATCTCCCATTATTTAGACTTGTCTCGACTTATCTCGCAATATTTCTCCTTATCTCCCATTATTTCTCCTTATCTCTCGTTATCTCACCATAACTTCCATTATCTAGACTTATCTCTGCTTATCTCCCATTATTTCTCCATAACTCCCATTATTTCTCCATATCTCCCATTATTTCTCCATATCTCCCATTATTTATACTTATCTCCCATTATCTAGGCTTATATCGAATTACATAGAACATATGTAGAAATTTATAAAAACACGTAAATCGGATAAGTGGTTCTCAAGTGATAAGCGCACTAACGGACAGACAGACAGAGAGACGCTGCATTTTATATATATTATACTCTTTGCAACATGATATTGTTCCATATTTAATGGTTTAGGCAGTGTATTGCAAGAGAACGCGCTAACGGTAACGTTTTTTCCGACTTGATTCACTATTATCGTCACTGCTTATTCTTTATGTTACCTAACGAAATAAAATATATCCTATAACCGGGCCAGACGTAAATCGGATAAGTGATTCTCCAGTGATAAGCGCACTAACGGACAGACAGGCAGAGAGATAGGCAGACAGACTGACAGAGAGACATTTTATATATATTATAGATTGAAGATTATAGATAACCTGGCCAGAGAATATATGAGGCGTTGCGGATAGTAAGGGCGAACTCAACAAAATGAAGTTTCGAAAAAATTGAATTTATAGAAAAATCTAAATGGCGAACTCAACAAAATATTGGCAAAATTAGGTTTTTATTATTTATTTATAATTTTTATTAGCTTTTTATTATTTACTTAAGTAGAATAGTGTATTCCGTGAATTTTTAAATGTTTTTAAATATTTATTTGTGTATTTTTTTTTCATATTTTACTGTTCGTTTCTGATGCTACACTATCACCTAAAATTGGCAATACCTGGGAAAAAATTAGACCGGTATTAAAAATTTTGATTTTAATTTGATTTTAATTTTAAGGATATTGTTTTAATTAAAGGTTTTGTTATTACAAAATAGTTACTTGATACAACATACAAAACAGTGGAAATATGGTATTGAAACTAACATAAAAAAAACTAAAGAAAAGAAACAATTAATTAGCCAAGTTCAGTTGTAATCTATTTGGTCATCGTCCATAACATCTTCATTTTCGGTGCTCTTATTCGTTGCTGCATCTTGAGAGGCTATAATGTTAGTAAAGTACCGACTCCAAGGTAGGGGAACATACGGTAACAAGTCCTGAATGTCCTTTAATTTGGGGGCTGGTATTTTAATGGGAGCACTGTAAAGTCTCGTCAGTGTTTCACTGGCCAAATGAAAATGATCAGGATCATAGTTTTTCACCTTGCCTTTTTGTAGTTTGACTGCCGTTTTGACATCCAAATTGTAAGCAGAATGAATGTAGAAACCTTGCTTAAAGTTATTTGTAAATTCAAAGATCTTTCCATCTTTAAACTTAGCACCAGCCATCTGCATTTTAGTAATTTTCTTTTGAAAATTAGAGAAATTGAAAATCATGTCCTGTCTAAGTTGGACAACGCAAAACTGGTTTTTTCGGCGACAGCTTTCAATCATTAACTTATACTTTTGAACTGCATATTAAACGTATTACGATAATAGTGCTGATTTCCCGGGCTGTAACCAGGGTAATTTTCCGTAAGCCATTCATTGTAAAGAGAATAGAGCTTTTTAATATTAAGTCCAACAGGTAAGTATTTTCGATGAGGGCTTTTGGCGCGACTGTGATGACTGGTGACAGTAGGTAGTAACATGATGTGTTCTTTTACTTTAGAAAGATCGTCATTTCCTATTTTCTTCGCGGGTTCACACCTCCCCCTTTGATCCGTTGTAACAGTTCCAGTTCTGCTGGTTTTATCAAGTACGACTCGAACGCGCTTTTCAGAGATGCCATGAATGTTATAAAACGCAGTACGACAAACTTCACGATTAGCGTGATCAACAGTCACATTATATTGAATGCGTCTCAGGGTACGACTTGGACGCCCCTTTACGTAAGATCTTTTTACATCATTGCAGATCAACAATTTTGATAAGTAAGCATTCTGTAGATCATAGTTTCCAATTTGCCAAAAAGAGTCAAAAATATTGGTGACCAGTTCAGCGCCTATTTTCTCAAAACATCCACACTTGCAAGGAGGTCCAATTTTGCGGGCAACAACGTGCCTTTTGTTATTTCTTGAGATGTAAGCACTTCCTGAATTTCGTTTTAACTTACACTCGTTTTTTTGCCAATCATTCATCTTAGCAGGTCTCTTTTCGCGAATAACCCGACACAGCACTACCATCTAAATGTTGTACACTTACTTCACTACTAGAAGGTCCAAGTTGCGCCATACTTTTCTTAAAAAAAGAAGCAACAAAACCAAACAAAACATAAACGTATTAACTTCAAAATTAACTTGAACTAACACGCAGAAAGCGTAAAATTTCAAGTAAACCTCATTTAGTGACGCAATACCGGCGGTTGCTCCGCGCGAAATTGTTGAGTTCGCCCTTACTACCCGCCCGGCTATCGCCTGTTCGAAATTTTTCATTTATTTGATACTGAAATTTGAAGGCGAAGCAAGGGCAAACTCAGCAATTAGACCGGTATGTGATGTAGGAAAAGTACTATAAAATAGAATTATATAAAAAAAAAAATTTGACCCAATGTTGAGTTCGCCCTTACTATCCGCAACGCCTCATATGTATGTTTTAAAAAAAAGTACGTAAATCGGATAAGTGATTCTCCAGTGATAAGCGCACTAACGGACAGACAGACAGACAGAGACGTTGCATTTTATATATATTATGGATATAGATTATTATTATTATTATATAACCTGGCCAAAGAATATATGTATGAATTTAAAAAAAGACACGTAAGTCGGATAAGTGGTTCTCGCGTGATAAACGCACTAATAGACAGACAGACAGACATAGGGACATTGCATTTTATATATATTATAGATTATGGATTATAGATATTCTCTGCTGCATAATATTGTTCCATGTTTAATGGTTTAGGCTGTGTATTGCAAGGTAACGCGCGCAAACTTTTTTCCGACTTCATTCACTATTACCGTCACTGCTCATTCCTTATGCTACCTATCGTAATAAAATATAGCCTATAACCTGGCCAGAGAACATATGTATATTTAAAAAAAAAGTACGTAAATCGGATAAGTGGTTCTCCAGTGATAAGCGCACTAACGGACAGACAGACAGACAGAGAGACGTTGCATTTTATATATATTAAGCGAAGTGTCCACTTGAGACAAAATGGTCTCGAGAGCCGTCTCGAGACCAGACTCACAAATGTATATGTGCCTGAGAGCACTCTCAGAGACACGTGTCAGAAGTGGACATGTTCATTCTTGCTCATGAGACTTAGTCACCAGTCTTCCGTCATTGTTTGAAGAGCTGAGACCCCGACTGGAGACTTTTTATTTAAAATATTTGTTTAATTTAAATAACCAATTAATTTTTTAAAAATGAAGGATAATCGCGAGTGGACTGACGAGGAAGTGTTCAAATTAATTGAACTTTATGAGGAGGAAGAGTTTTTATGGAACGTGAAACATAAACTTTATAGAAATCTCGAAAAAAAAAAATGGCAATGTACGAAGAATTTGCTTCGAAATTTGAAAATTGCAGTGGAAATGAAATTCAGCGGAAGATCCATAACTTATGCAATCAGGTATGTATAATCCTCTAAAATTATTATTAACATTACTATTTAAATTGACTTTTTAGTCAATAGTCAAATATATTATTTTCAGGTTTCTCATGAACTGCAAAAGATAAAAAAATTGAAGAGTGGTGATGGTGCTGATGACAGGTATGACAGTAAATGGAAGTTTTTCACTGCATTACAGTTCATTTTACCCAACTTCACACCCATAACATCGACTTCAAACATGGTAAGTTAATATAATTATTGCTATGTTTCATAATGAAATTTTATTTATCATAAAATTACAAATAAAAAAATTCAAATTAAACAAAGTGATTAGGTACTAAATTTAAGCAATTAAACGATATTGCCACTGAACTTCACCTGCAGTTGTCATGAAGTATTCTTTAAACTCATCTCTCACATCTTTTTGAGAGATTGCATAATTTCGCTGCTGGCCTCTCTCTAGTGGAAAAAACGATTCTTGTGGTGGGGGTTCATTCCGCCATTCGCCATTTACAATTTCATGTGTATTAGGGTCTTCAAAATCAACTGAACAAGGGTTCGAATAATTTTTTGAAGTACATATTAAAAAGTTATGCAATGCACATATTGCCAGAGTAACATCTATTACTTTATTAGGTGCTAAATTTATTGGTTTTCGGATAACTCTGAATTTACTTGACATAATGCCAAATACATTTTCTATTATACGACGAGCTCTGCTTAATCTGTAGTTGAAAATTCTGTTTGGTGCAGGTTGATTTCGGTACCCGTAGGGCTTTAATATATACGATGTCATAGCAAAAGCATCGTCAGCTACCATTATGTATCGCACTGGCAAACATCTTTGGGGCAATGCTTCTGGTTCGGGAAGTGAAAATTGCTTGCTTTCCAAAGCATCGTGCAGGGAGCAGTTTGTAAAGACACCTCCATCAGAAATTCTACCATTGCAACCAACATCAACGTAAATTAATTTATAATTGGCATCTGCGACTCCCATCAAAACTATGTTGTGTGTACCCTTATGGTTATAGTAAAGGCTTCCACAGTTCTCAGGTGCCACCATTGTAATATGCTTTCCGTCGATAGCTCCGAAACAATGTGGAAATTGCCATTTTAATTCAAATTGATCTGCATATTTCTTCAACTCTTCAGCACTTGAAGGATACTGAAATAAAAAAAATTTACTTGTATTTTGCTATTTTTCTATGCATAAAAGTTGATACAACATAGTATATTAATTGCGCTTTTAACTTTTCAGAATAATATTCCCGAAAACATGAACATCTCACAGGATGAGTCCATACAAAATGAGCCCACACAAGATCAAAAAAGAGAACGTATTAGCAAAGCAACATCAAGAACTCAAGAAGATGATAACATTCTGAAGGAAGCAATAGAAATTATGAAGAAACCAAAAGACGATTTCGAACGCTTTGGAGAATACGTAGCGTTGGAGCTAAAAAGTCTAAAATCGGATTATTACAGAGGAGTATTAAAAAGTGAGATTCGTAAAGCGATATTAAATATTTCTGATATGGATGAAAAATGCTACTGGTCCACTGCATCCTCTTCAAGTGCAAGTACTTCATGCAGTACGCCAATTGCATCACCACCCATTGTTGTTGACAACTTTTCTCAACAAAATATTGAGACTCAAACAGCCCAAGATTTTTACAATAGTTCATATTCACTAATTAACATGCCTTAATTTGTAAAGTTTCTGTTATTATACTTCTATAATTAAAGTTGTTTTTTAATTTATACATACCCTTAAATATTCTTCCTTTAAATGATGATAGATGGCTTTACACACTTCGGGAACTATTCTTCCTATTGTACAAGGTGGAATGCGAAAAAGGTATTGCAAACTACAATAAGCATCTCCTGAAAGTTCATTTCAATATAAAAATGTAATGTTCTAGAGAAAAATATTTGTACATTCGCTTGAAATGCTTACCTGAAGCCAGAAAACGGAGTGTGACCATTAATCTATCATGGACTGGAATCGCATCACGTAACTTTGTATCTTGCTTTACAATATCGTATTTTACCAAATTTAAAACCAATTCAAATTGAACTGCAGACATCCTAATGAAATTTTTAAAACTGTTGTGCATTTTCCAACCGCAACTCGTTCACAAGTGTTGAAGAAGCTCCCAATGCATTTCGTCGATCCACCCATTTTCTTACCCAACACGCCTTTTTTTCATAATTTTATACACAATTAGAAAGGCTAGGATTTGGCGTGAATCCATTTTGAAAAAAATAAATCTCAAACTAGCAACCAAGTCACAGAATCGACTGAGACTTGAGCGTAAGCTCTCAAGTGTACACAAAATTTCCTGATCTTGAGACTGCAGTGACTGTTGAGTCTCCAACTGCTGTCTCGAGAGCGCAAGTGATCTCAAATGGGCAACACTTCGGAACTAATCTCGAGACTTTCTCTCGAGACTTTGTCTCAAGTGGACACTTAGCTTTATAGATTAGTGAACGCGATGATATTATATGGAAGTAAAACTTGAACAATACAACAAAAACATAGGCCTAAACTGATTGCAGCAGAAATGAAATATCTCCGGAAGATAGCAGGAAAGATTAAGCTGGACCACCTCAAAAACGAAGAAATTAGAGGGAAACTAATTCAAGAGTCAATAATACAAAAAATCGAGAAAAAGCAATTGCAATGGTACGGACTTGTACTTAGGCTGAAAAGCGGCAGAATACCAAAAAGAATACTGGAAATGAAAACAGCAAGGAAGCGAAAAAGAGGAAGACCAACTTGGATGAGGGGCACTAAAGAGATAGGAAAAGCAAAGGGGAAAACGATAAAAAAAATGAACAAAATGTTGATGGACAGGGATAAGTGAAAGGACTGGATAAAAAGGATGGAACCTACAGTTGCAGACACATAGACAAATTACACAGGGCAACAAAAAAATATTTTTGTTTTGGTGCCTGGGATTTTAGAGCTGATTTTAACTATATTTGGGACGCTAAATCTATACATGCAATCCGTTTTTCTCTATCAGCTCTACTTTTTTAAATACATCAACTTATCTACCAATGTGGTTTTTATTCAGTATATTCATTTATGAGAGTTCTAAAATTATTATATATTCATTAATGTAGGTACAATGGTTTTATTGTCAGTCTGTAATTGAGTAAATTCCAGGTAAATCTATAAATAGTGGAACCATTGCCTATCAGGTACCTGAACTGACCCTTTGAATCACCTAACTCGGGTAAGTCTCGTCAGTTTGTGCGTTCTTACTAATGAGAGTAGATCGAATTCGGCGTGTTATTTTATGTTAAGAAAAGAGTGTTTTTGTGTTATTGAACAGAATTAAAATGAGTTCAGGTTCCAGTTCAAGAAGAAGTTGTGTAAATCAACCTGATGTGTTTTGCTATATATGCGGAGAATACATGTTTCAACAAAACAGACAAACTATTACTGACTTTGTAAAGCGAGCGTATCTTGGATATTTTGGAGTTAAGCTTGGTGATCAGGACAAAACGTGGGCCCCGCATCTCGTATGTAAAACTTGTACAGAGCATTTACGGCAGTGGACTACCGGGAAAAGAAAATGTCTAAAATTCGGCGTACCAATGGTTTGGAGAGAACCAAAAAAACCACTTCAATGATTGTTATTTCTGTTTAGGAAATACTAATGGAATCAATCGAAATAACCACAGTAAGTGGACTTATCCCAATTTAGACTCGGCAATACGCCCTTTTCCGCACTCAGATGAAATACCGATTCCAACATTTCATCAGCTACCACATATCTCTGATGACGAATATTTTCCCTCTGATCGCTCTTCTGATGCTAATAAAAGTTCTGATGCTAATGAAACTACCAGTGACTATGAGGGGACGTCATCAGTTCCTCAACGCTTCAATCAAAATGAATTAAATGATTTCACCAGGGATCTCAATTTATCGAAAACAGCTTCTGAAGTACTGGCTTCTAGGTTGAACGACAAAAATTTACTGGAACAAGGAACTAAAATTACCTTTTACCGTACAAGATAAAAAGATCTGCTACCATTCTTTTCTCAAGAAGACAATCTTGTATTTTGTCACGAAATTAGGGGACTCATGAAAGAAATGGGACTTTCTGAATATATTCCAGCTGATTGGCGCCTATTTATTGACAGTTCAAAGCGAAGTTTAAAATGTGTCCTTCTACATAATGGGAATAAATATGGTTCAATACCACTAGCTCACTCAACGAAACTGAAAGAAGAATATAATACCATAGCTTTGGTCTTGCAGAAGATAAAGTATTACAAACATCAATGGATGATTTGTGTAGACTTAAAAATGGTAAACTTTCTTCTTGGGCAGCAAAGTGGTTACACGAAATATCCGTGTTTCTTGTGCCTCTGGGATAGTAGGGACAAAACACACCACTGGGTTAGAAAAGATTGGCCTCAGAGAGAAAACATGGACGTTGGGGAAAAGAATGTCATTAACGACGCTTTGGTTGAAAGAGAAAAAATCATACTTCCTCCGTTACATATAAAGTTGGGCTTAATGAAGCAATTTGTAAAGGCTCTTGATAAGAATGGGTCTTGTTTTGCATATATAGGGGTAAAAATGCATCAGTTGAGCACAGAAAAACTCAAAGCAGGGATATTTGACGGCCCACAAATAAGACAATTAATTAAGGATCCTGCCTTCATAAATTCAATGAATCAAGTTGAACGAGAAGCTTGGACATCATTTGTTGCAGTTGTAGAAAATTTTCTAGGCAAACATAAAGCTCAAAACTATGTTGAAATGGTTAACAAGATGCTTAATAGTTTCAAATCCTTAGAGTGCAATATGAGTATTAAAATACACTATTTACACAGCCACTTAGACCGTTTTCCAGAAAATTTAGGAGACATGAGTGAGGAACAAGGTGAAAGATTTCACCAAGATATTAAAGTTATGGAGGACCGCTACCAAGGAAGATGGGACATGCACATGATGGCAGATTACTGCTGGAGTTTAAAAAGGGACTGTTTAAAAAAACATTCAAGAATGTCGCGGAAAAGAAGCTTTCCAAGTGTTGAGTGACTATTTCATTTCTTCAATGTTTTTTTTTTGTTTGTAAGTACGACATAATATTGTATTTTGTATAACTAAAATAAAAATTTCGTATCTACTTTTGTTTACTACACTTACGGATTTGAGTTACAATAATGTAACTTATATTTCTCTAAAATTGTATATCTTAAAAATTTGAGCTCCTAGGTACAAATGAATACGTTATTTTGAATTCAGGACATCAAATTGATATAGAATCAGCTCAAAAAACCTCGACACCAAAACAGCTGTTCCCCTGTGTTATTATCTCGCACCCGGCAGGGTAAAAGGATATAATAGAAAGAAGAAGAAGAAAAATGTCTCCATTTGACGCAAATTTTTTTGGCCACCTTATGTGTTAAATCTATTTAGTACTTTCTCAATTGTACTTTAAAAGGGCAGACAGACGGGCAAATAAAAGTTATAAAGGTTTCCGTTTCGACGGAGGCTTAAAATTAAAACACTGCGTACTAAACAAAGAATAACAAACCTTTTAAAATTATCTGTTTTATATTAACTATCTAAAAACATCTCGTATATGTAAAATTAAAAACGCTAAAAAACACCTCTCAAAATGTTAATCGGCATAAATTTCATCTTATGCTAAACTTTTAGGATAATATTATAATAAAAAACATTTCAATCAATTTTTTTTATCAATTTTTGGAATTAAAATTGTTTGATTTCCTTCGTTCATGACCCGACACTGATTACAGATTTAAATTCTAAAGGGTGGATTAGTATTGCCCTCTCGTATTTCTAGTAAAAAACAACTAGGAAAAGCTTACAGGTTTCTTTAAAAAGGGCCTTGAGTAAACATTTATGAGTCGTTCAGAGAATTCGTTTATCTTTGTTTGTTTTGTGTAATCAGAGGGAGACACATAATAACAAGTTTTATTACTTTGATGCATTTTATATAGGAACCCTATTTTGTGTGTTGTAATGTCTAATAGTATATCAATCTATTCTTGTGTGTTTGTTTTATTTAAATCTGAAGTAACGTTTGTCTGAGATAGTACATACATTCTCGACCTTTAAGAGGATGGTATTTAGAGGGAAAACTATTGGGTTTAATATTTATGAAGTAATTTCTTAAATAGACAATTTCGACAAGTAAAAAAACATTAAACTCCCTTTTTGTAGACATAAAAAGATAATTTATGAAAGAAAATCTTAGTAGTATCAACAGACTTCCTGCAAAAGTGATTCGGGCAGTACTTTCCTGGCAAACACGTCCTTCTAAAACTGTA
Organism: Pachyrhynchus sulphureomaculatus; assembly: GCA_019049505.1. Lineage (NCBI taxonomy): Eukaryota > Metazoa > Arthropoda > Insecta > Coleoptera > Curculionidae > Pachyrhynchus > Pachyrhynchus sulphureomaculatus. Next base: position 3,393,417 of record CM032448.1, read on the forward strand.
CTGAATTTGACTTAGTCTAAGCATTGAAAGAAGTACATCTTAAATTATTGATACCTCGTGGAAAGATATTAATTATAAAAGATTTTGCACACTCTGAGATTTACCTTTCTGTGTCTCTACATCACAAAAAACAGGGACCCCGGTTTCCATCGATCTATCTGTTGGCACAATAATTCTCGAACGAAATGGGATAACAATTTCAAAGTTCGTACATACATATACAATATTTGAAATGAGAACGGTATTTATAATATTTTGTACTGCTTTAGGGGGAAGGCCACTCCATGTCCCAGAAAAAAACGTTAATTTCGGGAATTTTTTTAAAGAGTAAAATAAAAGCAGTCAAAAATTTATTTAAAGTACTTTATTAAACAAATATACAAAATACGTATACAAAGTATTTTTTTGTCTTCTTAATTCACAATGGCCGCTTCAGAATCCAAGACGATAAGGCACCTTTTATGCAAGGCCTGAAACGGACGAAACGATTGCTCCCATAGACATAGAGGATGGACTGAGTGTTCCGTATCCCGCTGTGAAGTAAATATGGACGCAAAAGTGTGAAAGAGACAAAGTGAATGAGTGGCCAGTAGCTGTCTCTTTTTAGAATGCCGCTAAGCTACAACGCTCTTAAAAATAATATTTCTAAGTGTTCTATTTGAACTAAAATCGGGTATGGGGCTTTTCTCGCTTTGAATTCCGTCTCGGGGTACAGTGTCTTGTTTATTACAGGCCTACAGAAAAGAGAGAAGTATTGGCCGCATAATCGCTTTGTCTCTTTCTAGAGAGTGGTCAATTTTATGAAGTTAATGCTCAGTCCATCTTCTATGTCAGGGGTCGGCAACCTATGGCGCGCGTGCCATCTCTGGCCCGCCAAGCAATTTTGAATGGCAGGCGTACCTATTCAAAGTTTACACATTAATTCTAGAATCTGTCACATGTTTCGAAATTAAGTCAATAATCGAAGACAGTATTACTTTAACGATACAAACAAAAACGATATATTATATAGGTCACTAGGTATTATTACCAAAAACTACAATATTTTGTAATTTATAATTTTACTGAATGCATTGGTTTGGCTTTCATTTCGGCAAGTATTAAAGACGGCAAGCCTCAAAATATAAGCCTAGACAAAAACACAAATAAACGTCCTCAATTCAGATCAAAAGAGCCGCTATAAGGCGGTTTTTATTTGACTTGACTTCAATCGTTCCGACGCGCGCCGCAACTCTTTTTATATTGCCGAACTTAGCTTTTGTTAGATTTAACTTGTAGGCGGCCCTTTGATTGCAATGGGCGCGTTGTAGATAATAATTTTTGTTCTAACAAATTTAATGAACGTAATTATTGGAATTTTCTGGAAACATTATTTTTCTATATATAGCAAGCGGCTAGACGTTTGGATCATTTAGTATAGAAGTAACATCCGTTCCAGTCAATAGTCGTCGAAAAGTTTAAAAATTAAAATTACGTTGCGTTATGGCCGTGAAGAAACAGAAGGTAGACGTTCGATCATTTCAAACTTCATGGACAACAGATTACGGTTTTGTACAGCAAAACGATCGGGTCATTTGTGTCCTATGTCGGGAAAGCGTAGTTTTCCGGACATCTAGTGTTCAACGACATTTCCAGATAAAACATGAATCGTCATTTAAAGATAACGCTGATAAAAGGGAGGCAATACAAAGAGCAAGTAAACAATACGAGAAACAGTCAACATTCTTTAGCAAAGTTTTCCAAGGAAAAAATCAGGTAACTGAATGCAGTTTCAAAATTGTACAATCGTTGGCACAAAAGGGTAGGCCGTTCACTAATGGAAAATTTATGAAGCAAACGTTTTTGAGTACTGGCGAGATTTTATTCGACGACTTGCCCAATAAAGATACAATATTGCCCAGGATTAAGGATATACCGGCATCAGCGCGGACCATCGAGAGACGAATTACCGAAATGACACAAAATGTCCAAAAACAACAGAGAAACGCTATCAAACGGAGTTTTGTATTTAGTGTAGCATTGGATGAAAGTGTCGATATTAATGACATTGCCCGTTTGGCAATCGTTGCGCAATACTTCGATGATGGCAGTGTGTATGAAGAGCTGATTTGTCTGCTCCCATTGCAGGAAACTACAAGAGGAGAGGATATATTTTCAAAATTTGTTAAACATTTTGAAAAGTGGAACATTGATTTAAAAAATTTTTTTGCGTAACGACAGATGGCGCTCCTGCTATGATTGGGAGACATGAAGGATTTGTTTCCCTTCTTATTGAACGCATGGGTCGATCAGTTTTGAATTTTCATTGCATAATTCACCAAGAGAGTTTGTGCGCTAAAATCTCCGCTGGAAGTTTAAAATCCGTGATGGATAAGGTGGTTAAAATAGTTAACTACATTGTCGGTCGTTCTTCACTGATCCATAGACAATTTAAGGCGTTTCTGCAGGAATTAGAAAGTGCATATTCAGATATACCATTGCACAATAATGTGCGCTAGCTCAGCCGTGGTAAAGTGCTCTCTAGATTTGTGCAATGTCTGGGCGAAATTAAATCGTTCTTGTTGGAAAAAATCAAGTGGATGCTTATCCTGAACTAGAAGATAAGAACTGGATCTGTATGTTAATGTTTCTTACTGATATTACAAACCATCTCAGTGAACTCAACTTAAAGTTACAAGGTACAGGCAAAACAGTTCTGGATTTATATAAATCCTGGAAATCATTCAAATTAAAAATAGATTTATTTATCAGCGATATTACTACAAACACATATAAATATTTTCCAAATTTAAAAACTTATATATCCAGTGTCGACGATGGTGCACTAATAGACGAAATTCTTAAATACGAGGCATGTTTTTTAAGTAAGTACCGTTTTGCGATTCCGCCGCCGCAGCGATACGGTCGGCGTTCCGCGCATGCGCGCTGGTAACCTACATCTCATGTCTACGCACTGACGCCATTACAGTCTGATTCTTCATTGTATACGTTGTTTACTGAATGTTTAAGATGCCTCCGACAATCGTGAGTCCCGCCGATTGTGAAGTACGGGCTGTTATACGATTTCTTAGTGCTAAAGGCGTAAAACCGATCGATATTCATCGTGAGATCTGTGAAGTTTACGGACAAAACATTATGAGTGATGGAATGGTAAGGAAATGGGTGAGAGCATTTAAAGATGGCCGCACAAATGTGCATGATGAAGAACGGAGTGGGCGTCCTTCGGTCGTTAATGAAGATTTGGTGCAGAAAGTGGACGAAAAGGTGAGAGAAAAACAGACGCTTTACAATTTCATCATTGTGCGACTGCTTTCCTCAATATTCTCGTAGTGTTTTGTATCGCATTGTGACCGAGAACTTGAATTACCGGAAATTGTGTTCACGTTGGGTTCCAAAAATGTTGACGGATTTGCACAAAACCCAACGTTTAGGCAGTGCATTGACTTTCCTTGAGCGGTACCACAATGAAGGTGAACATTTTTTAGACCAAATTGTTACTGGTGACGAAACATGGGTGGCCTACGTCACACCAGAATCGAAACGACAATCCATGGAATGGCGACATTCATCATCACCCAAAAAAGTGAAGTTTAAGCAAACAATTTCTGCCCGCAAAATCATGTGCACAGTTTTTTGGGACAGAAAAAGGAGTATTGCTAGTGGAGTTTCTGCCTCGTAATGAGACAATCAATGCAGCGTCTTATTGTGAGACATTGAACAATCTGCGTCGTGCAATCCAGAACAAAAGACGTGGCAAGTTGAGTAAGGGTATCGTTTTGCTGCATGACAATGCCCGTCCACATGTGGCTAATCGGACCAAAGATCTCATCAAATCTTTTAAATGGGAAACTCTAGATCATCCTCCATACAGCCCTGATCTGGCGCCCAGCGACTACCATTTGTTCCTGCACTTGAAGAAGCACCTGGGTGGTCAGCGTCTTCAAGACGATAACGAAGTCAAAACATTTGTGATACAGTGGTTAACAAGTCAGGCGGTAGAATTTTATGAGGAGGGTATTCAAAAACTGGTGCCACGTTATGACAAGTGCCTCAATATTCACGGAAATTATGTAGAAAAGTAGATTAAGGTACAGGCTTTCATGTAAAAATAAAATTATAGCGATATCTTTGCACGTCTTTTTTTAATTCCAAAACGGTACTTACTTAAAAAACATGCCTCGTATTTGACTAATTTAAAAGAGGAGTTTATCGAGAGGGGTCAGGATTTTGATAAACATGGTCCTATGTTCGCTTTTTTAATCAAACCAGATTTAATGGATTTTTCCAGCAGTTGCTTTGACATATCTCTTTTCTCATGGATGGACATTAATGATTTTGATCTTCAATATATTGAATTTAAAAGCTCCGAGTTATGGAACACGAAATTTGTAGAATTAAGAAGGGTATTAGAAGGTGACTGCCAGAACCATTCAAACGAGATACTCAGTTGTTGGATGAGTTTACCAGAGAAATTTATTTGTCTTAAGAAAGTAGTTTGCCATGCTTACAGTTTTCGTATCATCCTATATCTGTGAACAACTTTATAAAAGGTGGTGTCTAGAGTAACCCCTAGGAATTTTATTTTGTTTTTTACATCAGTGCTAATAGTTTTTGCTTCAAATATTATGGATTCGGTCTTTGTCTCAATTAAAACTAGTTGATTTGAGAGGAACCATAGTTTAGCTTGATCCGTCACTGCCTCAAGCAATAAATAGTATCATAAAATATATTTACCATGTCATTCAATCCAAATAATCGTATTTTCATATATGTAACTTACAAATAAAACAATTCTAAACTTTATTCATTTATTTAAAAAAAAAACTAAAAAACGGAATTACAAATCGAAAATAATTAAACACTAAATAATTAAAGAAAAAATTCAAAACTTTATAAAAATAAACATTTGATTTATTGCTAATTTTACATACAATTTTAAACCAAAGATCAATTCTACTTAGTTCTTTTAAGAGGGAACCCTATAGTCCGAAAAACTGGCAATTATTTGTTTTTTGTTCAGCTTCTTAAAATTAATTTCAAAACTGTTATTAACATGCAGAATTTGAACTTTTTTTTTATTAATTTTTATACAATTTTATCTTTAGAACATATGGGATTGGACCAGAGACCTAGAGAACTTCCAGTAAAGAGACAAAATTTTGGCGCAAATATTTTTTAACGTCCTGTATGACAATAGAACAAAGTATCATATGAATAAACTTAAAAGAAACTAAGCAATAACTTATTCTTTGTCCCAAATATTTTAACACACTATATGTTCATTAGGTTTGAATTAATTCTTTATAAAAAAAAATTACAATGCTGTACTGTATAGGGAAAAAATGCCTATATAAAACAAACTGCAAATGACGAATTATCGCAAACTAATAGCTTCAGGGTTGCAAGTAATAATTTTCAAAAACAAAAAGCAACAGAAAACGGTAAAATAAAGTAAATTTCCGGAAAACAATGTTCAGTCCTAAATTAATCACAAGAACTTTTGACAGTCATAGAAAGTTATTCTTGACAGCTAAGATAAATGAAAAATAAAACAACGCAACAGAGTCTAACGATGCCCTTAATGTTGACAAATCATAACCCCTTGAATTAAATATTAATTACCAAAACTTGTAATGAGCTGGCAACCCTGTTTATTTAACAACTAAAGAATCATTCCTCTTATAATATTTTACAAACAAAATAAAAAATACCAATTAAATAAAGAAGATACTCAAAAGTTGTAATCTGTATGGCCGGCAGCTTGTCGCAGCAATATGTAGATTTTTTCTTTTATCCAATCCTTGTTGTAAGGTGCGTAAGTGTTTGTCGATTTTTGGTAAACCAGACAGCTCAAATCAGATAACTGTAACCAAGAGAAAAAATTGTTTAAATGTCCAATATTCATTAACACTCTGTGGACGGGCCCATTCATTCCCTAACATTTGCTCTATTTCAGCAATAGTTAACCTTTTTTCAGTCGACATTATTTATTTATTTATTTATTTACTGCACTTTACAGATTGATCACAGAGATCTTTCGAATTATAAAGTACTAGAACTTAAATTAACTTAATTTAAATAATATTACATAATAATCTACATACACTTAAAACAACGCACGCAATTTAGTTTTGAAAAGACTGCACTTATCATTAAATATGTCTACACTATTCTGGATTCCATTGTATAGCATGCAAGCATTATACAATGGAGATCCCAGGTGATGATTACACAGCCCCACAAAAAAAAAAAGTGGGGTATACTTTTGATGCGATATATCAGATCCGTAGTATTTTTGCCCGCTGATCACGAATCTGACGTCAGAATATCGCCATCACATCTCAATTTTTTTCTAACCTCAAAAAATAGGTAAAAATTAGTAAAAATTAAGAAAAATATACTCCTAAAAAATTGATTCAAGCTTTTTCATAAATCCAAAGATGTATTAATATGTATTCGGACACGCTAAGCTAATATTCATCGGTTGGATTAAGCCATACAGTTCTGTTTTCTTTCTAACCTCAATAAATCAGACAGATATAGTGCTTCTCGAATGCAAAAACGAATTCAAATTAAAATTCAACCGATTCTTACCAAATTTGGTACACGGGGTTTTTTTGGGTTGCTGATCATGAATCTGAGGTCGGATTTGCAAAATTCAAAATGGCGGATTCAAGACGGCGGACAAAATTTTTGAAAACCAACCGATTCCTACCAAATTTGGTATACAGTCGAGGAATCCTCAAACCTGATACTCTGAAACCCTAAACCCTGAAACCTTAGACTCCCACACCCTGTAACCTCAAAAAATAGACCCCAATAACCCTGTAACTTTAAAAATGAGACCCAATAAACTCAAAACCAGGACTTTTAAACCATATACTCTCAAATAGTAGATCCTTAAGCCCTAGAATTGCGAAGGTTAGACCCGCGCCTAACTTTCCTTTTTTTGGCTGTATCTTGTTCTTTTTTCTGCGAATGATCTATTCAAAGGCTTTTCTGCTCAAACGCTTTTGAGGACTTGTTTCTCTTTTTAGCGACCAGCAATAATCCGCGAGCATATGGTCATCCCATCGTTCTTGATACCGATTTTCTATGATTTTCAGATCTTGGTGAAAACGTTCCCCTTGCTCCTCACTGTAGTCACCAAGATTATCTGGGAAATCATCGATGTGGGAGTCCAGGAAATGTAATTTTTAGATTCATTAAGCAACCTAATGTTTGAAAATTTTTTACCATTTTCTCGACTATTTCTTTGTACTTAGGACTTTTATTATTTCCCAAAAAGTTTGTTGCGACTTCTTTAAAACTAAGCCAAGCAGCTTTTTCAACTTTATTCATTTTAGTAACAAATAATGAATCTTGAAACAATTTTCTTATTTGTGGCCCGTCAAATACGCCTGCCTTAATTTTAGCTTCAGAAAATTTCGGAAATTTTTTTATGCAAATATTTGAAAGATGGGCCGTTTGTATCTAATGCTCTCGTGAATTGCTTTATAAGTCCAAGCTTAATGTGAAGCGGGGGAATAAGAACTTTTCCTGGATCTACCAATGGTGGAAACAATACATTATTTTCACCAGGAGTGAACGATTCTCTTGTTGGCCAAATTTTTTTCTCTATAATGACGTTCCCTGTCTCTTCTATTCCACAGACATTTATAACAGGGATAAAGTGTAAACCCTGACTGTTGGCCAAGCAATATTATTACAATTTTCAGATCTCCACAAATTTTCCAGTTATGATCAGCATATTTTATTTTTATCAAAAGCTGCTTCATTTTTTTTTCATATTGCTCTTCCATAACTGTGGAATGAGCAATCGGAATGGGAGCGTAAACGTTGGTATTATGCAGCAAAACTGCCTTAATGCTCCGTTTAGAAGAATCAATGAACAGTCTGCATTCTTCAGGATCGTATGAGTTATTTTGAAATTCATCCATTAGACCTTTTACATCGGTACAATATGAAAGTGACAATTCCTCGTCCATTGTGAAATATTTTCGAAATTCTTCATCTCTGTTTCTATAATAAGAAATCGTAGTTTCTGGCTTAAGTAAATGTCTTTTCTTTAAAAAGGAAGCAAGATGCTCTGAACCATCTTTGGATAAGCCTAAATCTCTGACTAGATCACTAAGTTCTGACTGTGATACGAGTATTGGTTCTGGTTTACGGTTGTATGGTAGAAATTCTTTATCTGTGTCACTAGTATATGATAGGTTGTCACTAGAACATTCATTAGTAACAGTGTTTGAATCTTTTTCGACAGTCTCAATGTTTTCGGCATGAACTGATAAGGTGAAATCATTTGTTTCCATAACATCAGCATCAAGTGGTTCAGGAGGCGGAATTAGTTTAGTTGGTCTTGTTACTGTCGAAACATCGTTATAAGTAATAGTGCTTTTCTTTTTTTCGGTTATGCCTAGATACAACATTCATACAAAAGTAGCAATCATTTTCACTGTATGGTCTATTCCATATTGCTGGTCTGGAATATTTAATCGCCTTCTTATTGATGTACAACATTATTTTGCAAGAACTGCAAATGATGTGGGGAAGCCAATCTGTATCCTGGTGCTGTATTTCAATGTTAAAACAATCCTTATATAAGGTTTTAATCTTATCCGTTATCGGTGACCCCATTTTACTCAATACGTGTTGACAGCAATATAACGAAATAAATCACTGTTTTTATCGCACTTATGAAAAGTCCTTGTACCGTGAGACCGTTTTCTTGTAACATTATACTCTACATGAGCCAAGTCACCCACACATGAAGAGCTACGGTCGCTGGATGACGACGGCTGCGGGCCCGCTTTCCCACCCTGACCAACCGCCGATACTGGGTTTCCGAGTCCCTGCATCGTAATTCTCTTTCTTCTACCTGCCATGACGGCATCTAAGCCGTTATCCAGGGACTCTGCCGGCTAGTGGAGTAACACCGTTGCCCACCGTCACCACGTGGAGGTGCCCTGGATGCAGGTAGAAGAATAAAAATCGACCGATGAATTTTCTCTGCGTTCAAAATGGCGCGAAAACATCTGCCATCTTGAATTTTGCAAATCCAACCTCAGATTCGTGATCAGCGACTCAAAAAATCCCCGTGTACCAAATTTGGTAAGGATCGGTTGAATTTTAATTTGAATTCGTTTTTGCATTCGAGAAGCACTATATCTGTCTGATTTATTGAGGTTAGAAAGAAAACAGAACTGTATGGCTCAATCCAACCGATGAATATTAGCTTAGCGTGTCCGAATACATATTAATACATCTTTGGATTCATGAAAAAGCTTGAATCAATTTTTTAGGAGTATATTTTTCTTAATTTTTACTAATTTTTACCTATTTTTTGAGGTTAGAAAAAAATTGAGATGTGATGGCGATATTCTGACGTCAGATTCGTGATCAGCGGGCAAAAATACTACGGATCTGATATATCGCATCAAAAGTATACCCCACTTTTTTTTTGTGGGGCTGTGTAATCTACATACACGTAAAACAACGCACGCAATTTAGTTTTGAAAAGACTGCACTTATCATTAAATATATCTACACTATTCTGGATTCCATTGTATAGCATGCAAGCATTATACAATGGAGATCCCAGATGATGGTTATTATGGGCTACATCTGATATATAGAAAGTGCTATGATTTCTTGTGGTGTACGTTGGCACACTAAAATATAAGACAGAAATGCCGGGTCATCAATTCACTACTTGGTACAAGTAGAGCATGCAATATTGTTTTCTACGTTTCTTTAAGGTTACCATCCCATAGCGTTCGTGCAACAGTGTAGAAGAGATCATAGAGTTATATGAATCGGTTCGTTTATAATGCATGTAACGCATCATTTTATTCTATATCAATTGAAGTGTTCGCTTGTGACAATTATAAAAGGGTGACCATACTATACTCGCATATTCTAATATACTTCTAACATAGGATATGTATAGCTGTTTTATGCAATTTGTACTTCTAAAATCTTTTGTGCTTCTGACAATTAAGCAATACATTTTGTTCGCTTTACTTGCTGTATAACTTACATCATAGTTTAAACGTCAATTTGGAATCAAAAATCACCCCTAAGTCCTTTATCTTATCCTCATACAAAAGTGGGACATTCTCAATACTATATGTAAACTTTATCGGCTTCAGTTTTCTAGTATAAGAAACAACAGTACACTTACTTACATTAAAGTAAATCTTATTGTCAATTGCCCATTTTCCAACGTTGTCTATATCTTTCTGCAAACTCCGGCAGTCAGTAGGCGATCTGATTTCATAATAAAGTTTTAAGTCGGCAGCAAATAACAGGCAGGATGCATTTTTAACTACACCAGTGATGCCGTTGATATAGAGTAAAAAAGAGCAGAGGTCCTAGGTTGGACCCCTGCGGAATCCCGGATGTAGGTGTAAAAAGTTTGGACTCATACCCCTTTATCTTTACTACATGTTCACGATTATAAAGGTAAGATTTTAAAAACTCAATTCAATTCACGTGGAATCCAAAATCCTTCTCCAGCTTATTCAACAATATCGCAAATGAGACCTTATCGAATGCCTTTTCAAAGTCTGTATATACAATATCCATTTGGCCGCGCCGATTTAAGACATCTGACGTTGCCTGCGTTACCGCTAATAAATTACTCATGACAGATCTACCCTCCATAAAGTCGTACTGATAAGTACTTATAGTGTGACGAACCGAGTTTGATATATTTTTATAAATAATCTTTTCAAAAACTTTAGCTGCCGTTGAGAGTATTGCCATTGGTCTATAGCTCTTTATATCGTTTTTGTCACCCTTTTTAAAAACTGGACATATTCTTGTTTTTTTCCACAGCTGGGGAAACATTTTTGTTTTAAGACTCAAATTAAACAAAAACAGTAACGGATAACATAATATAACCTTAAAGCGCTTAAATATGTATGAGGGAATGCCGTCTGGGCCTGTTGCTCTATTGTCCTTCAACTTCCTCAATGTCTCCACAACATTAACTATATAAATTTTGTCAATTAGAAAACCGTGATGATTGACACTTTCAACACTATCATTACTGCTACCTAAATTATTAGAGTAGACGCTTTCAAAGTAATTAGCAAATGCATTAGATATTTCATTCCCTCCATTAAACTCCTCTATATTGAAAAACATTTTATTTGGTATGTGCAATGACCCTTTTTTGTTATTTATAAAGGACCAAAATAAACGAGGGCTTATTCCAATATTGTATGCAATTATGCAAGAACAAACACAGGTAGTCAGCTTTACTCGAACACTACAGTTGAACTGATTTATAAACATATACAGTGAAGTGTTTGCCACAAGAACATAAACTGCCCCCACCACCCATCCCTACACACAATCAAAATTCCATTGGTATGGTAAAAAAAAAGTGGAATTATATATTGTCTGCCAACTGGCTCCTCCCTGAGACATGCAATATGGTTTTTATATAGAAAGCCCTGAGAGGCCCTCCCGTCCGGAATGCTAGTTAAGTTTATTATACATAGAACTGTGCAGTCTGAGATAAATAAACTTCCAAGAAATCTGAAATTTGTATCATTTACACAAAAGGCCATAAGTGGAAAGGATGGATTCATATGTATATTTGGGACAGGAAGTTACAATTAGAACAGTGAATCAAGAACTGGAAGTCAATCAAAGGATATACCGGGGATGGGTGGCTTATAGTAAAATGAAGCAAGTCTTTCATTCCAAATGGCCTTTAAAACTTAAAAGTAAAGTATATAATGAATGTATTTTACCAATAACAACATATGGTAGCGAAACTTGGGTTCTGACAAGCAATTGAAAGTAAAATCCTAGATATATCACTTAGGCACTGCAAACCAAACGAATGAATCAGGAAAAAACAGGGTTCACGACATAACTGAGAGGATATCTTCTCTCAAGTGGAACTTGACTAACCACATAACCAGAAATACTGATGGAGACCATAGGGGGTAAAAAAGAAACACTGGTAGACCTCAATAACATTAGTATGACAATATTAAAAAATCAGCGGGGCTCAATTGGTATCAAATTGCTCAAAATAGGGACATATGAAAGCACATGAGGGAGGCCTATAACCAAAGGATAGAGAATGGCTAGAGGAAGAAGGAGGACACAAACGTTTGTTTGTTTCTGTTGGGCAGGGCGCATCGACAGCTAAGATCTTTAGCGCCCAAGGACACAAAAGTAGTTATAAGAGTTTAACTTCACACCTATGGGCCTCGGAGGCCCGGCCATACGCAGGATGTTAAACTATATAATAGTAACCATCGTAAAAAAAAGTTCATACAAGAGATTATTTCTTATCATTTGGTCTTAGAAATTTATAAAAAAAGAGTAATTAAACAGAGCTTGGAACATGAAAATATATTATCTGAAGAGCTGGACAAGACGTTAACAAAACAGTTTAAAGCAACAAGCACTAAACTCTTATCAAGGACTTTTCAAGGGCACAGTGGCTTGCAAATAAAAAATTTTAAATTTTTCAGTACTAAGCCCTTTTAAGCGCAAAAAATGACAAAACTGTTAACTATTTTAAATTGCTAAAAGTGTAAAAAATGTTTGAAGTATTTAACCATATACTTCATAATTAGAAAAAGAACAGTCTTTTAAAAGGGCTTATAATCATTTAACAGACTTAGAAAACATGAAATTTGATAGTGCTGTATTTAATTAATTTATTTATTTATTCATTCCTTTATTGCCATCAAGATTACATAACGTAAAAAAGAAACGTCACAAAAAAGTAGAATATATGCATATACCCAACAAAATATAAGACACCGTACAGAGGACAAAATCTTACAACTATTGATAACTAAAATTATTGATCAAAATCAAAAGAATAGAAACATTCTGAGAGAGCAACCTTTTTGCTTCCCTTTTGAATCTCTCAATCCCCTCAATGTCCCTGATCCCTGATCTCCAATGGGAGAAGCCGATATGCCTTTATGCATTTAAAATATGGTCCTTTTTCAAAGAAATAAGTAGCGTGGTAGGGCGCTCGTAATTCGTTTCTACCTCTAGTCGTGATTGCCATATCTGGAGCATATTCATTCCTATTTGTCAAGAAAAATGATGGATTCTTCTTAACAAAGGTGACCAAAGCCATGAAGTAGAGACCCAGGACCGTAAGTAACCCCATTTCAATAAAGTGTGGTCGACACGACGTTAGAGGATGTAAATGAGGCATGCATCTCACAATTCTCTTTTGTGCCCTAGATATATCCCTAGCAAATTTTGAAGATCCCAGAAAGAAGTCCCATAGTTTAATTGGGATTGAACATAAGCAAGATAGAAAAGTTGTATGCTATTTGATGATACAATATATCTAAGTCTTCTAATAAGAACACACGCACTATTGAGCTTAGACCGAAGTTTCACTGCACGTATTTCCCAACAAATACTTGAGTCAATATTAACCCCCAAAAATTTTATCGTCTCTATATTGGGTATTGACTTTAGTTCATGTCGCACATATAATGATTGTGTGGGTATTTTATTTTTATTAAATAATATAAGCCCCGTTTTATTTCCCTTAAGACAAAGGTAATTCTTTTCACACCACTCAGCCATTCTTGCCACTATACGAGAACAGATCACTGACAGGCTAGCGATAGAAGAGCTTGACAAAATGACCGATGTGTCATTAACAAATTGACAAGCCATTCCATCCCCATCATCATCATCCACATCCTGCTGCCGCAGCAGATAGTCCGGTAAATCGTTCATATACAACAAGAAAGGCAATCGATCCTTGTGGTACACCCCTACACATGCTGTTAGGGTCCGAGAAATAGTCCCAGTGGTTAATCCTAACATTCACTGACTGGCATTGGTTTTGTAAATGACTCCAGAAGCCCCAGGGCCACTCTCCTCACCCCATATCTCTCAAGCTTAATGAATAGCAGTGAGAAATTTACGGTATCAAAAGCCTTTGAGAGATCAAAGTACAGGCCAGCCACTTTCTCATTTCTGTCACGTTTCATAATGATTTCTGTGAGGGCTTGATAAATAGCCATCTCCGTGGATTTTCCTGGTAAATAGCCTAATTGGTTTGGTGAGAGAATATTGCACTGTAACAGATAGGGCAAGAGTCTGTTGTAAATTGATCTCTCAAACACCTTTGACACCACCGACAAAAGAGACACTGCCCTATAGTTTGCCGGATCATAAATATGACCCTTTTTAATAATGGGCACTGCTTTCGCAATTTTAAGAGAATCTGGGAAAGTTCCCAATGAAAAGCAGTTGTTTATTATAAATATTAATGGTTTACTAATGTAGTAAGCAATGTGTTTTAATAGAAATATAGGAATTTCATCCATTCCACTGGAGTATTTATTAGGCAGAGCCATTATGATTCTGAATAACTCATTTTCATCCACAGGCTCAAGAAACAGTGAATGAGGGTTCCTGGGAACTTCAGGGTCACAGTTGGTTGCATTGTAGTGAATATCACTTGATAGATTAAATTGAAAAAAAAGAAATAAAATACAAAATACACTTACTGCAAGATGAAACGATAAGAGACCCGTCTCCAACAGATGTATGACCACATAAAAGAATGCATCAAACAGGCGTCCCTAGAAGCATTAGGTAAAGAAGACAACGAGAATGAGAAATATAAAATTAGAATCTGTGAAAAAACCAGAGAATCTATAAAGGAGAAAAAAAGACTATACGAAAAATGGTTGAATACAAAATCAGAAGATCCACAGAAATATAAAGAGAAAAATGCAGAAATGAGGAGGATGATAAACAAAGAAAAGAACGAGAGATGGGAAAAAATCGTGCGAACATGTAGAACAGTATATAGGAGGAACTAGAAGTACATAGCCATGGAGAATAATTAAAGCATTAAGGACTAACAATAGAGAGAAGACGTATATAGAGTACATGCCAGAAAGCGAGTGGGAAGAATATTATAAGAAGCTGCTAACAGAAGATAGACAAGAATTCCAAAAAGAGAACCGTGAAGAAGAACAGAATAAGGAAATAAAAGAGATAGAACTAAGCTATGAAGTAAAGAAGACAATAAAAACACTCAAAAATAATAAATCTGCAGGGCCTGGGGGTGTGGTAAATGAAATGATTAAGTCCCCTGCAGAAAATGCACAAACTATAGAGGCCTAAGCATAATATCGAGTATGGGACATTTGTATGGAAAAATTATTAAAAATATCATGGAGGAAAATACAAGAGGAAAAATTGGAGAAGACCAAGCAGGCTTTACGGCCAGAAAATCATGTATAGACCACATATACACTATAAAACAAATAATGGAAAAAAAACTGGCAAAGAACAGAAAAGTTCATCTAGCCTTCATAGACATAAGAAAGGCCTATGACTCAGTACCAAGACAAAGATTATGGAACGCAATGAAAGAAATAGGCATTGACAAAGATCTAATATATGCAGTAAAAGCTCTTTACGAAAACAACACAGTGAACATAAAAATAGGACATAAAATAGGGAACAGACTCCAAACATCAAAAGGCCTATTACAAGGATGCTCTACATCCCCAACACTATACAAAATATACCTCGAACAAACATTAAAAAGTGGAAGCAAAAATGTAGTGGAATGAGAGTCCCAATACGAGAAGATTACTTATATACTCTAAGTTTCGAAGACAACCAAGTAATCATAGCGCAAGATGAGGAAGACCTTAGTTATATGGTAGAAAACTGAAAGAAGAATATACTAAAATGGGATTAGCAATAAACTTTGGTAAAACGAAATATCTAACAACAAAAGAGGGAAACGTGGAGAATCTAGAAGTAGATAACGAAACAATAATCAAAGGAACCGATAGATTTAAATATCTAGGAACCATCATTTCAAAAAACGCAACATCAGAAGAAGAGATTAAAGCTAGATTAGGACAAACACGAACATGCATAAGACAATTAAATTCCCTCCTGTGGGACAAGCACATTACAAAGAGAAACAAAACACGCATATACAAATCAATAATACAAAGCATAATGACATACGGGTCAGAAACATGGAAGATCAACAAAAGAAATAAATCTAAAATTAATGCGGTAGAGCTGGAGTATTGGAGAAGATGTTATAGAGTGACATGTATGGAGAGAATAATCAATGAAGAAATAAGAAGCACAATGAACATCAACAAGAACGTAGTAAACACCATTGAAGAAAAACGATTAAAATGGAATGGACACATAAGATGGTGCGAAGATAATAGGTAGATAAAGAAAATAACGGAGTGGAGCCCTACAGGAAGAAGAAAAAGAGGAAGACCCAGACGATCATGGAGAGATGATGTGGACGAGGCTATGGAGGACAGGGGTCTAACAGATGGAGACTGGGAAGATAGAAACAGATGGAATCAAAGGCTGAGAGAAGGAAAACAGTGTTAGCTGTAGAAAATCCTTGTTATATATATATATATATATATATATATATATATATATATATATATATATATATAGATTAAATTGATCTTTAAAGGTATTTAAGATATTTATTGGATCTTCAATCAATAAATTATCAGCAGAGTTTAATCTAGTGTTGTTTTTTTGGTATTTTTATTACAATCTTTGTTAAGAATTTTCCACATTGCCTTATTTTTGTTTTTCGTATTTGCTATTCTTCTTCTTCCTTCAGCCGTTCTCTACCCACTGTCGCGTATAGGCCTCTCTCAAATCTTTCCATTTTTCTCTATGTTGTGCTTGTTGATACCAGTTAAGTCCTCCGACTCTCTTCAGATCGTCGCTCCATCTCTGTTGGGGCCTTCCTATGCTTCGCTTTTCACCCCATGGTCTCCACCTAGTGATCTTGCCACTCCACTTATACGTCGCTCTCGCTACATGGCCGGCCCAGCTCCATTTCAGAGATGTTATCCGTTTGGTGATATCATCCACCTTTGTTTGTTGTCTAATCCATTTATTAGTTTTCTTGTCCTTCAAAGTAACACTCAACATCTTCCTTTCCATTGCTCGTTGGTGGACTTGTAGTTTTTCTATTGTTCTTTTAGTTAAAACCCATGTCTCGGCTCCATACGTTGTAGCTGGTAAGATACATTGATTATAAATTTGGGTTTTTGATCTTTGAGGAATGTTCATATTCGGTACATATTTCAATTTTCCATATGCTGCCCATCCCATACGTATCCTTCTTTCTATTTCAAGCTGCTGGTTTTCCTTTCCTATCGTTATTATTTGGCCCAGATAGATGTATGTGTTTTACTTTTTCTATTGTTGAATGTTCAATCACTATATTTTCATCATTGGTGTATTCGTTACTCATGTACTTTGTCTTGGAGAAATTTATATCAAGTCCCACTTTTCTTGCTTGGTGGTGGAGATCAGTGATCATCTGGATCATTTCATTCTTATTGTTTGCTATAATTACAATGTCATCTGCGAATCTCAGGTTGTTTAGCCGATCACCAGCTATCAGAAGGCCATTTTCGTCCCAATTCAGTTCTTTGAATACATCTTCTAAGATCATTGTAAATAACTTAGGCGATATTACATCGCCCTGCCTTACTCCTCTGTTCACTGGGACCTTGTTTGTTATTATGTTATCATTTAAACTACATTTAAAATCAAATTAAATTGTTTATATTTTCTCTTCTCTTCTTTATACTGATTCAAAATATTTTTAAACCCTTATAAAAACTTAAAGACCCCTAAAAGATTTAAACAACCTTATGCACTTTTTATAATAACCAACTATTAAGTAAAATACTTAATTGACAAACTTAAATTACAACTAGATGATTATCCAATTTTGTTTATGTGTAATTATGTAATGGTTCTGCATTATTGAGAATTTTTTATTTATATTCTTGTGTATTTATAAGCTATTTCTTATTTTCGCTAAAAAACTATAATTTTTTGGTCATGCAACACTATATTTAATATATAGCAATGTTATTATTTACTATTTTACCTGATCTACAAAATCAAATAATTGAGAAATATCATAAGTGATGGTAGGAGTATTTGGGTTTCTTCTTTTAAGATGTTCCTCATAGATTCTGCAGACTCCTTCCATGCATTCGTTAACAGATTCATAGTCAGAATAGGTTCTAGTTTCTGGGTTAGCTCCTGGTTGGACTAATAAAATAGTGTGAGCCTAGATAAGAAAAGATCACTGTAAAAGGTGCAAAACTCCTGTGATGAGCTTAGTAAACTAACTATATTGATGAATGATAGTTAATCATTCAAAGTATAAGTATGAAACGTTTGTCGAGTATCCCTCAGATAAAATAATGTACAAATTTGCAGAGTTTTATCTTACAAGGTTTTAATTGGGCGTTAATTTTCTACATTTTGATAAGTAGTGAAACATGTCCACATAACATTCTAGAAAGTTTGTTTACCCTACTCTAAGCGGTGTTTTACATAGAAAAATAATGTTTTAATGTACAACTTCTATTTTAAACGATACATTTAAAAGAATTCTTACCATATTGATGAAGAATTTTTAGTTTGTTTTCAAAAAAACGTATTAAAAATTATAATTTCTTGAACAGCCGAAACGACCAGGTTATCAAAGTTTCATATAAATTGCCGATAGATGTCCCCTTCGATGTTCTTTTACTTCAAAAGCACCGGCTGGTTTATTGCTACATAGAAACAAGCTTCAGCAAATATTTTAAAACAAAGATGGTTAAAAATTGTCTATTCTAAGCTATAATTCGGACAGTTGTTTGAAAAAAGCTTATAAGTTTTTTAATGTTTCTTTAAAACTGAAATGGTATATTAGTATACTAGACAATACTGCGTTTTTAACTAAGAAAAATATCATTTCACAACACTGTAAACTGTACACGAAAGATACTTATTGGCATTTGTAATTTAAAAAAGCAAAATTTCGCAACGCTGTAAACAAAAGCGCACACGAAACATATGTGTAGCAACCAGATTTTGGCGGGATGAACAATAGCAATCAAAACAGACAATAGAATTTTGTGGGTTTCACTGTCTCTTTTGATTGGTGTTAATTTCGCCAAATTCTGGTAGCTATAAGCTTCTTCCCTGCATTCATTTGTTGACAGTGTTCTAATATTTTTTTTCTTACAAACATCTTCTCATACTCAAAATCTTCCTTTCTTTACAGTAAATATAGATAGAGCTATAGAACGACAAACACGTGAAACACAGCGTCGCTGCAAAACGAAGCCGCCTGGCTGCCGTTGGATTTTTAAAATGTGCTTCGTCGAATTTATCAGAGATACGCATATTATTCCTTGTTATTGTTTCATATAAAACAACTTCTATTTACGCAGCATCTTTGACAAACTCATCATTTCGGGGCTAGCTAGCTGGCTTCGAACTGCAGCGACGTCTTATTCAACCAGAGAGTCATTCTGTAGCAATACCCTGTTAGCCATGCTGAATCCAACTTTTATAAACTCTAGGGTCGGAATTCGTAGTCAATTTGAAGAAAAAAGTTGGAGAGGGCAAGGTTGTAGTGAAGTCGGCAGTAAATTCCTACGCAATTTGAGTACAACTTGACTACAAAAGACTGTACAAGTTATTGGAATGAACTTGTACAAAAGTTGGAGTACATATTGTAGTACAAGTTTGCCTACAACTTGTATTCAATTACCGGCCGTAGATTTCGATCAACTTGTATCCAAATGTTGCTCACCAAAAACTTGGCGTCAAATTGACTCCAAACTACAGATGATCAAGTTTTTGTAGTGCAACACTGGCTATCAGGATAGCTATATTTCCCGTAGCGATAGGTTTTTGTGTTGATCGCCACTTTTTTTGTTGGTTTTAACTCTACGTGCGGCAAGTATGTAGCAACAATTCCGATTATGTAATTTATTAATCTACTGTCTTATAGATGACACTACATATTAAAATTATTTTTTTAGTTTGGAATTCTGATTCGTCTGTCAAATTTGTCAGTCGCTTTGTCATTGTCAAAATAACACAAGTTGTCATCCACGGTTTTAATTTAACAAAAACTGAGAGAAATTCTGTTTAAAACAAAACAGTTAAAAACCAGAAATAAAAGTAACTGATTTAATTTAAAACAGGTCTAAAGAAGCTTTAAAAATAGGTAGCAAAAAGATGGCCCGAGACTACGACCATTTGTTCAAGTTGCTGATTATAGGAGACAGTGGTGAGTGTATAAAGAGCCTTTTTGGGGCGGGGTTTTTGATTTAAATTGAACGAAATAGTTAAAAATTGGTGCATTATCGTGAATTTAATTTATTTCCGGTATGTTGAGATAGTGTGGGCGAGAAAATAACACTTTGGTGCTATTAAGTTCTATTAGATTGTAATATGAAGCCTTATGGTGTTTTCAATTACACTGTCTTTAAAGCAGTTTTAAGGCTATATGTTATGTTAAAATTAATAAATTAAAGGTCTTATTGAACTGGATTTTAATTTATTTGAACATATGTGCTTAAATTTTTTTCAGAATTTTGGCATAAATTGTTTAATCTCATAAAATTTTGTTTACTGATTTTAATACTTATGTTTCAAATCAGTAAGCTGAATACTGAAGTTTCTTATACCATAGCTCCACTTTCATATTAGTTTTGTGGAAAATTGTGTGAGGCACAATTTTCATGTAAAAATTGCATATGCAATTTTGGTACAAATGCTACTATGTTTATTTGCTTTAATTCTGAGAGATCTGATGGCATTTTTACAGAATTTCTACATGTATTTGTTTAGGTAAATTTTACATTTTATCCAAATTATTTACAATAAAATTTGCATATGTAAATAAATTTTTTTGCTAACTTTCTTACAATTTGGGTGAGACCCAGCTCAAAACTGAGATGTAAGTGTGCATTTAAAAATGCATATAAAATTTGTGTTAAAACATCACCATTTGTCTTGCCTTTTGGACATGAGTATTTTATATTTAGTATATTTAAGTGACGAGCATAACGTCAGCTAAATATAGTTAAAAAATATTTGGAAAACACAGAAACTACCTACTTCACTTAAAAGGTTTTACTTTAAAACTGCTTTAATTTGACAATTTGGGATTTAAAGTGACCAAAGTACCAATACATCAACTAAAGTTATGATGCTCTGCATTAGGAGACCAGAAAATGCCATTTTATTTATGATTAAACTGATACAAATGAAATATTGTGTTACGTTTGTTAAAGTTGTTATATGGTACATTGTTTCAAGGTGTCTATTCTTGCTTTTTATCTTCAGTTTTCCTCTCAATGTGTTTATACAGTGTTACTATATAAAAATAACCGGTCAAGTGCAAGTTGAACTTGCGCAATTAGTGTTCCATACGTGGATTGCTTGTAAAATAAAAAATGTTTTAATGGCAGTATAAAATGATCAGTGACTTCACAAAACACACCCCAAATGAGTTTTCAACAAAGTTTATTTTCCAATCTTTACTGAAAATTGATGACCTTGAAATTTCTGTTTTTTTTTTATATACCAGATAAATTATTACAGGTAATGCACTCGTGATAATTTTCGTTCAATCTACACCCTGTGGAGAATATTCCAGAATTTTTTTCAAAATTTTTTGATAAATACTTTTCGAGATAAGGCAGGTGGACAGCGATTTTTCGCAATTTTTTAAACATAATATAAAGAAAGGTGCACGCAAGTATTACTTTATATATATATTTTTTACTCGTGTTTTCACAAGCTTTCATTTGACACCACACTCGATGACTTAGTAAAAAAAATTTTTTTTTCACTTCCGATTTCACCCCTCAAAACTAACCCCTAAAGTCAAAATTTAACTTTCAAAACTACACGGTTCTGATGAGGCCATCAATTCCTATATTAGTACCAAATTTCAACTTTCTATGTCAAATAGTTTCGGAGAAAATCGGGTGAGACAGACAGACACCGAAGTGATCTTATACAGTCCCTGGCCAAATTATTAGACGCACTGCAAGATTTCATGTAAAATATTAATTACCGAGTGATATTGTACCGTTTTATTATTTTAAATTGATTTGTTTTTTATTTTTATATTATCCAATCAATTACCTATTTATTTGACATAAATAAAACAGCATTAATTTAGAAAAGCATAAGTTTATTAAGTTTTAAAGAAAAGTGAAATTAATGTTAGTAAAAGTCAATATTTAGTTGAGCCACCTTTAGCCGCTATCAAAGCTTTAATTCTGCGGGGCATGCTATCAATGCAAGATTGTACTGTCTCCTGCATTTGAGGATGATGATTCCACACATGAATAATCTTTTCTAGGAGCTGGGTTTTGTTGGTAATCACATCTTTAGCCACTTCTCTTTTCATCAGCTCCCACACATTTTCAATGGGGTTCATATCAGGGCCAATCCAACAGAGGGATATTTTTTTCTGCCAAAAAAGCTTTAACAGACCGAGCAGTGTGGCAGGGAGCTCCATCTTGCATGAAAGTGAATGGTTCCCCATTTGGAAACCATTCTCTGAGCTGCGGAATCAACCGATTTTGTAATACTTCTTTGTACTGATCTTGCCTCATTATTCCTTTGACGACGTACAGACGTCTAGTGCCCTTGCCGCTGATGACTGACCAAATCATCACTTTGGTGGGATGTTTAACCGTCGGGACGACACAATCAGGATGAAACTTTTCTCCATGACGACGACGCACATACTGAGCTTTATTCTGCAAAATTTCGAATGTGCTTTCGTCACTGAAGCAGACCTGTCAAAAATAGGAAAAATATATAAACTTCCATGTTTATTTGCTTTATTTAACTGAAAATGATAATAATGTATCAATTATTGATTAAATTGCTGTATCTTACCGATCTCCAGAAGTCCACATCTTTGTCTTGCCATTGTTTGGCCCACTTCAGGCGCTTTGCTTTCATTGCAACTGTTAACTTGGGCTTCCTGGCGGGGCCACAGGCCTTAAAATCTAATTCTTTCAATTTTCTTCAAACAGTGCGCTCAGAAGCATTTACGCTAGCATCCTGGAGTTGTGATTTTATTACCTTTGTGGTAGCAAATCTGTTTTCTACACAAATTTTCTCTCTGACCGTGGAGTGAAAATTGGTTTTCTACCGCATCTTTTCTTTCTTTTCGGGCTTAATTCCTTCCCTGACTCAATTTTCTTTTTTATGCGTCGTACACTAGCTTCAAAAACCTCCAATCTTCGTGATATTTCTCGGTTTGTAAATGTTTTCGCAATCACAAGGGCCTTCACTTCAGCTTTTTTACGTGGTGAAAGATCGCCTTTTCTACCCATAATGAAAATAGTCCAATTACTTTTTTAAAACATTGCATACAAAATAAACTAATAACTGAGTAGTATAAAACTGTTAAACAAACAATCACAGTCCATAAACCCACAGAAACACGTCCGTACCTGACTCGATTCCGATCGCGACTGATACAGATTTGTACTTGTTTACGTTCATGTATCACTTTGTCAACACAGTGTTGCCATATGTTAAAAATAAATACAAATATGTAGTCTACAACAATTCTTTTAAATAAAAATCAATAATATTGTAGTTTAAATATACCATTATTGCATAAAAACTCTTAAGAAACATAAAATTACTAAAAAAAATACAGTGCGTCTAATAATTTGGCCAGGGACTGTAAGTGTTCTGTACGGAACACTAATTATGTTGTCAAAAATAAAAAATTACTGGACAGCTAGAGGTATTAGGTTACATAGCAACTGCATGTTTGACAGGAGTAATTATCTATTTTGATTGGTATTATTAATCTCACTAAATTTTGGTTCTTATAAACATCTTTCCTGTGCTCTTTTGTTTACAGTCGTTCAAAATGATTTTTCTTTTAGTTATAAGTACCCATGCTGCTAGAGTTTAATGGGATTAACAATATGTATCAAAACTAGGATTATTTCCGTGAAATTCTGGTTACTATAAACATCCTCTTTATGCTCGTTTGTTTTCAGTGTTGTCAAATGATGATCCTTTTTAATTACAAAAGCAAATAGTAATTGTCTGTTTTGATTGGTATTATTAATCTCACTAAATTTTAGTTGTTATAAACATCTTTCCTGTGCTCTTTTGTTTACTGTGATCCAAAATGATTTTTCTTTTAATTATAAGTACCCATACCAACCAGAGGGCTGAGAACATATATGCAGGTGCTAGAGTTTGATGGGATTAACAATACATATCAAAACTAGGATTATTACTGCTAAATTCTGGTTGCTATAAACATCTTCTCTGCGCTCTTTTGTTTTCAGCGTTGTCAAATGATCCTTTTTAATTATAAAAGCAAATAGTGATTCTGGCTGTCTAAATAAGGAATTGTTCGCCAAATAGTAAATAGATTGAGAACAACATTGTTAAAGCTAGTTTATGCTAAATTAATATAAGAGACTATAAGGGGTAATCTGGAGACTGTTGCAGTGTATAGAGGGGATTGAGATGTTGTTACAGAGTGACCTCAAATTTTTGCAACTTATATTTATCAGGTTAATAATTTTAATTTTCACTGTAAAAATCTATTTGAATAAAATCCTTTGTATAGAAAAACAAATATTGATAGTAATTCTAGTATATAAAGATTTATTAGTAATAATCCAAACAATAAAAACTAATAACATATTTTTATGATTTATATAGAAAATCTTTTCAATTTTAGGTATAATACCTACTTATTAGGTGCCTTATTTTTAAAATAAGCAGTGTTAAGTGGGTCTGGAATTTTTTATTATCAATATTGTTTATTTATTTAAATGACATTTGCTTATTTAACTTACTTTATTTATTTTCGCTGGTAAGAATGTATAAGCGCCTTAAAGCAGAAATAGATCAGTGATGTTTAAATTGTGGTTTATATATCAGATTTGTTGTTTACCTGGAAGAGGGCAAATAGTGAAAATATGGCATTGATTTGTTGGATTTTAAAATATAAATTGGAAACAAATTACATTTAAGCATAAAGCATAAAATTATCCAGAAATGATAGCATTACTTTTAAATATTATTAATTAAAATTGATAAATGACATTTTGTAAAATAAAAAATAACCGGTCAAGTGCAATTAGAACTTGCGCAATTAGTGTTCCTTACGTCGATTGCTTTTAAAATAAAAAATGTTGTAACGGAAGTATAAAATGATCAGTGACTTCACAAAACACACCCCAAATGAGTTTTCAACAAAGTTTATTTCCAATCTTTACTGAAAATTGATGACCTTGAAATTTCTGTTTTTTTTTATATACCACATAAATTATTACAGGTAATGCACTCATGATAATTTTCGTTCAATCTACACCCCGTGGAAAATATTCCAGAATTTTTTTTCGAGATAAGGGGGGTGGAAAGCGATTTTTCGCGATTTTTTAAAAATAATACAAAGAAAAGTGCGCGCAAGTATTACATTATATATATATATTTTACTCGTGTTTTCACAAGCTTTCATTTGACACCACACTCGATTACCTAGTAAAAAAAATTTTTTTTTTTAACTTCCGATTTCACCCCCCAAAACTAACCCCTTAAGTCAAAATTTAACTTTCAAAACTACATGGCTCTGATGAGGCCATCAATTACTATATTATTACCAAATTTCAACTTTCTATGTCAAATAGTTTTGGAGAAAATCGGGTGAGACAGACAGACACACTGAAGTGATCTTATAAGTGTTCCATACAGAACACTAATTATGTTGTCAAAAATAAAAATTTACTGGACAGCTAGAGGTATTAGGTTACATAGCAACTGCATGTTTGGCAGGAGTAATTATCTATTTTGATTGGTATTATTAATCTCACTAAATTTTGGTTGCTATAAACATCTTTCCTGTGCTCTTTTATTTACAATGGTTCAAAATGATTTAGTTATAAGTAAGTACCCATGCTGTTAGAGTTTAACGGGATTAACAATATGTATCAAAACTAGGATTATTTCCGCGAAATTCTGGTTACTATAAACATTTTCTTTACGCTCTTTTGTTTTCAGCGTTGTCAAATGATGATCCTTTTTAATTACAAAAGCAAATAGTAATTGTCTGTTTTGATTGGTATTATTAATCTCACTAAATTTTGGTTGTTATAAACATCTTTCCTGTGCTCTTTTGTTTACGGTGATCCAAAATGATTTTTCTTTTAATTATACCAGGTGTACAAGTATAAAATGCGGATTTTTTTTCTAAAAAAACATGTTAAATTTGGAAGAATGATAAAAAGTGCTTTATTCAAAATGTACTTCATCGCTTGTTATACATTTTTCCCATCTTTCGGGCAATTTGTGAATACCACGCCAGTAAAAATCTTCCCCTTTTGCTGTGAACTATTCATCGAGCCATTTTGTCACATCTTCGTACGAACCAAAGCACTGCTCAGCAAGTGCGTGACCCATCCATGCAAACAAGTGGTAATCGGAGGGAGCCGCATGGGGTAGAACTTCCCAGCTGAGTGCTTCCAACGTGTCGCGAACTGGTTTTGCCGTACGTGATGAAGCATTGTCATGAAGAAAAATGACTTTGTGTTGCCTCTTTCGGTATTCTGGCCTTTTTTCAAGCAGCGAACGGTTCAAATCGCTCAATTGTTGTTGGTAACGTTTAGTATTAACCGTTTCCCCAGGTTTTAACAGTTCATAATAGACCACGCCCCTCTGGTCCCACCAAACACAGAGCATCATCTTTCTGCCAAAGCGATTCGGTCTTGCAGTGGATGTGGATGGTGCGCCTGGTCTACCCATGATTTTTTGCGCTTGGGATTCCCAAAATAAATCCACTTTTCATCTCCTGTAACTATACGATGTAAAAACGACTTCCTTTTGTACCGAGCGAGCAAAATGTCACACGTGTTTTTGCGCTTTTCCATTTGCCTGTCGTTCAACTAATGTGGTACCCATCTACCGGTCTTCTGAATCTTTCCCATCTCTCGTAGCCGATTGGAAACAGCATGTTGACTAACGCCCAATTGTTTGACGAGTTGTTTTTGTGTTTGCGAATCATCTGCGTTCAACAATGCTTGCAATTTCACATCTTCGTAATTTTTTGGCGGTTTTCCATATTCCTTGACTGCAACATCGAAGTCACCACTTTTGAAACGCCGAAACCATCGTTCACACGTATCTTGCGATGGAGCATGTTCTCCATAAGCTTCTCAAAGTAATCGGTAAGATTCAAGAGCAGTTTTCTTCAAATGAAAGCAAAAAATTAATGCTGTCGACGAATGCTCTTTGTTCGGTATAAATTTCGACATATTGAACACAACACTATGCACACACTTTTCCAATTTATTACTCGTACGCGTCTGAAACTTGTTGATGACACAACAAAATGGCGTAGTGTCAAATCTTTATAGCACAAACTGCACATACTTGGTCACCTGGTAAGTACTCATACCAACCAGAGGGCCGAGAACATATATGTAGCTGCTAGAGTTTGATGGGATTAAAATACCTATCAAAACTAGGATTATTCCTGCGAAATTTTGGTTGCCCTAAACATCTTCTCTGCGCTCTTTTGTGTTCAGTGTTGGCAAATGATGATCCTTTTTAATTACAAAAGCAAATAGTAATTGTCTGTTTTGATTGGTATTATTAGTCTCACTAAATTTTGGTGGCTATAAACATCTTTCCTGTGCTCTTTTGTTTACAGTGGTTCGAAATGATTTTTCTTTTAATTATAAGTACCCATACCAATCAGAGGGCTGAGAACATGTTTGTAGCTACTAGAGTTTGATGAGATTAACAATAACTATCAAAACTAGGATTATTCTCGTGAAATTCTAGTTGCTATAAACATCTTCTTTGCACTCTTTTGTTTTCAGTGTTGTCAAATGATGATCCTTTTTAATTATAAAAGCAAATAGTGATTCTGGCTGTAAATGTCTAAATAAGGAATTTTTCGCCGTATAGTGAATAAATTGAGAACAACATTGTTCAAGCTAGTTTATGCTAAATTAATATAAGAAACTATAAGTGGTAATCTGGAGACTATTGCAATGTAGAGGGGGGAGTCTAGCACACGTGCTGCAGGGAAGTCCCTAAAGCGCTCCAGGAGCGGCACGAGTGCGGAAAAAGCGATTCACGTTGTTCTTGAATCGCTGTAAATTGTACTCGGTGGGAAACACAGCGCTGGGCAAATTATTCCAAAGGGATGACGTTCTCCATATAAAAGATTGCTTGAAAAGCGTTGTACGCGGAGTAACAAGCTGAATGCTACATCCTTCGAACACTTTCCATGAAAATACTTGTAGAACAGACTCAAGTCGCCAACCGTTCTTCGATGTTCCAGCGAATCAAGGCCGCCGGTCAATCAGACGGACCGCTCTTCTCTGAACAGAATCCAACAAATACAGTATATGTTTGGGAGCGGAGCCCCAAACGTGGGAGAGTATTCCATAGTTGGTCGAATTTGGGCTTTGTAAAGAATTAACAGTTGTTGTGGGGTGTAAAGCTTTCTGGTTCTAAATAATATTCCCAACTTTTGAGAAGCTCTCCTTGCTATGCCTGCAACATGTTGATGCCAGGACATATTTGCTCCCAAACTAACGCCCAACGAATTGAGCGACGATGCTAGGGGAATGGAGTGCCCCGACATAACTATGTCGGGTTCAGCAACGTTAACTTTTTTAGAAAAAAAAAAACTGCCGCCTGGGTTTTTGTAGCGTTAAATTCCACTTGGTTACTGTCACCTCAAAGATAGAATTTCTTGCAGGTCTTTGTTAAGTTGAACGACCTCCTGCTGTCTGCGAACATTCGCCTGAGCAGCCGATGTCCGAGCGTTCAAGGTGAATAAAGAGACAAGCGTACTGTCATCTGCAAAGCTGTTGTTACAGAGTGACCTCAAATTTTTGCAACTTATATTTATCAGGTTAATAATTTTAATCCTCACTGTAAAAATCTATTTAAATAAAATCCCTTGTATATAAAAATAAATATTGATAGTAATTCTAGTATATAAAGATTTATTAGTAATAATCCAAACAATAAAAACTAATAACATATTTTTATGATTTATATAGAAAATCTTTTCAATTTTAGGTATAATACCTACTTATTAGGTGCCTTATTTTTAAAATAAGCAGTGTTAAGTGGGTCTGGAATTTTTTATTATCAATATTGTTTATTTATTTAAATGACATTTGCTTATTTAACTTACTTTATTTATTTTCGCTGGTAAGAATGTATAAGCGCCTTAAAGCAGAAATAGATCAGTGATGTTTAAATTGTGGTTTATATATCAGATTTGTTGTTTACCTGGAAGAGGGCAAATAGTGAAAATATGGCATTGATTTGTTGGATTTTAAAATATAAATTGGAAACAAATTACATTTAAGCATAAAGCATAAAATTATCCAGAAATGATAGCATTACTTTTAAATATTATTTATTAAAATTGATAAATGACATTTTGTAAAATAAATAACCGATCAAGTGCAAGTTGAACTTGCACAATTAGTGTTCCGTACGTTGATTGTTTTTAAAATAAAAATTTTTATTAGGGTGGTATAAAATAATCAGTGACTTCACAAAACACACCCCAAATGAGTTTTCAACAAAGTTTGTTTCCAATCTTTACTGAAAACTGGTGACCTTGAAATTTTGTTTTTTTTCTATAAAAGATAAATTATTAAAGGTAATGATAATTTCCGTTCAATCTATACCCCGTGGAGAATATTCCAGGATTTTTTTCAAAATTTTTTGGTCAGTACTTTTCGAGATAAGATAGGGGACAGCGATTTTTCACGATTTTTTAAAAGTAATACGAAGAAAAGTGTGCGCAAGTATTACATTATATATAAATTTTTTATTCGTGTTTTCACAAGCTTTCATTTGACACCACACTCGATGACCTAGTAAAAAAAATTTTTTTTCACTTCCGATTTCACCCCTCAAAACGAATCCCTTAAGTTAAAATTTATGTTACGGTAATATGAAATGATCAGTGACTTCACAAAACACACCCCAAATAAGTTTTCAACAAAGTTTATTTCCAATCTTTACTGAAAACGGGTGACCTTGAAATTTTAGTTTTTTTCTATACCAGATAAATTATTAAAGGTAATGATAATTTTTGTTCAATCTATACCCCGTGGAGAATATTCCAGGCTTTTTTCAAAATTTTTTGATCAGTACTTTTCGAGATAAGGTAGGCGACAGCGATTTTTCACGATTTTTTGAAAGTAATACGAAGAAAAGTGTGCGCAAGTATTACATTATATATATATTTTTTACTCGTGTTTTCACAAGCTTTCATTTGACACCACACTCGATGATCTAGTAAAAAAATTTTTTTTCACTTCCGATTTCACCCCTCAAAACGAATCCCTTAAGTCAAAATTTATCTTACGGTGATATAAAATGATCAGTGACTTCACAAAATACACCCCAAATAAGTTTGAACAAAGTTTATTTCCAATCTTTACTGAAAATTGATGACCTTGAAATTTCTGTTTTTTTTATATACCAGATAAATTATTACAGGTAATGCACTCGTGATAATTTTCGTTCAATCTACACCCCGTGGAGAATATTCCAGAATTTTTTCAGAAATTTTTGATAAGTACTTTCCGAGATAAGGCGGGTGGACAGCGATTTTTCGCGATTTTTTAAAAATAATACAAAGAAAAGTGCGCGCAAGTATTACATTATATATATATTTTTTACTCGTGTTTTCACAAGCTTTCATTTGACACCACACTCGATTACCTAGTAAAAAATTTTTTTTTTCACTTCCTATTTCACCCCCAAAAACTAACCCTTTAAGTCAAAATTTAACTTTCAAAACTACATGGCTCTGATGAGGCCATCAATTCCTATATTACTACCAAATTTCAACTTTCTATGACAAATAGTTTCGGAGAAAATCGGGTGTGTGACAGACGGACAGACGGACAGACAGACGGACAGACACCGAAGTGATCTTATAAGTGTTCCGTACGGAACACTAAAAATAATCGGTCAAGTGCAATTAGAACTTGCGCAATTAGTGTTCCTTACGTCGATTGCTTTTAAAATAAAAAATGTTGTAACGGAAGTATAAAATGATCAGTGACTTCACAAAACACACCCCAATTGAGTTTTCAACAAAGTTTATTTTCAGTCTTTACTGAAAATTGATGACCTTGAAATTTCTGTTTTTTTTTTTTATATACCACATAAATTATTACAGGTAATGCACTCGTGATAATTTTCGTTCAATCTACACCCCGTGGAGAATATTCCAGAATTTTTTTTCGAGATAAGGGGGGTGGAAAGCGATTTTTCGCGATTTTTTAAAAATAATACAAAGAAAAGTGCGCGCAAGTATTACATTATGTATATATATATATATTTTACTCGTGTTTTCACAAGCTTTCATTTGACACCACACTCGATTACCTAGTAAAAAAAAATTTTTTTTCACTTCCGATTTCACCCCCCAAAACTAACCCCTTAACTCAAAATTTAACTCTCAAAACTACATGGCTCTGATGAGGCCATCAATTACTATATTATTACCAAATTTCAACTTTCTATGTCAAATAGTTTCGGAGAAAATCGGGTGAGACAGACAGACACAGTGAAGTGATCTTATAAGTGTTCCATACGGAACACTAATTATGTTGTCAAAAATAAAAATTTACTGGACAGCTAGAGGTATTAGGTTACATAGCAGCTGCATGTTTGGCAGGAGTAATTATCTATTTTGATTGGTATTATTATTATTTGTTTATCTTTAAATCTGCATTTTCCCTGCGAGGAAAAACAATTATACTTAACGTCCACGATGCCTTAGTGCATCCACTGCCAACAAACCAAGTCCGTGACATTGTGGAAATTTGTGCTAAGTGTAGATTTCTAAAAGAAAGAAAACGCAGTCCTTGCAATGAACCTCAGAATCACAAAGGAAAGGAGCCCTTAGAGGTCAATGAAGACTTTAAAACTGCAATAAGAAGAAAAGTGTACACCATTTTTTTTGTTAAGACTGAAGAATTAAAATACCTACACTACATAAAGTTTTGCAAGAAATCATAGAAGACCAGGACTTCCCAAATTTTAAAAAATGGAAATTATGGAAAATCCTTCATAATTTCGTTGGGAAAAAACACGATAGAAAATCTGTTCTTATCAATAAAACAGAAATATTTGTTGGAGAAGAAAATATCTACGAGCAATCGGAAAATTTCGAGCCGAAGAAGGAAATATTTTTTATTTAGATGAGACATGGGTTAATGAGGGACATACAGTGAAAAAATTCTGGATTGACAAAAATATTAAGAGTGACAAACAAGCTTTTATGGAAGGTTGGTCAACTGGATTACAACCCCCTTCAGGAAAAGGTCGCAGGCTAATTATAGCACATATTGGTAGTGAAAACGGATTTCTCGACGCTGGTTTGTTGGAATTCGAATTAAAGTCAACTAAAAATTACCACGAGGAGATGACGGCCGATGTTTTTGAGGAGTACTTCCAACAAATGATTGAATGTATATCAGCAGAATCAGTTACAGTATTAGACAATGTCCCATACCATTCTCGATTATTAGAACGACTTCCGACAAATTCATGAAAGAAAGCGGATATTTTTCAACGGATAAGAGACAAAAATCTCAAACATAAAGATGGTATGTTAAAAGCGGATCTTCTCAAAAATGCGAAACAAAATAAGGCACAGTTCAAGAAATACGCAGTCGATAAGATGGCAAAGGAACTAAATATCACCATATCATTGCGAATTGAATCCCATAGAGCTAATTTGGGTATAAATGAAAAGTTTAGTTGCAAGGGAAAACACCACGTTGAAATTTCAAGACGAAAGGCAATTATTACTCGCCGGAATAGAGAGGATCAAAGAGGATAATTGGAACAATGCCATTCGACATGTTATAGAAGAAGAAAATAAAATGTGGAAACTTGACGAATATATCGAAGAAACTGTGGAAATAGAACCCTTAATTATCAATTTAAGAGAAGTCGAGTCTTCTGATTTTGAAGATGATTACTTTTGGTTGTAATTAAAGTACTTATGTATTGTGAATTTGTATATATACATAGATCTACAGATTAAACAATTTTTGATAATAAATCTTATATTTGCACAAATTTATTTTTAAGATAATTTTATTTATTAAACGCTAAAAGTAGGTGATGCTCGGACGGCTATGCTACCGATGAATCCTCGTTTACATTTTATGACTCTGTTATATAGAAGAAGTTTTCTGCCTAAAATAAGATGAACCCTTAAAAATAATTCAAAACAGGTAGCAAGATCCAGTAAAATGCATAAGAAATCCTTTTTTTTGGGCGCACCCCAACACGTACTTGCATCTACAATGAGAGAATTCTGCTATCAACTCCAAACAAATACACTTTAGTACCAAATTTCAACTTTCTACGTCAAATAGTTTCGGAGAAAATTGGGTGTGACAGACGGATAGACACCGAAATGCTCTTATAGGTGTTCCATATGGAACACTAAAAAATGGAGGTCGTTAAATATAGTATAGTTTCAATATGATTATGAGAATTTTTCCTGGTTCTTGGTTGTAATAAGGGACAAATTTAAAGCTTAATTATTTATAGTGGAACATATACGAGGCTGGTTTGAAAAGTCCGTGCAAAGTCCGAGAGATGGCACCACCGGCGCGTATCGAGGTCATGTTTAGTTAGTAGCATCTCTTGAATGAACGCACACCAAGTTTCAGCCATATTGGTCTATTTCTTTGTGTTTGGCATTCGTGTGAATCAAGGAAGTCGAGTGATTTTCAAGAAATGGACGAAAAAGAATTTCGTGTGGTGATTAAACATTACTTTATGAAAGGCAAAAACGGGTCAGGAGACTAAAGAGAAGCTTGATAAACATTATGGTGACTCTGCACCTTCGATTAGAACAGTTTATAAGTGGTTTCAAAATTTTCGGACTGGCCATATGGGCACAAGTGACGCTGAACGTTCTGGACGGCCTGTGGAGGTTACGACTCCAGAAATCATTGATCAAATCCATGATATGGTGATGGATGACAGAAGAGTTAAGGTGCGTGAGATTGCTAGTGCTGTGGGCATCTCGACTGAACGGGTACATAATATTTTGCATAAATATGTGAACATGAGAAAGCTATCCGCAAGATGGGTGCCGCGATTGCTCACGCTTGACCAAAAACGGAATCGTGTGAAGTGTTGCAAGGATGGTTTGCAGCTGTTCCAGAAGAATCCGGAGGACTTTAAGCGTCGTTTCGTCACTGTGGATGAAACATGGATACATTACTATACTCCTGAGACCAAACAACAATCTAAACAATGGGTTACCAAGGGGGAATCCGTACCAAAAAAGGCGAAGACCGTTCTTTCGGCCGGAAAGGTTATGGCGACTGTCTTTTGGGATTCGCAAGGGATAATCCTCATCGACTATCCGGAAAAGGGTAAAACTATTACAGGTGAATATTATTCATCGTTACTGGACCGTTTGAAAACCGAACGTGCAAGAAAAACGCCCGCGATTGGCCCACAAGAAAGTCCTTTTCCATCACGACAACGCACCAGCACACACCTCAGCAGTTGTGGTCGCAAAATTAATGGAAATAGGATTCCAACTCGTTTCACATCCCCCCTATTCTCCAGACTTGGCTCCCTCGGACTACTATTTGTTCCCCAATTTAAAGAAATGGCTGGCGGGATAAAGATTTTATTCAAACGAGGAGGTGATTGCAGACACTAATGGATATTTTGCAGACTTGGACAAATCCTATTTTTCGGAAGGGATCAACAAACTAGAACATCGTTGGACGAAGTGTATAAGCCTAAAAAAATAAAAAAGGTTTACCCCAAACACATAAGTAGTTTTTATTTTTGCACGGACTTTTCAAACCAGCCTCGTACAAGGTTAAAGGATCGTGAGAGGGGGTTAGAGGGTTTGCCTTGTAGATATTACGTTATATGTCCTGCTTAAGGCTCTTGGAGTCCAGGAATTTGAAATTTACATTATGTTTCCATTATTTCTAATTTTAACAAAAATCTTTCCTCATCATATCTTACCGTATAGTGCTTATTATTAAAAATATCAAGTTATAATGATTATAAAAAGTTTTTCTTTAGTGTGGAAGCTCTTAGAACATCGCGTTTGCAAGGAAAGAACTCGGTTAAAAACTTTTTTAAGTTAAATTTTTTAATTTACAACCCTGAAATCTTTCAGAAACCGACTTTTTTTCCTTCATATAACTTTTATTTTGATAATGTGATAATACAATTTTACTAGAGAATTGAAAAGTTAAAAAGTATATCTTTTTTTATGTAAAATATCTTTTTCCAGGCGTAGGAAAAAGCTCCCTTCTCCTACGTTTCTCGGATAACACGTTCACAGGGAGTTACATCACCACCATAGGAGTAGATTTTAAAATTAAAACTATCAACATCGACGGGCAGAAAGTGAAGCTACAGATCTGGGATACTGCTGGACAGGAGAGGTTTAGAACCATCACTAGCACGTAAGTATTTCTAAATTGTTTAATGAATTGAAGGTAAGGTTTTATAGAGACCTTTAAAGGAAGAAAAAAAAATAGTAATGAATTAGTTGTGTGAAGTTACATCTTGAATTCAACTTTAAAAGTTACCTCCAGAGGCGCATTTATTTCGCGTGTCAGCGAACCGTGTGCTTTGGAGCTACAGTTGTGCTTCAAACTGGAAAGATATTATACCCATTATAGTAAGCTCTCCTTTTACTTGCTTCTATCTTTCATAGAATCATAAAAGTAGCCGCAGATGTTCGACGCAGGTAGAACAAAACCTTTGTAAACGGCCGAAAAGTAAGTTGGCACGCCGCGCGCTCTATTTGGCCTGCCTTACCCTCGACGTCTATAAGTTCGAAAGTATTTGAAATTTTCGGAGAATATTATTGAAATACAGTAAAGTCTGTTTATAGCGAACTCCAAAAATCACTAAAAATGGTTCGCTATATCCGAAGTTTGTTACAAACAGTAAACAAAATCTAATATCATTTTTCACTACTTTTTATTTAGATTAGGCGCTAATGCTTAGAAAAATAAATTATAACAATTATTAAATTAAAAGAAAACTAAAGTTATTATGTATGTTGGTACATATACGAGTATAAACGAAAACATTAAAATAGGTAGTTTATGGATGGATGGAACATAAAAACCGCCAAACGAAATTATTATCATTTGAGAATATTGAATGCAAAAAATAGATCTAGGGAAACTTGGAAAATCATTAATAAACATAGAGGCGGCTCTGGTATCGAACCGGTTTCTTCTTGCACTCTTGACGCCGGTCAAATTAATGATTACTACTGTAATATTGCACATAACTTATCAACAAAAATTGTTAATCCAGGGGATCCCATAAAATATCTCAGTCATGTCTCAGTGTCTGATACCTTTTTCTTGTCCCCAACTTCCACCATTGAAATAAGTGAGGTTTTAGGGGAAATGAGAAATAAGAATTCCTGTGGCTGGGACGGTGTCTCTCTGAGCGTCCTCCTGGCAATGCTGCAGAGAGCCGTAGGGGGGCCCTGGCAGATGCAATTAACGGCTCGTTTTCCAGTGGTACTTTTCCGGCATGTTTGAAGAGGGCTCTGATTGTGCCTTTGCATAAAGGTGGAGATTGTAATATCCCTTCAAATTTTAGACCCATTTCTTTACTCCCGACATTGGCGAAAGTGGTGGAGAGGTTGGTCGGGAAAAGAATGGTTGATTTTTTAAACAAACATGACCTTCTTAGTGCGCAGCAATTCGGATTCCGAGCCTCGAGGAGCACGAACGATGCAATTTTGAATCTGCTCGAACGACTTTATCTCGAATTGAATTCTGGTGAACATGCTGCGGCGGTATTTTGTGATTTGACAAAAGCTTTCGATTGTGTTGATCATGGGATCTTGCTGTCAAAGCTGGACATTTATGGGTTCAGGGGGTTAACTTGGGATTGGTTTCGGTCGTATTTGTCGGGCCGAGTCCAGGCAGTGACTTTTAAGGGTCGGTTCTCGGAAGGGGTTGGGATCAGTGTGGGTATCCCTCAAGGCTCTGTACTTGGACCACTATTGTTTTTGATCTATGTTAATGACCTGCCCCGTTTGATAGTGGCTGGCAGATTTACCATCTTTGCTGATGACACCACAATTTTGTGGCACAATAAGGATGTGGGGAGACTTCGGGCCGATGTTCAGGCAGATTTATCTAAGATGAAGGCTTGGTGTGATGATAACAAACTGTCCTTTAATATAGCCAAGACAAGGATTCTGAGCTTTAGATACAATATAGAGAATGTTAATATTGAGAATGAGATCATCTCTTCAGCTGATAAGAATTCATTTCTCGGTCTAATAATTGACTCATCGCTGCGGTTTGAGGATCACATTGGCAACATCTGCAGCAAAATTTCTTCAGGCTGCTATGCCCTTAGGGTTATTGCAAGTAGCCTGGGGATGAATATAGCTAGAACCTCTTATTTTTCACTAGTTGAGGCTCATTTGAGGTATGGGATCTGTTTCTGGGCTTGCTGCTCCCGAGTTCACTTTAGTTCTGTTTTTGTATTGCAAAAGAGAGCTATCAGATATATTTCGGGAGCTGGGTTGCGAGAGTCATGTCGACCATTGTTTCCGAGGTTAGGGATTCTTACTCTTTGTGCCCTATTTATCCTGGAAACTGCTATCATCATCTTTAAAAAACATCGTCTTGAGGCAATGCCAGTCAGCCGGCACGGCACTAGGCGAGCGTTCGTCCTGCCATTGCCGGCCCCGAAAACGGAGCTGATCAAATCTGCAATTGTTTATAATGGCAAAAAAATATATAATCATCTGCCTCTCAAATTGAGAGGATTGAATTGCGAGAGAGTCTTTAGACGAAAGACTAGGGCCCTACTTATAAAAAAGGCGTACTATGTACTTGAGGAATTCTACAATGATAAACTGGAATAAGCATATAACAGTAGTTGAGTGGTTGGCATTTGGGTTGACATATGTGTAATTTTTATTTATTTTATTTTGTATTTACTGCATTGACTACTAATCTTGTTCTGTTTCCTTGTTTTTTCTTTCTTTGAATTTGTGTTTATTAATATAATAATAATTTAAGTTAAGCTTGCTTTGTCAACAAATACGTTGTATTTTAGGACAATAAAGCATATTTCTATTCTATTCTATTCTATACAATAAAATCAGTAACTTTCGTTTGTACAGTTTTACTAGAAAAAGAAATGCTGTTTATGTAATTGTCAAGGGCACAAAAATTACTCCATATATGTTCAGGAACTTCACGAGATCCCAAGAAATTGCGAGTTTTAGTCATTTTCTTACTCATTTCTAAAATGGATGGAACATAAATATTCTCCTTCTCCAAGCTCGTCATCGTCCTCATTATCGCTTAAAATCTTTCCAGAAGTTACTGATGTCACAATTTGATGATCAGTTAATTTTTTCTCGGAATTTTTGCAGTTTACCGGAATTTTTCATTTTTTAATCAAAATAAGTTTTTCTACCATTTTCAAGGTCGGTAATTACAAAAAAAATAAGTTAAATTTTGCGGAAAATAATCCATCACAAAATTGTTCAACAAACATACGTGGAAAAATAAACCTTACACATTGAGAAAAATCGCTAATTTTCAACAACCTAACCTAACCTCAACTAATTGCTCGTGAAGTTTGTCCTTATCTCCACACAATTTGGCTATATCGTCAAAATTAAGTTCCATACCTAAAAACCAATTTCCGCGCAAAAGCAATTATTTTTTAGTAATCATCGACCTTGAAAATTTGTTTTTGTCACAAAATAAAAAATTCCGGTAAACTGCAAAATACTCAAAATATTTCGTCATTAATTCGTTATCAACACATACATATTCTTCAAAATTAAAGTGATTAAACATCTTTTTAATCTCGAATTCCACTCTACTCACTACCACTACACTCATTTCTAAGATGGATGGAACATAAATATTATCTCCCTCTCAAAGCTCGTCTTCGTCGTCATTATCGCTTAAAATCTTTCCAGAAGTCACTGATGTCACAATTTGATCATTAGTTCATATTTCTCTCGTCATTAATTTATTATCAACACATACATATTCTTCAAAATTAAAGTGATTAAACATCTTTTTAATCTCGATTTCCACCGTACTTTGTTGAATGTCAGCATTGTAAACAAATTCTGGACAATCAGTACGATCTTCTCGATGTTTTCCAATCCACTGAGTAAAGGGTAGCTCATCATCTGAGTCATATCTACATTCCTTCCTTAAAAATCTACCATGCTTAAAATAGTTTGCAATGGTTTCTCTATTGACTTTTTGCCAAGCCATATGGATAAAGTTTATAGCGTCCAAGAGGGTTACAGAAAAAATGTTACCTTTATCGATCGTCTCTAACATTTTCATAAGTAAAATCTTTCTTTAATGACATTTTAAAAAATGCATCACACCGTGATCCATAGGTTAGAGCTTTGCACTTGTGTTTGGAGGCATAAAAACCAATTTTATTTGCTGTAGATCAACTTTAGGGTGCGCTGGACAGTTATCAATCAAAAGTAATATTTTTCTGTTTGTGAATTTTAATTCTTTGTCCTATTCGATGAGTTTGTTTTTAAAAAGTTCTGATGTCATCCAGAGTTTACTGTTTGATTGGTACTTTACTGGTAAATGTTTGTTTTTAAAACACCTAGGATTGGCGGACTTTCCTATCACCAACAATTTCCTTTTCTCTGTTCCAGACATTTTTGCAGTTACCAATACAGTAATCCTTACTTTTGATAATTTTCCACCAGCACAATTCTCTCCGACAAACTTTAATGTCTTATCAGGCGTTATCTCGTAAAACAAACCCGTTTCATCCGCATTAAAAATGTCCACATATTCAAAACTTTCTCGAATTTCCGGCCATATTATATTGGCTGACCACTGATCAACAACAGTCATATCCACTCCTGCAGTTTCTCCTATTATCTTACCCCCACTAATATGTCGCTTTTTAAATCGTTCAACTTCTAGAACAGTTAAACTCGGTATTCTCTGTTTTCCTTCCGGATTTACTAACTTTTTCTTGTAAAGTATAGCCGGTAATAGGAACATGTTCATGTCGTTTTTCACTAAACCATTTAAGGAGTCCTTTATCGACTTGGTCATGTGTAAATTTTATTACTTTTTTACAACTAAAGTTTCTTTTATCATAGATTGATAAGATTTCTTACGGTAGAAACCGTAGATTTAGTTAAATTCAACTGTTTGCAAACATCACTTTGTTTAGCTTCATTTTCTATTTTCCTTATAATATCGTGTTTGTCTTTTAAAGTAAACGCTTTACGTTTTTATGTACTCGTTTTAAAATAAAAACTTAAACATTCACTTTGCTACTTTGATGCATTAGAACCGCGGCGGAAACAAGTAGAATAAGGGTTCCCAGCGAGTTTCGGTGAATTTCCTAGACCAATTCGCGCGACTTTGAGCACAGGGAGTAGCAAGTTCGTTATGAACGGACATAAAACATCCAAATTTGGTTCGCTTTATCCGGAAGTTCGTTATAACCGGTTTCGTTATAACCGATAATGGAAGTTTTTTCGTGCATTATAAAATAGTTCGTTTTAACCGGAAATTCACGATAAACGGGTTCGTTATAAGCAGACTTCACTGTATCATACTTTCCAATAGGATCCTTTGTAAAAAGTCGATTTTTCCGACCCGAGAAAGTGTAATGTTTTCTTAAGTTATTTATTAGCGTGAGAAATCAAACTGGGTATTTATTTTAGAACTGCGTATTGCAAGGAAAGTAATGGGTAAATCACTTTCCTGTTTTAAAAAAGTGTGACCTTAGGAAGGAAATTTGAAATGAAGTCATTACTGATTGTTCTCTTTCCTGTATATCTCTTCATAGCAATATACACCGATGATTAATTTTATTTGTAAAGAAATTATATAACCTGTCCCAAAATATAAGATCCTGATTTTTGCCATTTTAAGTGGACAATATAAAAATTCTGACCTTTGGTTTATGATAGGTTGCAGAGATGGACTTAAGAAATTTATTCATTAATGCAAATAAATAAAATTATAAGTGTTTTTGGAGATGTTTATTTATAGATGTATGTAAAAACAAGTGGATAAGAAGTACAAATATACAGTTTGAATGAATGGGGTTTACAAATAAAAATATATTTTAGCTTAAGTCAAATTGGGTTTCACTATCACTGTCATCAGCTGAGGTAATTATCAGTGGTTTTATATTATTTACATAAATATATGAATCTTCAACTTTAACAACGTGCTGAATGGATTCTTCCAGCTTTCAAAGGTATATCATTTATAACTTTTTTTACTAATTCAAACACTGACACTCTTAAAGTAGGAGAAACATTTTGTGCCCTTATTTTTGATTTAACTTTCAGATCCAGCATGCAAAATGATTATTCGTTTACCTTTATTTGAAGGTGCGTTAGTCTGACATTTTGTACTGCTGTCAACCCACCCTTTTTGTACAGTGTCATGGGTATCGAACCATGTTGCGTCAAGATAGATTATTGGCCAATTCTCTGATCGATACTTTTTAATTTCTTGTAAATAAGTATGTCGCAAGATTCGTAATCTTTGTGACCCCATCACTACTTGCGTTTTGTTGATTTTTCGGAACGCGAATCCCATCCTTAAGAGAATTCTGTAAAGGGTTGATCGGCCACAATGTATATTGGTCCCGTCCTGCACCAGTCTTAATTTTATTTTGTCTAGTATCGGCACCAACTGCTCTTCATACATAGAATATATTTTTCTCCTGATGACGTCTTTTTCACAATCGTCTACATGATGTATTTGAAAATCTGTCTGTTGTAAACATTTTTCACTATTTGTTTAGCATCAAGTGATAAGTGTTTTCTCTTGCGATAACCACTATTGCAATTTTCCTACGAACGCCACATAATTAAAATAGAACCGTTACGTTGTAAGTTGTAAGTAAAACTAAAAATAAAAAGTATCTTTCGAATCTTAATGGGGACCTGTGGGCATTAGGCCTATATTATGAAATACTTAAAAGGCTCCAAACCGGGTTGCCAGGTAGTAAATATATAGGTCAAAATAGATCCAATATGATTACAGGTGCAAGTGAGGGTGGTATGCAAAGCAGGTAAAATAAAACTAAGTTTATCGTAATACCTGGCAGCTATGCACAAAACTTTAATAGGGTCGTTTATTGCCCCATTGAAAAAGCAGAAGGGCAGGATCTTATATCTTGGGATTTACTTTAGCATAGTTATCGGCACTACACCAAACACTTTATTTCTGCACACGGTACGCGTTTCGCTAGCCATGTTAGCATCGTCATCG
Organism: Pachyrhynchus sulphureomaculatus; assembly: GCA_019049505.1. Classification (NCBI taxonomy): domain Eukaryota; kingdom Metazoa; phylum Arthropoda; class Insecta; order Coleoptera; family Curculionidae; genus Pachyrhynchus; species Pachyrhynchus sulphureomaculatus. The sequence continues at coordinate 3,435,620 of CM032448.1, forward strand.
ATGCTAGGATGGTTTACGAAACGCGCGTCTAGTGCAAGAATAAAGGATTTTGTATAGTGGTAATAACGGTTGTGCGGTGTCATTGAGTCAAAGAATGTAAATTGTATTTTAAAAATAAATTCTAACGAATCTTTAATTACTATTTTTTTATTTGTACAGGTACTACAGAGGGACCCACGGAGTAGTAATAGTATATGATGTAACAAATGGCGAAACTTTTGCCAATGTCAAAAGGTGGCTGCAAGAGATAGACCAAAATTGTGACGTCGTTAATAGTGTATTAGGTAAATTTAGAGGTAGAATTAATGGTGTAAGCTGGTGTTCCCGAATTAAAGGGAAATTTACTTATACAAGAAAGATTTAGCATCTTTATGTTTTCTAATTTACAGTCGGTCAAGTAAGAACGTGTCGGGCATTGTTCATTAAAAAGATATTTGACAGTAAAGGATTGTCGTGAAAATGCTAATGATTCAGTAGTTCATTCAGTCCTCATCATCGTCGATGATCGTCTCGCAGATTCGAGGCGTACTTTTGACAAGATTTTCCGCGTATTCTTGGAGTGAAGATGACTATATGGCCGTGACAGGTGCTTCACTGTGTACATCTTTTTACTACGAAGCTTCTGCTTGATATACGAGGCTGGTTTGAAAAGTCCGTGCAAAAATAAAAACTACTTATGTGTTTGGGGTAAACCTTTTTTATTTTTCGACATAGTCTCCTTTTAGGCTTATACACTTCGTCCAACGATGTTCTAGTCTGTTGATCCCTTCCGAATAATAGGATTTGTCCAAGTCTGCAAAATATCCATTAGTGTCTGCAATCACCTCCTCGTTTGAATAAAATCTTTGTCCCGCCAGACATTTCTTCAAATTGGGGAACAAATAGTAGTCCGAGGGAGCCAAGTCTGGAGAATAGGGGGGATGTGAAACGAGTTGGAATCCTATTTCCATTAATTTTGCGACCACAACTGCTGAGGTGTGTGCTGGTGCGTTGTCGTGATGGAAAAGGACTTTCTTGTGGGCCAATCGCGGGCGTTTTTCTTGCATCTCGGTTTTCAAAGGGTCCAATAACGATGAATAATATTCACCTGTAATAGTTTTACCCTTTTCCAGATAGTCGATGAAGATTATCCCTTGCGAATCCCAAAAGACAGTCGCCATAACCTTTCCGGCCGAAGGAACAGTCTTCGCCTTTTTTGGTGCAGATTCTCCCTTGTTTAGATTGTTGTTTGGTCTCAGGAGTATAGTAATGTATCCATGTTTCATCCACAGTGACGAAACGACGCTTAATGTCCTCCGGATTCTTCTGGAACAGCTGCAAACCATCCTTGCAACACTTCACACGATTCCCTTTTTGGTCAAGCGTGAGCAATCGCGGCACCCATCTTGCGGATAGCTTTCTCATGTCCAAATGTTTATGCAAAATATTATGTACCCGTTCAGTCGAGATGCCCACAGCACTAGCAATCTCACGCACCTTAACTCTTCTGTCACCCATCACCATATCATGGATTTGAACAATGATTTCTGGAGTCGTAACCTCCACAAGCCATCCAGAACGTTCAGCGTCACTTGTGCCCATTTTGAAACCACTTATAAACTGTTCTAATCGAAGTGCAGAGTCACCATAATGTTTATCAAGCTTCTCTTTAGTCTCCTGAGGCGTTTTGCCTTTCAAGTAATGTTTAATCACCACACGAAATTCTTTTTCGTCCATTTCTTGAAAATCACCCGACTTCCTTGATTCACACGAATGCCAAACACAAAGAAATAGACCAATATGGCTGAAACTTGGTGTGCGTTCATTCAAGAAATGCTACTAACTAAACATGACCTCGATACTTTGCACGGACTTTTCAAACCAGCCTCGTATGATTATACGTTTTGAATTGGGTTTGCATCAGGCTCGGAGATGAGTGCGAATTGTTTCATATGATATAACCAAACCTTTCTGCTTTAGCTTTTGTGCACCTTGGCGCAGTGTGAGTTGGGCATTTCGGGAAAACATATTAATAATCATTTTTCGTCCTTGTCTGACACCTTCTTCTCTAGTATATCGTTAACATTTTCTAACTAAGAGTATTGATTCACCCACCTGCTAACGAATATCCTCGACTTGCCCATATACTTAGCAGCCTCTTTAGGCGCCATATTCGGAGCTTTTGGATGATTACATAGGAACAGAGCATCAAACCATATGCAGCGCTCACGTGCTATAATGTACTATTTAACCATAAATAAGGTTAGAAATATAATCAGAAAAAAAATGAAGGATGTAACAGTTATAAATAGGATAAACATGGAACATGTGCACAGAATAGTCCGAGGAAGAATAGAAATAAACGAACGCATAGAAAGAAAAAAATCGTAACAAGAAAGAAACAAAAAATTGATACACACATCTTAAAGGTAAAGAAAGCGGAATATCAAAATGAAATAAGAAAAAAATTAACCAAAATCGATGACCTTGATAATAAAAACATAAACGAAATTAACGACGAATATTTTGAAACAGTGAAAACAGGAGAGCAAATAGGTAGAAAGAAGAAGAACAAAACAAAAATATGGAGCATAAAGACGGAAGAACTGTTTGAAGAAAGACGTAAATTGCAAGCCCAGCGAAAGAGAAATACGAGGCTGGTTTGAAAAGTCCGTGCAAAAATAAAAACTACTTATGTGTTTGGGTTAAACCTTTTTTATTTTTCGACATAGTCTCCTTTTAGGCTTATACACTTCGTCCAACGATGTTCTAGTTTGTTGATCCCTTCCGAATAATAGGATTTGTCCAAGTCTGCAAAATATCCATTAGTGTCTGCAATCACCTCCTCGTTTGAATAAAATCTTTGTCCCGCCACACATTTCTTCAAATTGGGGAACAAATAGTAGTCCGAGGGAGCCAAGTCTGGAGAATAGGGGGGATGTGAAATGAGTTGGAATCCTATTTCCATTAATTTTGCGACCACAACTGCTGAGGTGTGTGCTGGTGCGTTGTTGTGATGGAAAAGGACTTTCTTGTGGGCCAATCGCGGGCGTTTTTCTTGCAGCTCGGTTTTCAAACGGTCCAATAACGATGAATAATATTCACCTGTAATAGTTTTACCCTTTTCCAGATAGTCAATGAGGATTATCCCTTGCGAATCCCAAAAGACAGTCGCCATAACCTTTCCGGCCGAAGGAACGGTCTTCACCTTTTTTGTTGCAGATTCCTCCTTGGTAACCCATTGTTTAGATTGTTGTTTGGTCTCAGGAGTATAGTAATGTATCCATGTTTCATCCACAGTGACGAAATGACGCTTAAAGTCCTCCGGATTCTTCTGGAACAGCTGCAAACCATCCTTGCAACACTTCACACGATTCGGTTTTTGGTCAAGCGTGAGCAATCGCGGCACCCATCTTGCGGATAGCTTTCTCATGTCCAAATGTTTATGCAAAATATTATGTACCCGTTCAGTCGAGATGCCCACAGCACTAGCAATCCCACGCACCTTAACTCTTCTGTCATCCATCACCATATCATGGAGTTGATCAATGATTTCTGGTGTCGTAACCTCCACAGGCCGTCCAGAACGTTCAGCGTCACTTGTGCCCATATGGCCAGTCCGAAAATTTTGAAACCACTTATAAACTGTTCTAATCGAAGGTGCAGAGTCACCATAATGTTTATCAAGCTTCTCTTTAGTCTCCTGAGGCGTTTTGCCTTTCATAAAGTAATGTTTAATCACCACACGAAATTCTTTTTCGTCCATTTCTTGAAAATGACTCGACTTCCTTGATTCACACGAATGCCAAACACAAAGAAATAGACCGATATGGCTGAAACTTGGTGTGCGTTCATTCAAGAGATGCTACTAACTAAACATGACCTCGATACGCGCCGGTGGTGCCATCTCTCGGACTTTGCACGGACTTCTCAAACCAGCCTCGTAGTTATAAAACAATAAGAAATACGTATAAAGTCAAAATTGAAAAAGAAAAAGTAATTATACTAATAATAAAATAAACAATGCAAATAACCAAAGAGAAATGTGGAATAAAATTAAAGAACTAGTCTTAAGAAAACCCAAAAGTGTGATAAAAACTGTGATATATAATCGAATAGAATATAAAGACAATTTCCAAATAGCTGAAAATTTTAATACATATTTTGTAAATAGTATAAATGAAATCAGATGCTTCATCGAAGATATACAATATGAAAATGAAATACCTGAGATTGACACTAAATTCAAATTTCGTGCAGTAAATCTACAAGAACTGAAAACTATTTTCAAGAATATTAAGGAAAAACCAGACTATACAAAACTACCAAGTAACATAATTCTAGATAATTGGGGCATAATAGGAAATATTATACTGAATATTATAAATAAGTCACTAGAGACAGGGTTGTTTCCAAATAACTGGAAGGAATCAATGATATTTCCTATCCAAAAAGTAAAACATACATTAAAATGTGAAGAATACAGACCAATTAACATTTTAAAAATGATGGATATATATGAAAAAGTTATTGAAAAAATAGTAAAAAATCAATTGGAAGGATACATTGAACAACACAGACTACTATCAAAGTTTCAATCAGGATTTAGAAAGAAATATTCATGTGAAACAGCAATCAATTATGTTATAAACAGATAGAAATGTAAAAAGATAAAAAATAAAATATTAGCAATTTTCCTTGACTTCAAAAGAACATTTGAAACTATAGATAGGGATATTCTATTGCAAAAACTTACTAGATACGGTATTCAAGACACAGAGCTAAAATTGTTTCAGTCCTATCTGACAAATCGTAAACAATACACAAATATCAATAACGAAATATCAAATGCAATAGAAAACGATTTTGGAGTACCACAGGGCTCAATTTTGGGAGCTCTTCTCTTTGTAATATATATAAATGACATAGAAAATGTATTAAAAAAATGTGAAATTGTATTATATGCAGATGATACATTAATTTTCACAGAAGCAGCAACAGAGGAGATATGTCATGAAAATTTAAAAAATGATATGGATAACATTAACAAATGAATAAGTTAAAATTAAATGAAAACGAGACAAAATTAATGGAAATTGATATGAACACTGACAGAGCATTCAAAATAAATAATGTAATAATAGAAAAAGTAAGTAATATAAAATACCTGGGTTTCCTTATAGACAGGGATTTGAACTTTAAAGAACATGTCGAATATATATGTAAAAAAATAGGGAAAAAAATCGGGTTTTTCAAACGTTTAAGAAGTAAAGTAACAATATTAACTGCAATAAATATATACAACACCATGATAAAACCTCATTTTGAATATGGATCAACTGTGTCATTCACATGCTGTTCAGACCAACAACAGGCAAGGCTAGAAAAACTCCAGAACAAGGCTATGCGCTCTATTTTGAAATGCAATCGTTTCACATCAATAAGATATATGCTAGATGCACTGAAATGGCTAAATGTAAAGCAAAGACTGCAGCTAAATACAATATGTTTTATCCAGAAAATGAAAATGGGAAATGCACCGGAATACTTGATTGGACAAATAAGATATGTTGGGGATATTCAACCGTACAGCCTGAGGAACGCATTAAATTTTAGACTGCAACGTGCAGATACCAGTGCAATGCAGAAATCTCTATTTTCTAAAGGCCTGACCTTATACAATATGATGCCGAACAACATAAAGAGTGAAACAAATATAAATATGTTTAGAAAAGGAACAATAAATTTTGTAAAAAATATTAGTTTTTAATCAGCGTATGAAATTGTTTGTTAAATTTATTTTAAATGTAAATTGAAAAGTATTGTGAATACTACTATTAAATAAATAATTAAAAAAAAATAAATAAACCGATAACCTTGATAACATAAACATAAAAACAGTAGAGCAAATAGCTAGAAAGAAGAAGAACAAAACAAAAATATGGAGCATAAAGACGGAAGAACTGTTTGAAGAAAGACGTAAACTGCTAGCCCAGCGAAAGGGAAATACTATTCAGTTTGTAGAGAACAAGAAAACCCTTAAAAAGCCCATTAAAGAAGATAAAAGACAACAGAAACAAAAATAGAAAAAATTGTAGAACAGACAAAAACATTAAAACACTCCGACAAAGCCTAGGAAAAAACTACAAAACACAACTTAAGGGATGAAAATGGAGAAAATGTGAAAGATCAGAACGTGTATGAACAAAAAACTCCCCACCAAATGATCTCAAAGAACGTCGAAACAGAAAGGTAATTAATGTTAACTCAGAAGAAATAGCAGAGATAACAAATGAAGAAATATTAACACAACACACTCTGCAGAGTGCCTGTTGGACTCGGGCATGGGTAAATCCATTGATACGAATCGACGCAAAACCTCGAAACTGAATCGTCGACACGTTGCTTTTTTGGATCAATCGTGAGAGTGCGCGACACCCATCGGGTTATAACTTTTTTATGCAAATATTCATGCAAAATATGCCTTACGCGTTCAGTTGATATCTTCACGATGTCAGCTATCTATCTCACTTTCACTTTGCGGTCATTTAGAACAATATAGTAGATTTATTGTTGTGTTTTTTTGGAATGACTACCTTATTAGGATATCCCGAACGTTTTGCATCATCGGTGCTTTCACCGACTACTTTGTCGATCCTAGCTTGGCTGATGAGTCATGACACGACGAAACGCATCTCGAAATGGATCGGCTGATGAGAGAACAGTAAATAACTGCTGAATTATGGGCTGTTCAATTTTAGTGGTTAATTGATTTAAAAAAATAAATTGTTAAACCGCTCAGGGTAGTATTTGCGGAACTATTTGTAATAACAACGAAATTAATATATTAAATCAGGCTTTTATTTATAATTTTAGTTGGTAACAAGAATGATACTCCAGAGCGTAAAGTAGTATTAACAGAAGACGCTGAGAGATTCGCAGATTCCATGGGGATTCAACTTTTTGAAACGTCTGCGAAGGACAATATTAACGTAGAAGAAATGTTTATGGCGATAACGGAGCTGGTGATAAGGTAAAAAAATAACATAATTGATAAACTTCTTTTACTCGTAGGTGTCTAGGATCGTTCTCTACTTTCTTTCCACAAATTTACGCCACTCATCTCTATCTAGTGCTAGTTTTTTCGCCTCAGCTCAGGATTTTTCTCTTTTCTTCGGTATTTTATTCACACTATTGTTCTATGTTTCCTTCAGTTGTCCCCTTCTATTTTTTCCTGTCGCTCTTGCATTCCACACCATTTTGCCCTGCCGATCATCATTCATTCTCGCTATGTGTCCAGTCCATTTTAACTTCTTTTCTTCTATTTTTAGTGTTCCGTACGGAACACGTATAAGATGACTTCGGTGTCTGTCTATCACACCCGATTTTCTCCGAAACTATTTGTCATAAGTAGTTACCCTAGGCGGGTTTCGCGGCCGATAACGCCCTTGTGGCACCGCCGTTTACGGCGCTCGTCATCGTGGCAGGTCAGGTCTGGCAACGCCGCTTCGCGGCGTTGCCAGTTCTGACCTGACACTTTGACTTGCGCCGTAAACGGTGGTGCCACAAGGGCGTTATCCTGTCCGCGAAACCCGCCTAGGGTAACTACCCGGCTTTAACCGCGGGCGGGCGGGCGGGCGGGCGGGCGGACGGGCGGACAGGCAGACAGACAGACAGACAGACAGACAGACAGACCAGACAGACAGACAGACAGACGATAGTTGATAGCTGTCAGCCGTCAGCTGACAAATGAGAGGCATACAGACAGACAGCAGTTTATTTTTTATTTTTAGCGTTAACGTGGTAAATGTTTGAGATGTCTATTCCTTTTACGTTAGCGTTAATGTTGTAAATGTTTGAGATGTCTAATCGAGCGGATTGTTACCATATTAATATTTAGTACAAGCAGCGCCAGCTAGTTTTTTATTACTAACTTCAAACTTACAAGGAAATTTCCATATATCTTTGTTTCCAGAACTTTATGAAAAATCAAGCAGATGTCGCTTATTCATCTGTAAATATGGTATAATATTTTAAATAACGAATTCGTTTGCGGTTTAAACTGGGTGATTAAGGGAGATAAAAATATACACACCCAGTGCAATTTAGTAAACTATTTGCATCTCAAAGTAAAACTTTGTGATCGTGATAAATAAAAGTAAAAGTAAAAACAAAGATGAATCGCCCCTATAAGGTTGTAGTTAAATGTAGTAGGAGTGGGGCGCAAGTGAAGATATTATGGGGTGAGGATAATAACAACAAAATGTTACCCTATTTATCGTGGGCGATGATATTACACGCCCTTCGACAGAAGGGTTGTGAGGCGTGCGACAGCCCACTGGAAGTTTCATCATATTTTAAGAACAAACCGTGTTGTATAGTGATGCCAGCAGGTGTACAAGGGGTAGTGAGAGGCAGCCACCAGCAGTGGATGGACAGTGCTATACAAATTATTCGTGAAAAGTGCACCCGTGAACATTTAGAAAACGGTTTTGAACATAGCTTAAAACGGAAGAGGGATCCTTATGAAGATGGAGACAATCATCCATCAGCAGGACCATCATCCTAATGACACCCCCAAAGATATTTTCATTTTGTAGTATTAATCTCTATTATTGCGTAGTATTATATTAATAATAATAAACAAAATTAATTGGTTACAATATGTTTATTAATTAACCCCCTAACATTAAGATTATATAGCATAAGTATATTAAAATAAGGGTAAAATTAAAAAATCTATCTGAGAACATCATTTCGTAATGTCAAGAATAACGAATGCTCTCACCAAAATCATAAAGCAAGACTGTCATTTATATTGCTTTTGGTATTTATCAAACTATTTATTAAATAATTATTTATTGCGACCATCTAACGGTAAGAGGTAAATTTGATGTCATCCTAAATCAAGTAATTTAAAATAGTAGGGGAATGTAGGGTAAATAATATTCAAACACAGATGTTATATATTAGACATTTATTAAAATATATATTAATATAACGAAAACCCATTAATTAAAATTATATATTTATTACTAATACAAATTAGACATTAATTAAAATTATATATATTTATTACTAATACAAATTCATAAAATTACATATTTTATTAAGGAACTAAGAACCGTGCTGCATATCAGAACCTGAAGGACAGGACATGAGTACTTAACATACAAAACTGACAAGAAAGGAAGCTACAAATAAAATTGTGATTGTGGAAAATTCTATCTAATATTAAAAATTAATTTTCCAAATAACTGGGAAAGCTTAAAAATTTCTCAACTTCCACCAAAGCAGACATTTTACAATACTCTTGAAAGGAAGGTACGAACAATCAAAACCTAGATTTATATTTTAAAATGCTCAGAGTTATACGAACAGTCAAAACCTAGATTCATTCTTAAAATGTTCAGAGTTAAGGAATCGTGTTTAATTTGATTGGGTGTTATAAAACAAATTTCAGTGTAAAAACTTGCCGCACAAATATGGCAGAGGGTTCTTACGCGAGATGTGTACAACAGAGGTGGAATATTAGAAGAGAGAGAGAGAGAGAGAGAGAGAGAGAGAGAGGAAACAAAGAGCAGCAAAACTCTCTCTCGAAGGAATGCACGTTAGCCAAGTGCGAAGGACCAATAAAACCTACATTCATTTATTTAAAATGCTCAGAGTTAAGGAATCGTGTTTAATTTGATCAGGTGTTATACTACCCACAGTTAGGTTGCCGCAGTGGGTGGACTAGACCAAGTGACTGGGTACAACGAGGGGTGTCTCAACATTCTAATGTATGTAGTATAAGTTGCATCGACCGCACCATCTGATATACCTTTGCAAGGATTCTTTGTTCAACAGCAATCGTACGATAAGATAACTATATTCTAGTCAAGTAACTGCATCTCTGAGATTCTGAACAGTTCCTAAGACAATTTCAACATTAAAATATATCAATCAATTTTGGAATTATGGAGACCTTTAAATATACAAAGCCAAAACCCCTTTGTGGAGCAACGTTCAAATTCAATTAAAGGACCATACAAATCGACTGTGATAATAATAATAATAATAATGACAGGTTGACCAACGGGTTCGAAAACATCAAAATCGAACCGATGATACGATAAATGTGTAGACTTAGTACAGGAATATTTTCAAAATAATGTTCAAATTCAATTAAAGGACCATGCAAATCGTCTGTGATAAAGACAATTTCAACATTAAAATATATCAATCAATTTTGGAATTATGGAGACCTTTAAATATACAAAGCCAAAACCATTTAAAATGGAATACCCCTTTGTGGAGCAACGTTCAAATTCAATTCAATTAAAGGTCCATACAAATCGACTGTGATAATAATAATAATAATAATAATGACAGGTTGACCAACGGGTTCGAAAACATCAAAATCGAACCGATGATACGAATAAATGTGTAGACTTAGTACAGGAATATTTTGAAAATAATGTTCAAATTCAATTAAAGGACCATGCAAATCGACTGTGATAATAATGACCAGGTAGTACAAGAGTATTTTCAAAATAACGCCCAAATCCAATTAAAGGACCATACAAATCGACTGTAATAATGCCAGGTTGACCAGTGAATTCAAAAATATAAAAATTGAACCGATGATTTTTCAAAAATCATAATATTATGGACAACGCCGTTTAATAAAGAGAGTATAAAAAATTAAATACTAATGGCTACTGAGGAGACAAAATAAATTGCGTACTAATGGTTAATGATAGGTTGACCGGCGGTTTTGAAAATATAAAAATCGAACCGATGCTATGATAAATGTGTAAACTTAGTTCAGGAATATTTTGAAAATAATGCTCAAATCCAATTAAAGATCCAAATGAGGATACAAAAGAAATTAAATACTAATGGCTAGTGAGGAGACAAAAGAAATTGCATACTATCCAATTTAAGATGTGATATGTAAGCTTGTAGTTATACTCCAGTATTAAAAAGTACAAACGTACAAACTTCGAACACAAATGTAAAAAACACATATTTGCGATTTACGAGTGAAGAGGATATGAGGAGACAGAAATACTTTTATCACTTAGAATTAAAACAGCAAGTGCAACAGAAATATTGCAGTTTCAAACCAATATGCGTTCGCACTCAAGTGATGTCACGTGACGACTCATCAGGTGACGATACAACAAAAAATGAGTAAAAATTTTTGGTAAAGAGTGATCTTTACAACAATTTGAGCCATGGAAAATAATTCAAATGAAGAAAAAAGAAGAAGAGGCTATTTTGTTAAAATTGAAAGAGTGATCTTTACAACAATTTGAGTCATGGAAAATAATTCAAATGAAGAAAAGGCTATTTTGTTAAAATCGAAGAAGATGAAACAAAGGCTATTTTGTTAAAATTATTAGAATTAATTGTAGAAAATGGAACCTACGCAAAAAGCAGAAGAGGAAAGTCTGATCAAAGTAGCAGTTTTTCGAGAAAAAGAACAGGATAATTATCACACGCTGCATCTGATACGAACAGATAACGGAATAGTGACGAGGTTTAATGCAAGATCAGCAAAAAATATGAGTAGTATCATGCATCAGAAGTACGAAGTACCATTTGGAAACAGAAGAAACTATCTGAACTAACAGTTTTACCAAATTACAAGTCCAAAAAATCTCTCTGAAATGGTAAGTTAAATATAACTAATTTAATGAAAGAAGTATATGGTCTACATCAAATAACAAATAAAATTAAGTAAAAGTTAAATATAACTAACATAAATTATAAATATCAAATAAGAAATATTATTTGAAGTTGTAGCTAAATTTTACAATAACAACAATGATAAAACATATATTCTTGAAAAAACCCTCAGAGGGGTTAAATCGATGAAGACTGAAGCGGAAGCATATCACAATATTCTAAAAATAATTATAAACGTATATAGTAATACAAGCATATTACAAAGAATAACAACAATGATAAAACATATTTTCTTGAAAAACCCTCAGAGGGGTTAAATCGACGAGGACAGAAACAGTAGCATATTACAATATTTTGAAAAATTAGTTCAAAAGGGCTGAATAATCTTAACATTAAAACAATTAAATACCAAAAAAAGTGCTCGAATACGTCTTAGATTAGGTATTGCAACATTTTTCACCTAAAGTAAAACAAGCAAATTACAAAGAATAACAACAATGATAAAACATATATTCTTGAAAAACCCTCAGAGGGGGTTAAATCGATGAGGATTGAAGCTGAAGCATATTACAATATTCTAAAACTAATTATAAAACGTATATAGTAAAACAAGCATATTACAAAGAATAACAACAATGATAAAACATATTTTCTTGAAAACCCTCAGAGGGGTTAAATCGACGAGGAATGAAGCAGTAGCATATTATCAAACCAATTTCTATTAGGCATAAACCTGATGGTTTATTCCTTAAAGATTTTAAAATAGACGTATTAGTCTGAATGATTTGCCAGTTGGCGTTGATTTGCCTGTGGGCATAAACTTAAGAACTGTATTATAATTTGCATGATGGATTATTAAAAAGACTAGTACAATATATTCTAAATCCACCATTAGTCTGAATGATTTGCCAGTTGGCGTTGAATTGCCGGTTGGCGTAATTGAACCCATTCAGCGAAGGGTTGGATAAAAAAGCTCCGGTTTTGACAATTTAATTATCATCTTCTAATTTATAATTATCAATTTCTAAGTCACTATCATAGCGTCCTCTAAATCGACTTCTTTCAGTCATTTGATCAACATCCCCTTCATAATAATGTCTATGAAGTTTTTTAATGCAAGTTACTTGATTATGTACTTCAAATAAAACTTCTAAGAAGCAACTCTGACACCAATATGCCTTATCTTGATAATATAATAGAGTGTTCTGAGTATAGTCTGCGCTATGATAGTGATCGTTAACAATAAATAATCTGCTCTTGTTAGGAAGTCTAAAAGTTTTAAAATTATCATAACAAGATTTACATATGAAAAATTTATAATTTCTAACAATATAAAGATTAACCCAAAAACAATAGGTAACACCGCGCTCAGAACATAAAAATGGAGCATCAGATACAGTAAGCACAACATTTCGCATAGATGGCGACATAAACTTTTCATGATGCACGGTTTCCAAACATTTTAAAGTTCGAGATTCATCCTTAAGTGCTAAACGATTTATATATTCCCATCTATACTTAGAATAATTTTTTAAAACTTGTTCAGTTAATTTCCATGGCAATGGAGACTCTAATAAAAATTCACTTAAATTTGAAACATTTTCACAAATTGTTTTTACACATAAGTTACTTAGTGACAACATCTTGTCCGTTTTTAGTCAGTTATTTCCACTAACAAATTGGTTAAGGTGTCCGTTTTAGTCAGTTATCTCCACTAACGAATTGGTTGAGTGTCCGTTTTAGTCAGTTATCTCCACTAACGAATTGGTTGAGGCGAGGATTGAATGTGGGTGTATCCCTCCTTGGCAGGTCTACAGCTGTGTGCAGTTGATCTGTCTCGTCAAATTGAGTTGCTTGGATGTGAGGGGTAGGCTTATAACAATAGAAAAAGAATTAGCTCAGTTTATAGTGTCCAAAAGGAAGAGTATCAAAATTACCCTGTTGAATATAACGTTTGTCGTCGTGAGGACTTAACGCAAGTTTTGTTTGCTCTATACTAAACACATTATGACTGTATGAACGGATTGAACGTTGTGTGACGTCAATTATTTTGCAATATTTTAAACATTGTATATAGTCTTCAAAACTTAATTTATTTCTTACTATTCCATACTTTACCCCCTTAGCCTTTTTACAAATATTTCCGCCTTGGACTTTATAACTATACATTTTCGATCTTAACCCAACAAAATGCGTAATGATACTTCCATTCACTTCATCTTTAAGAAGGCCTAAAATTTTTTTGTTTTTTTTGCGGTATATTGTAAGGGTTGTTTAATGGATAATCAGATGTGTCAAATTTATCTAAATTAGAATTAATAATTTCACTATATACGTCATCACATTTCAAATCATATATAAAGCTATCTGTGTCTGTATACATAAGTTTACAACGTTCAGTTCCCCCCATTTTAGGGAGCATAAAGTCATAATGGAAATTATACATAAATAATTTGGATATATCTAAAACTGCCATTCCAATGTAAAGCGGTTTGTTAAATATTAATTCTGCTTTTTTCATCTCAATAATAGATAATTCTTCGTCAAGTACAACCCGACTGTGAAATCTAGGGTTTGCAATTAGGTTTTTAGCGCCATAACGACCACCCCATGATCGAGCAAATTTCACAATGCGCCTGCGTCTTATATTTTCGATCGTCTTTCCGAACACAGCATTATTAAATAGCTTGAATAAATTTTTCAAAAATGTTGATGTAGCTCTTGTTCTCAAATGATTATTTAATTCTATATAGGGTTTAAGCCAGGCTGATTGATTATATTTTAAAATTTTATGAATTTTCTTCAGTATTAGACCATTATCTAGAGCTTGTTTGAGGTTTCGATAATGTAAAATATATCTTTTCTTATGATGTAGAGTACCCATTAATTTTTTGAATTTTGAGTGTGGAGGTACGCGATGTTCCGGACAAAATGGAAAATCTTTATGATAGTCATGCAAGCTTTCAGGATAATCTAAATCAACCTCTAAAATATAGCCAATGGGTGAGCTATCTGATACGGACATTACGTCAAAATTGGTGATGTCATCAACCCATTCAAATCCTCCATATGGTAATGGTTCTACCATAGCTCTTCCATAAAGGTTGTTCATATCCAGAAAACATATGTAATTAGAGGGTTTAGAAGAATCAAAATTAGGTAGGTATTTGTTATTAGCTTCAGAATATCTATTAACACAGACAGAAAGTCCTCCACGTATACCTTGTTCTATGAACATGATTTGGTCGATATCATGCAACAATTCCAGCTTACAATTACACAGCTTCAGCATGCAATCCCACGCGTAACCTGGCATGCTATGATACCAGGCAGGATCAAGCACATGAGATGTAATACAATTGTTTCGAAAATTCTCAAACACATCTGCTAGACCTAAAATATCGGTTTTCAAATATAAGTCTGAATACTGACCTAAATCTTGAACCTCAAAGGAACTCCACACAGTTTGTGCGTGTAAATAATTTTGGTCGCTAATATTCGAGTCCTCCAACTTATTATAAAAGGCTTTAATTGGTGGTAGCGCAGTTTCTTTCAACTTTTCCAAATTATCAATGTAATCATAGCAAAACACTCCTTTTCGAGTTAATAACTCATATTGTTTATCCTCTAAGTTTGGAAATTCATCCCTCAAAATACTAAAATCTTTTTTTTTTCCATTGAAGTCATCAAAATATCAAGCGAGGTGCCAAGAAATCTAAAGGAATCTATGAATCTAAATCGAATGCAATTTTCCCATTGTTTATAATATGTAAATGAAATATATTTTTTCTTTATTGGAGGGTAAAACGTTTACATACCCCTTCTTGGCAAGCCCCTTAATTATAAAATGGGAATCATAGCCAGATAAATTATGAAACACCACTGGAACTATAAACGATTTGCGGAAATTTAAGTTACAAATATAATGTGCAAACCCCCTAAACAACCCCGTAAAATGATCATGATCACGCACGATTTTATCACTTGTTTTAAATAATTCACTGCATATATGACAATGGGATGCGCTACTTAGATCGGGTGAATTCATAATCGAGTTGACGTTTTTAAATTTAGAATAAATATTATCCGATAAAAGATTAAGTTCATTAATAAACCAATCCATACAATCTACCCCTCGATAACTTTTGAAATAACTTAACGTATTATCATATGAGCATTTCAGATAATAACCAGCGCTGTAGGCAATATGACTTTGATATTTTTTTGTTGCCACCCCAACATTATAATCAACAGGTGCTAATAGGCATTCAAAATCAGCATAAATAACAAAAGGAGTTCTTTGTTTATATATATGGTTTTTAAATTGAACATATTTATTTTTAGGGAATGACATTTTGTATTCATTTAATTGGATACATAGCTCTTCATGCATATTTAATTTTTCGTTTGAAGAAAAATAATTTAAGCATCTGTCGCAAATGAACTTTTTGTTTTTTTTTATTATTAAGTTGCGCACTAACTAAACGTGAAAGATTTTTTATCAAGCAGTAGTGGTAATTAATATTTGATGATTCCTCTTCCTCAACCACTTCAAATGGTAGAGCGTCAAAATCATTTAATTTAGGGAAATATTTATCTTGAATTAAGAGTAAATTTACATGCTGTTCTAGTTTAGTGGCAGTTAATCGCACAGGGATAACACTAAAAAATGATTTTCTATCACTCTTAATTAATTCTAATGCATATACGTTAACGGAAATTTGGTTAGAATTTTCAAATTTAGAAATCTGGTTTAATGGCATTGGAGCTTGTAAATTTTCTGTAATTAACACAGATTTATAATGTGGGTAGGAATTTGTATGATTGGAGTGATTGTTATTTGGAAACAAAGCAGCCATAATCGCCCAGTAAAAACAAGCATGATCATAGTTTTTAATATTAATGCACGCTCGCTTTATTAGTATTTCATGGGGTAGTTTAATATAGGATGAACCTCCTGAACCCATTTCATATTTATTAATATTTACTTCCAAATAAATTATTTTTTGTAAAGCAAACCCCGATTTGCCCTCATCGAATTCGGTTAATTTATTAAAAATTTTATCGCAAACGTTTTCAAAAAACCATGTATGTAAATCTGTGCTTAAATCAATTATTACATTTTTTGTACTAAAATATTTTAATTCAACACATTCTTGCTTAACAAACTCTCCACAAAAACTTGTATTGACTTTAATTAAGGAAAATCTTTTTAAAATTAAATTTATTTTTCTTTTAAATAATATAAAGGAATCTTGAAAAAATTTCTGCACATCCTTGTGCACCAAATTAATTATAGCACCTGTTA
The DNA here is from genome assembly GCA_019049505.1 of Pachyrhynchus sulphureomaculatus. Classification (NCBI taxonomy): domain Eukaryota; kingdom Metazoa; phylum Arthropoda; class Insecta; order Coleoptera; family Curculionidae; genus Pachyrhynchus; species Pachyrhynchus sulphureomaculatus. The sequence continues at coordinate 3,452,583 of CM032448.1, forward strand.
TTATTCGCCTTTGAAAACATGAATTCACATTTCTCCATGCAACTCTGTGTTTAATACTAGGGGGTAGATTTAACCCTGATCCGTAATGCTGCAAGTGAATATTTTGAATAAATATTTTCAATGTTTTTAATTGTAGAATGGTTGTTTGCAAGTTGCGTTGAATAGGAATAGAGATCTTACCTATACGAACTAAATTATTACAAGATTTAATATGGAAATTTATGCGCCTTAACCAAATAGTTTTATCTCTTTTTGAAAAATTAGGAAAAATATGTTTTTTAAGTAATCTAAATGATGCAATTAAATTTTTAGCCTTCTTAATAATATCCATCATAAATACAAATTATAATACACACTTACGTTCTCAAGCTGTTTCTAATATCTCAAATGTGATCATAGGATTGAGACCACAACCTAAATCCTTCAGTCCACGAAAAACCACTGAATACCTTCCACTAACGAATTGATCAAGGTGAGGTTTGAATGTGGATGTAACCCTCTTAGGTAGAAATACAGATGTGTTCTCCAATTCCAATAGCACTGTTTCACCAAATTGGGTTGTTTGAATGCTTGCTTTGTGGATTGGGTGTGGTACATTCACAGGTAGATCTTTTAGGCTTCTAGTTGTGGTGAGACTGAGTCCTGTAAGGCAGGTAGCATTAAGACTCTTTAAATCCATCTGGAAATATAACAAATACTTATTGAAAATGAATATGAAAATATTAATTTACGCAAACAAAGAAAACAATATTCTATCTACCCATAAATAAGACAAAGAAAGTATTCGAATCGAACTTCCGTCAGCGCGTTGTTAATGTGTTTACCGTCATGCAACAAAAGACGGACAATGGTGCGCTGCAGGAAGCTCAACTCGAATGCTTTCCTTGTCTTATTCACATGTAAATAGAAAATTGAAATAAAATAGGTAAAAATAAAAAGAAATGTATTAAGACTTTTTAGATCCATCTGAAAATATAAAATATACTTATTGAAATAATAAAACCGTTAAAACAAAAAAGAAAATGCATTGATAAAAAAATTTTGTACTTACGATTTTGAACGTTAACTGGAGTAACGGAAATTGTGTGAGTCACTAATAAATTAGCACTAAATACTGCAACTTGTTGAAATGTTGTAAGCGTACTGAATGCATTGTCAGTTCAGCAAACTATTTTATAAAAGTGCCGACGCCTTACATTTTAACATGCAGCTGCACTCTCTGTAACCGCAAATAAATATTCCACGACATGAATAATATAAAACAACGGTTTCCGTTTTCATAAATGCAAATTGAAATAATACGCAAATTCATAATATTTTAACTATTTATTTAATTGGAAGAGAACACATTGTTTTTTTATAATTATTTTATAAATATATTTAGCAGTTAACAAAAATGCAAAAGTTATAATAGAAACTATAATACAGAGGTTTGCAAAATGAGCGTATATTATATAGTCTTTTAAAAATTCGTCAACATCAGTGGTTACGTTTACACCATGAATATATATATTAGTAGCGTTTATGGTAATATTATTTCCATTATTCACTCCCCCTAAGTGCATCGATGTGGTTAAGTTAATTGCAGGCACTGTTGTAGTCATCGGCTCCAAACCATCAGCAACTGATTTATTCACTATTTCATTTGAATCTGATATAATTGTAGTCCATTTTGCACTTTCTATAATTGTGTTATTTATGAGTTCTAACCTAATTTTAAAGCGATACATCTTATTCTTTGAACTTGGTAGCATAGCTTGAAATGAGGGAACCATTACTCCGCCAACATTAGGTGAAGTATAATATGCCTGCCTCCATATGCCTACTTCTTTATAGCTATCGGTTTCAACTTGATAGGATGCTCTACGTACATTTGGTGGTGCATATATGTAGATAACATTGTTAGCAATTGCAGCCATAAGCGAAAAAGTAAAGATAAAATACATCTTGACTAGTTTAAAGTATTCAAACTACTGTTTCATATTATATGTTGCACAGCCTTTTTGACAATATCGACATTTTTCTTGCGAATTTGGGGGACCGTCGAAGTGTACAGTCATCCAAGGTCGGTTATAATGTATAAAACATGGCAACTTTATTTGTAATGCAATATTTTGCGTATATTCATACGGCAATAGAGACCAAATATATAAAAGATCCATGCACTCAACCTTTAGGTAATATTCAAGAGGTAGGCTTTTTAAGAGTTCACTGGAAAGGTCTCTAATACTTTTACCTCCAATAAAATGCTCCACCAAATCTGTAGCACAATTCATGGTGACCTTTTTCACTGACTGTCGCACTATAAATGAGTTTATTACACTATTTACTTATGTCTTTTAACACATTGGCTTCATAAAAGTATAGGTATTCCTTAAAGGCACTAACAACATGAATATTTGCGGGAAAACATAGATCTAGACATAGTTGTAATATTTTTAATATGTTCATCTCAGTACATTCATTATTTTTATTGGAACAATGCGTTTTAATAATGCCAATTACGTTATAATAATAAGCACAAAAGTTCAGATCTTCTAATGCAGTTATGCGGTGATCAATAAGTTTTGAATTAATGTCAATGATTCTAAGTATATCTGTCTCTGAAAAGTAGAATACTGTGTTGTATTTCAGAAGTTCCAGAACCTTAACGTCATCATCATCATCATCATCTCGTATCATTTGTGTTAGCTTGCCAAAATCTCCACATGGATATGTTATCGGTGTTGCTGCTACAGCTGGGTCGTTGAAAAAATCTTCAATTCTTAATTTTATTAGATTTATAAATGTGTTCCACTCATAAGCACTGAACGATATTTTATGTTGCTGATGTGTTAAAATAACTGCAGGACTAAAGGACCGAGCTGGACTCAATCCGAATCCTATTATATATGTTCCAATCGCATAAGTAGAATGCAAGAGATAAACATCTTCATTTTTGGCTGCAGCCTCGAACTTTTCTAAGATTTCATCTAATTCGCGGTTATAAGTCTCTATATCCGCATCCATATCCATGTCTCCTTCTTCACTAAATGTATGCGAATAATCACCACCTTCATCTGACGAACACATCTTCTAGCACACGTCGCAACTAGTACTGACAAACAACTAACATAACAACCTATTTAAAACCAGTCAGATCTTGTCTACACAGCCGCAAAACCTGTATAACACGCTAAAACCGGAAGCGGATGTTGTTAGGTTATATCCTTTGTTTGATCAATCCAGCTATTGTGCGACTTGTCGAAACCCAACCATTTAACATACAATTTATCACCTTTTTTACGTAGTACCTGTTCAATTAAATAAACATCTGTTTGTTTTGTTTTCTGCAATTCTTGTTCATAAAACCCTCCGCTAATAGGATGTCCATTCATATCCTCTAATAAATAGGTTCTTGGATATGTAATATTAATCTTAATTATTTTAAAGAGCTCTGTGCTCCAATTTGGTATATAGCCCTTTTGAAACACATGCTTGTATTTACTTATACGTACGATGTCCCCAATTTTATATTTGGGGGTTTCAGCAACTTTTAAATGACTATAGACAGTATTTAACAATTTTCCCTCATGTTTTATATTAACATCTATAGGCTTCATACGCGTTGTTGAATGTTTTGTATTATTATACGTATCTGTAATAACCGGAAGCAGATCTAACCATTTATGGTTCCCATGTAGAGTAAAATACTTGAATAATTTCCCCTTAATGGTTCGAATTACTCGTTCAGCAATAGAAGCTTTTAACGGACTAAAAGTGCTATAGTGATTTATGTTGTATTTCTTCATTAAATTTTGAAATTGCGATCCGTAATATTCTTTCCCATGATCTGATAAAAGATTCTTAGGTATTCTTCCAGATTTTTTGAATATAACTTCCATAGCATTTGAGACATCTGTTGCAGATTTAGATTTTAACGGTGCAGTCCAAAGAAATTTAGAAAAACAGTCGATGACCACCAATATATATTTATTACCTTTATTTTCTCGACTGTATTGATCCAACTGGGCTAAGTCGGTTGCAAATGTATCATCTAAGCCGCGCTGGATGAATCTCCTTCTTTTGAATTTAATTCGAGCTGGTTTGTGTAGCTCTCTAACAACCTGTTGCCTAGCTTCAGTAATTTTGGTTTGTTTTTTAACTTTCATTATTGCTATAGGTGTTATTTGACAGGTTGTTTTTTAGATTGTGAACATTTATTTCTTATGACTGGTTATTTATTATTTTTTGCTACCTAAGGATAACTTTTCTTCAATTAACTTAAGCCTAGCCAATATGGTTCTAATTTCTCCCCAAACATTGGCTATTTTATTATCAGCATATTCTTCAATATGTATGACCTTTTCTTCAGCAGCATCAAAGCTATCAGATAAAGATTTCTGTTCTTTAATAATATTAGCGATAGAGACACTAAATTCACTTCTAATGTTACCTAATTTCGTTTCAAAATTTGCTAAAGTTTGAACTTGCTGGAATGTACTTATTGATGGAATTTCTTTTTTTATTATATTATCTCTAATTGAATCTATGTATGTCTTTGTTGCAGCATCATGCTCATCCAGTGGATTCTTTAAATTACTTAGGCGATGATTTTCAATATCATATGCACCTTGAGGTGTTAGCGGTAGACCTGATTGTATAATTTGCAATGGTTTACGTGTGATGTTCTTAGAATGTGCGGAACGACCGAACTTATCCATGATTGCTATACTTATGACATAAAATTAGTTCTAGTCATGCTTATATAAATTCAATTACGTCAAGCTCTCTCAATTCTTCTAATATACTCATAATTTCATTGATATTATTTCCGTTTCCAGCATCTTGAGAGGCATTCAGTTTAGCTAGTCTATCCACTAACTCGTTTACGTCATCATAATACACATACTCTTTAGGTTGTTTTGTGTACTTTAATAAACCAGAGCCGGACTTGCCTGGAGCTGAATATATTCGTTTTTTATTTAACTTAGCAGCTGCAGATTTTGCAGAGAATAATGGTTGAATATACTGCTTGTATTTTACTGAGTTACTTCCTTTAATTTGACTTGATGGTTTATTATCTCTTCTATGAACATTAGTTTGGTTTAAAATCTCTCGATATTCAGCTTCATCGGTTCTCGTTGGGTACATGGGTTCTTTCATAAATATTAATTCATATAGTCCCCGAGTCCCCCTATATGTACGATTACCTATATTTATATCACCGTTTGTATTAAATGTCAAGGGTTCTGACCCCATTTTCCACTTATCTACTGTTTTGTCATGGTTCAGACCGTATGTGAGATCAATATTTTCAGAATTGCGTAAATACTTATCTATATACTCTTGAGCAATAGGAGGATACTGATTTAAATATTCCAAATATCCAGCCGATCGTTCGCTAATAGATTTTTGAAGCTCATTGTCGACTTCTTCACGGTGTTCTTCAAATACATTATCATCAGAGTCATTATCCGTTCCCAATTCTCCTATAAACTTTGTTGTTAAAAATTTCGGTTCCTTTAAGGAAACATTCTCCTCTTTTGTATCCTCATCCTTCGGTTCCTTCTTTAAGGCATCTTCCTTTTCTGCTTTAACTTTAGTTAATTCAGTGTTTGCTACAATTTTAGTAAGCGGTTCCTTTATGGGGTTTAATATTTTATTAAGAGCGTCATCTTCTCCGCTTCGTTCCAACTTTAAGGATAAATATTTTTGTTTAATGGTTTTTGCAGCATTAAGAATTTTCTGTTTAATTGCTTTGTCTCGTTTACTTAAAACTTTAGGCATGACTGCTACCGCTGCTTTGTTGCGCAGTGTATTATATACTGATAATAGCTTGAAGAGTTAGGGATTTATATAGGTATCAAATTTACTTCTATATCTCCCCTTATTTATTTCATTGTCTTTAACAATAACTAAAAATCCGTATTTTTCTTTCCAGCATTCCGAACAAATTCTTTTAAATGTTTCTAGCGTCATATCTGTGTTTACATGATCGCTATACACATGCTTCAAATTTAAGTCATCCTGTTTAAATAATATAATCATGTTAGCATTATCTCGAATTAACTGTTTAGGTATTTTTGAATAGGTTTGGCAAAGGTAAAATGAATCAATTTTATTATGCCTGCCCATAGAAAAATAATTCCTTATTTTTTCCTGTTTCTCGCAAGCTATATCATCGAATATAAATATCGAGTTTGGTTTGGTATTTTCAGGATGTATAACCGCATCGTTATCGCTGAATGCGTAATAATTCACGCCGGATACTAGACTTATGGTTTTTTCTAAAAATTTATATTTTTCTTGGCTAAGTGATTTGCAATAAATATACACATTTTGAAATCTTAATCCGTTTTTATCGATTAACAAACTTAACATTACGTTGCTTTTCCCTGCGTTACTAGGACCACAAATAACAGCTCTAATTGAATTTGGCAGCAATTCGCTATGACGTTTATGTGCTGCAGAATTATCACATATATCGAAATTGGTAATATTTAGGTTGAGAACTTGTTTTTCTTTTTTCATCTTATAAAGGGTGTTTAGTTAAGTATAACCTTAGTACTAATGAACACCTCAAGAGGTGCAGGTGTATTAAATACCTTAATCAATAAGCTACCGTTCGAACTTCATTTACCGGGTTATTCTTATTGTGGGCCAGGTACCCGTCTTAAAGAACGACTGACTCGCGGTGACCAACCAAAAAATAAATTGGACAGTTATTGTAAGGAGCACGATATCGAATATTCAAAAACATCCGATCTAACAAAACGACATCAAGCTGATAAAGTATTACAGGAGCAAGCCTGGAAACGAGTTACAGCTGTAGATTCGAATTTAGGAGAAAGGAGTGCAGCTTGGATTATAACGTCTGCAATGAAGGCTAAGCGAGCACTTGGAGCGGGTAATAAGAAGTTAAAAGCAAGAAAACTAAGAAAGATAAGAAAAAAGAGACTGAGAAGAGCAAAAAGAAAGATAAGAAGAAAGAGACTGAGAAGAGCAAAAGCAACTAAAGGAAAAACATCGTTTAACTTGGGTGTTGTTAACAGCATAAAAAAACATATGAATAAATATAAGGAGGGTGGTTCCTTGAAGGATAGAATTAAAGGTGCCATTAAAGCAGCTCGATTATCTGTAAAAAATATTGGAGGAAAGAAAAAAATTAAGACACCTAGAGTTATCCGGGGGTACCGAAACTTGGTGGAATCCTCCCCCTTATTCCTATTTTTGCAGGGTTAAGCGCGCTGGGAGGTCTGACAGGGGGTCTAGCAGGAGTGACCAAAACGATAATTAGCGCACGAGATGCAAAAAATAAACTTGAAGAAGCAAAGAGACATAATGAAACAATGGAAGCTATTGCTCTCGGAAAGAGTAAAGGGCAGGGACTATATCTTAAACGATTTAAGACTGGATATGGATTGTATTTAAAGAAAATGCCAAAAAACTTCCATTAAGGTTACCCAATCAACCATTATCTAATATTAACATCGAAAAACAAGCAAAACATTTGAAAATACCCCACTTTAGGGGGGTGTTTATGAGAGACAATTTACCTGAAACTCCATGGAAGACTGAATGTGGTATAATTAATTTAGATAAATCTGAAGGAGCTGGAACTCATTGGGTGGCCTATAAAAAATCTGGAAACAACGCTGTTTACTTTGATAGTTTTGGAAATTTAAATCCTCCAATGGAAGTAATTAAATATTTAAAAAATTGTACTATATATTATAACTTTGATCAATATCAGAAGTTTAATACCTACAATTGTGGACATCTTGCACTAGCTTTTCTTTACAATAAATCCTTATAAGTACATAACGTGTTTAATTTTTGTTAGTAATGTCTCAAACGTTTACATTGAAGGGTCGTTCTAGTTGTCTAAGCATTGACATTAGCCCGCCAATTGTACTGGATACGAGGTATAATTATTCCTTAGCCCTCATTGCACTGAGCACCTGGAACTCTATTCCAAATATAGAACCTGGAAGTGATAAATTTTATTATACCAATTCGAAGGGTGTGAAGAAATTTATAAATATTCCAACAGGAGCTTATGAGATTAGCGATATTGAATCATTTCTTATTAAACAGTTGGATATCAACGAGGGTGGAACTGCTATAAAATTTCGTTTGAAACCAAACAACAATACTCTCAAGTCTGAACTAAGGTGTCTTTATGGTGTCGATTTCAAACCTAAAGATTCCTTAGGGAAATTATTAGGTTTTTCTGAAAAGTACCTGCAACCAAATACAATATACGAATCAGATCTTCCTGTGAATATTATTAAGGTTACTTCTATACGACTTGAGTGCAATATCGTCTCTGGATCTTATTATACGAATCATCCCTCTCATACGGTATATGAGTTTACACCGGATGTTGATCCTGGATATAGTATAATTATAGAACCGAGAAATTTAATTTATTTACCTGTAAATAAATCCAGTATTGATAATATAACTGTAGATTTACTTGATCAGAATTCAAACCCAATAAATTTTCGAGGTGAAGAAATAATTATACGGTTGGAGCTAAAGAAACATGGTCTTAGTGATTAATAGTCGCAATTTAGAAAATTATTTAATTAGCGGCAGCAACCAGCCAATTTCAGTCTATAATCAGACGCTAAAGCAATCGCTCACGTCCAGGAGTCTATTCCAGTTACAATCTATAGCACAAAAGTATGGCTACCGTATCAGAAAAACTTCAAATATTTCGCCAGGTCAACGCAGATGAATCAATCAGTCGAGAAGAATGGCATAGTTACCATCCATTTACATCTTCATTTAACAATAACGATGAGATCGAAATAGTAATTAACCAGCTCGATACATTTATGGATATTAGCGAAGCTGTCCTTCATATAGAAGCATCCTTTACTGAGGAAGTTACTGCAAATAAAACGGGAAAATGTAAGTTAACAAATAATCCTGGTGCATTCTTATTTGAAACGATTACATACGAACTGAATGGGATTGAAATTGAAAAGGTTCGAGATCCAGGACTTATCAGCTCCATAAAAGCAATGTTATGTCTTAATGAGCAGGAAAGCAAATCTCTTCATGCAGCTGGATGGAAATGGCCTACAGGTTCGCTGGCAACCTTTGTTGGTACTGCAGCTGATGAAAATGGAAATTTCAACTTATTAATACCTCTACGGTTTCTTTTCGGTATATTTTCAGACTACAAGGGTGTTATAATGGGGAGACAAAAAATTAAACTGGTTAGAGCGAGAGTTGATGAAAATTGTTATGCAAATACCACTGGGGATAAGAAGGCTACTATAAATATTTCATCAATTGTGTTAAAAGTTAAACATATATACCCTAGCGATGCTATTAAACTTAAATTATATGAAGAAATAGCCAGTAATCGATCCATTCTTATGCCATTTAGGAGCTGGGAAATTCACGAATTGCCTACACTTAGATCAGCAACGAAAGATATTTGGATGGTGAAATCAGCTTCCGAAAGAGCTCGATATGTTATCGTATTTTTCCAAACGAATCGAAAAGATAACGCCGCATCGAATTGTACATATTTTGACAATATAAATATTACCGATGTAAGACTTTATTTAAATTCAGAAGTTTACCCATATGAATCACTTAATTTAAATTTTAATGATAAAAAATATAGCGAAGCTTACAGAATGTATACAGAGTTCCAAAATACATATTTACAAAAACCGTTTTGCGAACCATTATTAAGCTTTTCAGACTTTTTTTCACGTGCTCTATTCGTGATTGATTGTTCAAAACAAAATGAAAATATCAAATCTGGTATCGTCGATGTAAAAATAGAATTTCAAAGTTCTGAACAATTTCCAAAAGATACTCGAGCGTATTGTATAATTATCCATGATCGGGTAATAGAACACTCCCCTCTTACTGGAACTATAAGATCCATAGTTTAACAAATTAATTTTCAATACCATGAAGACTGTAGTGGTCGACGTACAGGGCTACGTAACACCGAATTTTGAAGTAAAGGAACTAGTAATTTATGACGGGAAGAAAATAAAATCATGGATTTTTAAACCGAAGACCTTATATAAAAATTTATCTGAAAATTTAAAGAAAACAGCTAAATATACCTTTTATTATATTCACGGCATTCCATACAATTCTGGCTGCATGGAATATAACGACCTTAATCGAATACTTAGAGACGAATTATCAGATGTTGGAGTTATCTACGTTAAAGGACATATAAAGAAAGAATTTCTGTTGGATTATTACTACCAGAATGGTTGCACAGCTCATCCTGATATAATAAATCTTGAATATTCAAGCATACGAGTACCAAAATTAGATAAGGATTATATAGACCAATGCAATTACCATAAGCTTGCGATGTGTTCTTGTAGCGTTAACAATGCTATAACTTTATACAATTATATTACAAATAAATAAATTTTCAAAATATGGGTGTTTTTATTTTTTTCAATAAGAAAGCAATTTTTTACATATTAAAAATCAATTTTACGCGGACAAAGATAGCAATCCCCTATTTACACGTAAATAAGACAAGGAAAGTATTCGAATCGAACTTCCGCCAGTGCGTTATTAGCCATATATGTGTTTGCCGCCGACATGCAGCAAAAGACGGTCAATGGCGCGCTGCAGGAAGCTCAACTCGAATGCTTTCCTTGTCTTGTCCATGCGTAAATAGGGAATTGCTATCTTTGTCCGCGTAAAAATTGATTTTTAATATGTAAAATATTAATTTACAGCGACAAAGCACGCAAACCCTATTTAGACATAAATAAGACAAGGAAAGTATTCGAGTTGAGTTTCCTGCAGCGCGCCATTGGCAATCTTTTCAATAAAAATACTAGATGACGCTCCTTGTACTAAAATTGAATTTAATAAAATGAGATGAAACTAGTCTTACACATAAATAAGACAAGGAACGTATTCGAACCGAGTTTCCGACTGTAGCTATAGGCGGCGTGCATGAGATCATCCGCACGTGGTTTTCAATTTATAGCATAATAATATGTGATGGTTAAAGGCTGAGGCGCGTTAGACTATAGAGGAAAAATAATATTCATTTATTCATTTATTTATTTATTTATTTATTTATTTATTTATTAATACAAATATAAGTTAATGTAACATCATCCAATAGGATTTACACACTTGTAGATGTTGGGGTAAGCTTAACGAGTGACACCTAACATATTTTCTTTTTATCTAAGTATTCTTCAATGGTAGTTTCAAATTCAAGATAACTTAACCTTCGCATTTCTTTTAATAAACCCAATACAGATATGAGAAATGAATCGTCTTTAGTTTCTAGATAATTTTCACAATCTTGCACCACTTTCCCAAGCGTCTCTATAATTTCACTAAGCCACTCAGGATAATTTTCAGCATTTTCTTGCAATTCTTTCCTAACATGATCAGGATAATTTTCTATATTTTCCCTCTGTTTAGAGACTACATACATATATCCCTTTGGTGCCCATTTCACATCACTAGCACAAAGGTTACGTAGTCGTAATATTAGCGAATTCATGATAATATGGTTGTTGTTAATACACTGAGAAGCAATCTGTTACTGAAGCTATGTATGTATGGAGAACCAATATCCAACCCCAAATTCCATTTCAAGGTCAAGTGACGTCACTGTGATGTCCACACCAACGTATGTGCTACTCTTAGGCCTGTCAGCCGAAGATACACCCTCACATCACACAATCAAACTCCTAGTTGAAATTACCTACACCTCTGCTCAAAATATTAATATTTAATACTAGCAGCGACATCTAGTATCTTTATTGTACAACTATAGTAGTATTGATAGGCGGGTACTAAGGCCAATAAAGATGTTTAGCATATTTTAATTGCAAAATATTTTAAGCCATGTAAAAAGGATATGGTTAAAATTAGCGTTAACGTTAACGGTGAAAATACGGAAGAAGTTTAATAAAGTGGCCGGCGGCGCTTCCATAGGCGTAGGTAATTTCATCTAGAATGTTAAAATTTCAAACAGATGTGCGTTGAACAATAGATAGATGAATTGAACTGCTGTCTGTCTGTATGCCTCTCATTTGTCAGCTGACGGCTGACAGCTATCAACTATCGTCTGTCTGTCTGTCTGTCTGGTCTGTCTGTCTGTCTGTCTGTCTGTCTGTCTGCCTGTCCGCCCGTCCGCCCGCCCGCCCGCCCGCCCGCCCGCCCGCCCGCGGTTAAAGCCGGGTAGTTACCCTAGGCGGGTTTCGCGGACAGGATAACGCCCTTGTGGCACCACCGTTTACGGCGCAAGTCAAAGTGTCAGGTCAGAACTGGCAACGCCGCGAAGCGGCGTTGCCAGACCTGACCTGCCACGATGACGAGCGCCGTAAACGGCGGTGCCACAAGGGCGTTATCGGCCGCGAAACCCGCCTAGGGTAACTACTGTCATAGAAAGTTGAAATTTGGTAGTAATATAGGAATTGATGGCCTCATCAGAGCCATGTAGTTTTGAAAGTTAAATTTTGACTTAAGGGTTAGTTTTGAGGGTTGAAATCGGAAGTGAGAAAATTTTTTTTTTTTACTAGGTAATCGAGTGCAGTGTCAAAGCTTGTGAATTTTTTGGTGATTATAGAATTTACTTGTTCTCTGACTTTCCTATCGAAGATATCAAATTCAATATTTGTCAATCTATGAGCAATTTCAGTATGTATTACTTTGAGATATATGTTGTAGTTATCCCTTTTATTGTATTGTATTTTCATATCTTCAAGTACCCATCTCTTAAGTCCAGTTTGTTGTGCAATTTTAGCGGTTTTAGACTGATTATTTGTTTTAAGGCACATATACGAGGCTGGTTTGAAAAGTCCGTGCAAAAATAAAAACTACTTATGTGTTTGGGGTAAACCTTTTTTATTTTTCGACATAGTCTCCTTTTAGGCTTATACACTTCGTCCAACTATGTTCTAGTTTGTCGATCCCTTCCGAATAATAGGATTTGTCCAAGTGTGCAAAATATCCATTAGTGTCTGCAATCACCTCCTCATTTGAATAAAATCTTTGTCCCGCCAGCCATTTCTTCAAATTGGGGAACAAATAGTAGTCCGAGGGAGCCAAGTCTGGAAAATAGGGGGGATGTGAAACGAGTTGGAATCCTATTTCCATTAATTTTGCGACCACAACTGCTGAGGTGTGTGCTAGTGCATTGTCGTGATGGAAAAGGACTTTCTTGTGGGCCAATCGCGGGCGTTTTTCTTGCAGCTCGGTTTTCAAACGGTCCAATAACGATGAATAATATTCACCTGTAATAGTTTTACCCTTTTCCAGATAGTCGATGAGGATTATCCCTTGCGAATCCCAAAAGATAGTCGCCATAACCTTTCCGGCCGAAGGAACGGTCTTCGCCTTTTTTGGTTCAGATTCCCCCTTGGTAATCCATTCTTTAGATTGTTGTTTGGTCTCAGGAGTATAGTAATGTATCCATGTTTCATCCACAGTGACGAAACGACGCTTAAAGTCCTCCGGATTCTTCTGGAACAGCTGCAAATCATCCTTGCAACACTTCACACGATTCCGTTTTTGGTCAAGCGTGAGCAATCGCAGCACCCATCTTGCGGATGGATAGCTTTCTCATGTCCAAATGTTTATGCAAAATATTATGTACCCGTTCAGTCGAGATGCCCACAGCACTAGCAATCTCACGCACCTTAACTCTTCTGTCATCCATCACCATATCATGGATTTGATCAATGGTTTCTGGAGTCGTAACCTCCACAGGCCGTCCAGAACGTTCAGCGTCACTTGTGCCCATATGGCCAGTCCGAAAATTTTGAAACCACTTATAAACTGTTCTAATCGAAGGTGTAGAGTCACCATAATGTTTATCAAGCTTCTCTTTAGTCTCCTGAGGCGTTTTTGCCTTTCATAAAGTAATGTTTAATCACCACACGAAATTCTTTTTCGTCCATTTCTTGAAAATCACTCGACTTCCCGATTCACACGAATGCCAAACACAAAGAAATAGACCAATATGGCTGAAACTTGGTGTGCGTTCATTCAAGAGATGCTACTAACTAAACATGACCTCGATACGCGCCGGTGGTGCCATCTCTCGGACTTTGCACCGACTTTTCAAACCAGCCTCGTATTTAGGATAAACTCTGAACTGTATACACTGTTTTAAAAACTAAATATTCTGTGTGCAAATTCTAGTTTTCAGTAGCAGTTTAAAATACCATAAGGCTAAAAAGCTCGTTGAAGCTTCAATAACATCTTTGATTGTGTTAGCCAATACTTGTTGGAAATTCATAATAACCTTTGCTTGCCATGCTAGGAGCTTGGAGCTTGTTCAGAGTAAATTTCTACGTCATATTAATTTTAAATTCTTTAACAATGATTCTTTTAGTTATTCAAAACTGACATCTGTATTAAACTTGAATACCCTGTCTAACCGGAGAGTTCAGCGCGATCTTGTAGTGTTCTTTAAAATTTTAAATTCCATTGTAAATTGTCCAGAACTTTTATCTCAGATTAATTTGTATGCACCCTCTAGGCATACTAGATCTACGTTGTCCTTCTCCAAACCTTATCATAAGACAACCTACGGAGCTAATACCTTCATAACAAGATCTATGGGCACTGTAAACAACTGCCCATCACTGGAATTGTTCTCCAGCTCCTTGTCACTTTTTAAGAGGCAGATCGGGGTTCTTTTCTGAATTTCTTAGTTTTAGCCTTCAATTTTAAGTAGTTTTAAGAGTCATTTATATTGTAAACTTTTGTATTTTGTCTTTATTAGTTAATGGGTTTGTCCCGTAAAAATAAAATTCAAATTCAAATCCAAAATTATATAAAAAAAACCGGTCAAGTGCAAGTTGAACTTGCACAATTAGTGTTCCGTACGTTGATTGTTTTTAAAATAAAAAATTTTGTTAGGGTGGTATAAAATGATCAGTGACTTTACAAAACACACCCCAAATGAGTTTTCAACAAAGTTTGTTTCCAATCTTTACCGAAAACTGGTGACCTTGAAATTTTGTTTTTTTTTTTTCTATACCAGATAAATTATTAAAGGTAATGATAATTTTCGTTCAATCTATACCCCGTGGAGAATATTCCAGGATTTTTTCAAAATTTTTTGATCAGTACTTCTCGAAATAAGGTAGGGGACAGCGATTTTTCACGATTTTTTAAAAGTAATACGAAGAAAAGTATGCGCAAGTATTACATTATATATATATTTTTTACTCGTTTTCACAAGCTTTCATTTGACATCACACTCGATGACCTAGTAAAAAAAATTTTTTTTCACTTCTGATTTCAGCCCTCAAAACGAATTCCTTAAGTCAAAATTTATGTTACGGTGATATAAAATGATCAGTGACTTCACAAAAACACACCCCCAAATAAGTTTTCAACAAAGTTTATTTCCAATCTTTACTGAAAATTGATGACCTTGAAATTTCTGTTTTTTTTATATACCAGATAAATTATTACAGGTAATGCACTCGTGATAATTTTCGTTCAATCTACACCCCGTGGAGAATATTCCAGAATTTTTTCAAAATTTTTTGATAAGTACTTTCCGAGATAAGGCGGGTGGACAGCGATTTTTCGCAATTTTTTAAAAATAATACAAAGAAAAGTGCGCGCAAGTATTATATTATATATATATTTTTTACTCGTGTTTTCACAAAGCTTTCATTTGACACCACACTCGATGACCTAGTAAAAAAATTTTTTTTTCATTTCCGATTTCACCCCTCAAAAACGAATCCCTTAAGTCAAAATTTATGTTACGGTGATATAAAATGATCAGTGACTTCATAAAACACACCCCAAATAAGTTTTCAACAAAGTTTATTTCCAATCTTTACTGAAAATTGATGACCTTGAAATTTCTGTTTTTTTTTTATATACCAGATAAATTATTACAGGTAATGCACTCGTGATAATTTTCGTTCAATCTACACCCCGTGGAGAATATTCCAGAATTTTTTTCAAAATTTTTTGATAAGTACTTTCCGAGATAAGGCGGGTGGACAGCGATTTTTCGCAATTTTTTAAAAATAATACAAAGAAAAGTGCGCGCAAGTATTATATTATATATATATTTTTTTACTCGTGTTTTCACAAGCTTTCATTTGACACCACACTCGATGACCTAGTAAAAAAAATTTTTTTTTTCATTTCCGATTTCACCCCTCAAAACGAATCCCTTAAGTCAAAATTTATGTTACGGTGATATAAAATGATCAGTGACTTCATAAAACACACCCCAAATAAGTTTTCAACAAAGTTTATTTCCAATCTTTACTGAAAATTGATGACCTTGAAATTTCTGTTTTTTTTTATATACCAGATAAATTATTACAGGTAATGCACTCGTGATAATTTTCGTTCAATCTACACCCCGTGGAGAATATTCCAGAATTTTTTCAAAATTTTTTGATAAGTACTTTCCGAGATAAGGCGGGTGGACAGCGATTTTTCGCAATTTTTTAAAAATAATACAAAGAAAAGTGCGCGCAAGTATTATATTATATATATATTTTTTACTCGTGTTTTCACAAGCTTTCATTTGACACCACACTCGATGACCTAGTAAAAAAATTTTTTTTTTTTTCATTTCCGATTTCACCCCTCAAAACGAATCCCTTAAGTCAAAATTTATGTTACGGTGATATAAAATGATCAGTGACTTCATAAAACACACCCCAAATAAGTTTTCAACAAAGTTTATTTCCAATCTTTACTGAAAATTGATGACCTTGAAATTTCTGTTTTTTTTATATACCAGATAAATTATTACAGGTAATGCACTCGTGATAATTTTCGTTCAATCTACACCCCGTGGAGAATATTCCAGAATTTTTTCAAAATTTTTTGATAAGTACTTTCCGAGATAAGGCGGGTGGACAGCGATTTTTCGCAATTTTTTAAAAATAATACAAAGAAAAGTGCGCGCAAGTATTATATTATATATATATTTTTTACTCGTGTTTTCACAAGCTTTCATTTGACACCACACTCGATGACCTAGTAAAAAAATTTTTTTTTCATTTCCGATTTCACCCCTCAAAACGAATCCCTTAAGTCAAAATTTATGTTACGGTGATATAAAATGATCAGTGACTTCATAAAACACACCCCAAATAAGTTTTCAACAAAGTTTATTTCCAATCTTTACTGAAAATTGATGACCTTGAAATTTCTGTTTTTTTTATATACCAGATAAATTATTACAGGTAATGCACTCGTGATAATTTTCGTTCAATCTACACCCCGTGGAGAATATTCCAGAATTTTTTCAAAATTTTTTGATAAGTACTTTCCGAGATAAGGCGGGTGGACAGCGATTTTTCGCAATTTTTTAAAAATAATACAAAGAAAAGTGCGCGCAAGTATTATATTATATATATATTTTTTACTCGTGTTTTCACAAGCTTTCATTTGACACCACACTCGATGACCTAGTAAAAAAATTTTTTTTTCATTTCCGATTTCACCCCTCAAAACGAATCCCTTAAGTCAAAATTTATGTTACGGTGATATAAAATGATCAGTGACTTCACAAAACACACCCCAAATAAGTTTTCAACAAAGTTTATTTCCAATCTTTACTGAAAATTGATGACCTTGAAATTTCTGTTTTTTTTATATACCAGATAAATTATTACAGGTAATGCACTCGTGATAATTTTCGTTCAATCTACACCCCGTGGAGAATATTCCAGAATTTTTTCAAAATTTTTTGATAAGTACTTTCCGAGATAAGGCGGGTGGACAGCGATTTTTCGCAATTTTTTAAAAATAATACAAAGAAAAGTGCGCGCAAGTATTATATTATATATATATTTTTTTACTCGTGTTTTCACAAGCTTTCATTTGACACCACACTCGATGACCTAGTAAAAAAATTTTTTTTTCATTTCCGATTTCACCCCTCAAAACGAATCCCTTAAGTCAAAATTTATGTTACGGTGATATAAAATGATCAGTGACTTCATAAAACACACCCCAAATAAGTTTTCAACAAAGTTTATTTCCAATCTTTACTGAAAATTGATGACCTTGAAATTTCTGTTTTTTTTATATACCAGATAAATTATTACAGGTAATGCACTCGTGATAATTTTCGTTCAATCTACACCCCGTGGAGAATATTCCAGAATTTTTTCAAAATTTTTTGATAAGTACTTTCCGAGATAAGGCGGGTGGACAGCGATTTTTCGCAATTTTTTAAAAATAATACAAAGAAAAGTGCGCGCAAGTATTATATTATATATATATTTTTTACTCGTGTTTTCACAAGCTTTCATTTGACACCACACTCGATGACCTAGTAAAAAAATTTTTTTTTCATTTCCGATTTCACCCCTCAAAACGAATCCCTTAAGTCAAAATTTATGTTACGGTGATATAAAATGATCAGTGACTTCACAAAACACACCCCAAATAAGTTTTCAACAAAGTTTATTTCCAATCTTTACTGAAAATTGATGACCTTGAAATTTCTGTTTTTTTTATATACCAGATAAATTATTACAGGTAATGCACTCGTGATAATTTTCGTTCAATCTACACCCCGTGGAGAATATTCCAGAATTTTTTCAAAATTTTTTGATAAGTACTTTCCGAGATAAGGCGGGTGGACAGCGATTTTTCGCAATTTTTTAAAAAATAATACAAAGAAAAGTGCGCGCAAGTATTATATTATATATATATTTTTTACTCGTGTTTTCACAAGCTTTCATTTGACACCACACTCGATGACCTAGTAAAAAAATTTTTTTTTTCATTTCCGATTTCACCCCTCAAAACGAATCCCTTAAGTCAAAATTTATGTTACGGTGATATAAAATGATCAGTGACTTCATAAAACACACCCCAAATAAGTTTTCAACAAAGTTTATTTCCAATCTTTACTGAAAATTGATGACCTTGAAATTTCTGTTTTTTTTTATATACCAGATAAATTATTACAGGTAATGCACTCGTGATAATTTTCGTTCAATCTACACCCCGTGGAGAATATTCCAGAATTTTTTTCAAAATTTTTTGATAAGTACTTTCCGAGATAAGGCGGGATGGACAGCGATTTTTCGCAATTTTTTAAAAATAATACAAAGAAAAGTGCGCGCAAGTATTATATTATATATATATTTTTTACTCGTGTTTTCACAAGCTTTCATTTGACACCACACTCGATGACCTAGTAAAAAAATTTTTTTTTTTCATTTCCGATTTCACCCCTCAAAACGAATCCCTTAAGTCAAAATTTATGTTACGGTGATATAAAATGATCAGTGACTTCACAAAACACACCCCAAATAAGTTTTCAACAAAGTTTATTTCCAATCTTTACTGAAAATTGATGACCTTGAAATTTCTGTTTTTTTTATATACCAGATAAATTATTACAGGTAATGCACTCGTGATAATTTTCGTTCAATCTACACCCCGTGGAGAATATTCCAGAATTTTTTCAAAATTTTTTGATAAGTACTTTCCGAGATAAGGCGGGTGGGACAGCGATTTTTCGCAATTTTTTAAAAATAATACAAAGAAAAGTGCGCGCAAGTATTATATTATATATATATTTTTTACTCGTGTTTTCACAAGCTTTCATTTGACACCACACTCGATGACCTAGTAAAAAAATTTTTTTTTCATTTCCGATTTCACCCCTCAAAACGAATCCCTTAAGTCAAAATTTATGTTACGGTGATATAAAATGATCAGTGACTTCATAAAACACACCCCAAATAAGTTTTCAACAAAGTTTATTTCCAATCTTTACTGAAAATTGATGACCTTGAAATTTCTGTTTTTTTTATATACCAGATAAATTATTACAGGTAATGCACTCGTGATAATTTTCGTTCAATCTACACCCCGTGGAGAATATTCCAGAATTTTTTCAAAATTTTTTGATAAGTACTTTCCGAGATAAGGCGGGTGGACAGCGATTTTTTCGCAATTTTTTAAAAATAATACAAAGAAAAGTGCGCGCAAGTATTATATTATATATATATTTTTTACTCGTGTTTTCACAAGCTTTCATTTGACACCACACTCGATGACCTAGTAAAAAAATTTTTTTTCATTTCCGATTTCACCCCTCAAAACGAATCCCTTAAGTCAAAATTTATGTTACGGTGATATAAAATGATCAGTGACTTCATAAAACACACCCCAAATAAGTTTTCAACAAAGTTTATTTCCAATCTTTACTGAAAATTGATGACCTTGAAATTTCTGTTTTTTTTTATATACCAGATAAATTATTACAGGTAATGCACTCGTGATAATTTTCGTTCAATCTACACCCCCGTGGAGAATATTCCAGAATTTTTTCAAAATTTTTTGATAAGTACTTTCCGAGATAAGGCGGGTGGGACAGCGATTTTTTCGCAATTTTTTTAAAAATAATACAAAGAAAAGTGCGCGCAAGTATTATATTATATATATATTTTTTACTCGTGTTTTCACAAGCTTTCATTTGACACCACACTCGATGACCTAGTAAAAAAATTTTTTTTTCATTTCCGATTTCACCCCCTCAAAACGAATCCCTTAAGTCAAAATTTATGTTACGGTGATATAAAATGATCAGTGACTTCATAAAACACACCCCAAATAAGTTTTCAACAAAGTTTATTTCCGATCTTTACTGAAAATTGATGACCTTGAAATTTCTGTTTTTTTTATATACCAGATAAATTATTACAGGTAATGCACTCGTGATAATTTTCGTTCAATCTACACCCCCGTGGAGAATATTCCAGAATTTTTTCAAAATTTTTTGATAAGTACTTTCCGAGATAAGGCGGGTGGACAGCGATTTTTCGCAATTTTTTAAAAATAATACAAAGAAAAGTGCGCGCAAGTATTATATTATATATATATTTTTTACTCGTGTTTTCACAAGCTTTCATTTGACACCACACTCGATGACCTAGTAAAAAAATTTTTTTTTTTTCATTTCCGATTTCACCCCTCAAAACGAATCCCTTAAGTCAAAATTTATGTTACGGTGATATAAAATGATCAGTGACTTCACAAAACACACCCCAAATAAGTTTTCAACAAAGTTTATTTCCAATCTTTACTGAAAATTGATGACCTTGAAATTTCTGTTTTTTTTATATACCAGATAAAATATTACAGGTAATGCACTCGTGATAATTTTCGTTCAATCTACACCCCGTGGAGAATATTCCAGAATTTTTTCAAAATTTTTTGATAAGTACTTTCCGAGATAAGGCGGGTGGACAGCGATTTTTCGCAATTTTTTAAAAATAATACAAAGAAAAGTGCGCGCAAGTATTATATTATATATATATTTTTTACTCGTGTTTTCACAAGCTTTCATTTGACACCACACTCGATGACCTAGTAAAAAAATTTTTTTTTCATTTCCGATTTCACCCCTCAAAACGAATCCCTTAAGTCAAAATTTATGTTACGGTGATATAAAATGATCAGTGACTTCATAAAACACACCCCAAATAAGTTTTCAACAAAGTTTATTTCCAATCTTTACTGAAAATTGATGACCTTGAAATTTCTGTTTTTTTTTATATACCAGATAAATTATTACAGGTAATGCACTCGTGATAATTTTCGTTCAATCTACACCCCGTGGAGAATATTCCAGAATTTTTTCAAAATTTTTTGATAAGTACTTTCCGAGATAAGGCGGGTGGACAGCGATTTTTTCGCAATTTTTTAAAAATAATACAAAGAAAAAGTGCGCGCAAGTATTATATTATATATATATTTTTTACTCGTGTTTTCACAAGCTTTCATTTAACACCACACTCGATTACCTAGTAAAAAAATTTTTTTTTCACTTCCGATTTCACCCCCCAAAACTAACCCCTTAAGTCAAAAATTTAACTTTCAAAAACTACATGGCTCTGATGAGGCCATCAATTCCTATATTACTACCAAATTTCAACTTTCTATGACAAATAGTTTCGGAGAAAATCGGGTGTGACAGACGGACAGACATCGAAGTGATCTTATAAGTGTTCCGTACGGAACACTAACAACACTATGTTTTAATTTCCATTATATTTAAAGTCACTTGACAATTGTTTCACCATACAATGGCTTCTTCAGAAGTAAATAAGGAAGAAAAATATTTGGTAGTATTTACTTCTGAAAAAGCCATTGTATAGTGAAACAATTGTCAAGTGACTTTAAATATGAAGATACTTCTGTGGATATTCAAGCCAGGAGAGATTCGGATGTCGCATTGGCAACTGATATTATTTTGAAGATTTACCCTGATGCCAAAACCCAGGCCATTGGGGTTTTTCGAGTTGGTCGAGAGAATCCGACAGGGATTAGGCCTATGAAGGTCATTTCGGAATCACCTAACGATGTTAAATCCATAATTCATAATGTGAAGAGTTGAAGAAGATTGAAATGTATGAGCGAATTTCCATAAGTTTCGACAGAACGCCCAAGCAAATTGAAGAGTACAGAATCTTGAAAGAAACTCTCACTTCTCGGCTGCGAAATGGTGAAACTAACCTCAAAATTAAGTATATCAGTGGTATCCCAAAGATTGTTAATTTAAACTAAATAATATGTCTAACAGTAGCTCGTCAACAACTTCTCATGGTCTGAGTTGTATGTATCAGAATGTCAGAGGACTTAACACAAAGACGGATTCTTTTTATCGTTCAGTATGTGAAAGTGATTATGACATCATCGCTATCACCGAGAGTTGGATTCAAGATAATATATTTTCAAGTGAACTTTTTGACGATAGATACTCTGTATTTCGGTGTGATAGAAACCTTAATGGGATGGGCGTTTCACGGGGTGGTGGTGTGATACTGGCTATTAAGAGAGAATTGAAACCAATACAGGTTGATCTCCAGGTTGTTCGCGACAGTGTAGTGAAAGTCGACATGGTATGTAGCAAACTATTTTTAAATTATAATACATTATATGTTTTAGTATTGTACATACCTCCGCATATAACAAATGCGGAATTTTCGTCCTTATTGGAGTATGTTGAGGCGCTCTCATTTATGTATGGTAATAACCTGTTTATTATAGGTGATTTTAACGATCCAAATTTCACTAAGGGTGCAGTTGGGGATATGAAGGCTGAGATGTTGGGAAATTTTATGAACTTGCTAGCTCTGGAACAGTTTAATAATATACTGAATGGAAATGATTCAGTTCTGGACTTAGTTTTTTTCTAACATCAATTGCACGGTACATAGGGAACAATTTCCACTGGTGGATGAGGACAGCCATCATCCACCCTTAGATATTTCATTATCTCTCAAAGTTAAATCCCATAATGTTCCTGTCAGCTTATCACAAACTAAGTACAATTTCAGGAAGGCTAACTTTCCGAAGCTTTATGAAATGATATTAAATATCGACTGGTTAGATCTTTATATTCTGAAGGATGTTGATGAGGCATGCGGTTTACTCTACCGGAATTTGTTTGGTATATTTGATGTGTGTGTACCTAAATCGGTCATTCGTAAAAGAACATTTCCTGTCTGGTTCACAGCTGATATCATTAAAGGCATAAAGCGTAAACACAGAATTTTTAGGAAGCTCAAATATTCTCATTCAGATTGTCATCGTAGAGAGTTTAATGAACTACGACGTAATGTTAAATTATTGGTTGATTTGGCGTATAAAAACTATATCTCTAAAGTAGAGGATTCCATCACTGATGATCCAACTACGTTTTGGTCGTTTATTAAAGCTAAAAAAATCGGCAACTTATTTGCCTGATGTGCTTAAGTTGGGCAATCTTCAATTCTCTGAGCCGGATAAAATTGCTGATGCATTTGCTGGCTTCTTTGGGAGTGTATATAGTGCGCCGTCAGATCGCGTCCCCAAAAACGATGTCTTCACCTCAAATTTATGTATCGCTCTTGATTGTTTGCCAGAGCAAACTATACTAACGGCATTGAAAGGATTGAAAGATAAACTTACTTGTGGCCATGATAATATTCCCAGCTTTATTGTGAAGGATTGTGCTCATGCTTTGTTGTTACCTTTATCTTATATATTCAATTTGTCTCTAAAAACGAACAGATTTCCTGACGTATGGAAGAAGGCCAAAATCATTCCCGTATTTAAAAAGGGTGACGCAAATGATATATCTAATTATAGACCGGTATCTTTATTACCGATATTCGCCAAAGTCTTTGAGATGTCAGTATATCAGTGTATTTTTGCACAGGTTAAAAGCCTGATTTCTGTAAATCAACATGGTTTTTTTTTTTAGCAAACGTAGTACAATAAGTAATTTGGCTTGTTTTGCTCAATTTACAGGCAATGCTTTAGACAAACGAATGCAGGTTGATGCTGTGTACAATGATTTCTCGAAGGCCTTTGATAGAGTTGACCATTCCATATTTCTACATAAGCTGGATAGACTCGGTTTCAGAAATAACCTAATTACTTTTTTCGAGTCCTATTTGTGTAACCGCTTGCAGTACGTCGAAATTCGTGGACATAAATCCTCAACGTTTAGTGCCACAAGTGGTGCACCACAGGGTAGCAACCTTGCACCTTTAATTTTTTCACTCTTCATTAACGACATTGGTGATGGCATAACTAGTAATTTTCTTTTGTTTGCTGACGACCTAAAGCTTTTCCGCACCATAAGAGACTCTAGTGATTGCCTTTCATTACAACATGATATGGAGTCGTTACAGCAATGGTGTGAGTTGAATAGGCTGCCATTGAATGCCGGTAAGTGCTTCTTTTTGACTTACTCGAATAAATTTAGCACCATCGACCGTTGTAATACTTTCAAGGACCTTGGAATTATTTTTGATCATAAACTTTCATTTGCCCATCATATTAATTGGATATGCACTACTGCGATGAGGACGTTGGGTTTCATAATACGTAATTCAAGTGGTTTTCATAACAGTAAAACATTAAAAACTTTATATTCCAGCTATGTGCTTTCACGGCTTGAATATGGTGCAGTTGTTTGGAATCCAATACACGCTAAGTATATTAAACAGGTAGAGAATATTCAAAGAAAGTTTGCCAAATTTATTATATTAAAATATGATGGTGTGTATCCTGATAGGGGTGTCAATGAGGTCATTATAACTGAACGTTTTTCAGCTACCTTTATTGACGAATCGAAGAAATTACCATCTGGTCTGTTTTCTTATAAAACTATGTAAATCTCTTATTGACTCTCCTGACTTACTATTTCAAGTAAACTTTCACGTTCCTAATAGATTGGTCAGAACCTCTCCTGTTTTCTGTTTACCTAGTGCATCAACTAATTTTCTCATCAAAACACCATTGTTTCAAGCTATGAGAGTTTTCAACAGTACTTGTAACGACATTGACGTGAACAACCTGTCATTTGCGCAATTTGCCAAATGCTTAAAAAAGAAATTGTTGCATGTATAGATATTTATTCCAAGTGTATCATTTTAAATTTTAATTTTTCAGTTTTATGTAATTTCTAAGTGATTTTTATATTATCTGTGTCTTTTGTTCTATACTGGTACTTTGTTTTTCTTTTTATCTCTATCTCCTTTGTATTATGTTATTTATGCTTAATTGTCTTGTAAATGGTATATCTGTTAGACAATAAAGATTATTATTATTATTATTATTATTAAATATATTGGAAATTAAAACATAGTGTTGTTTTTTATATAATTTTATTATAAATTTCCAACAAGTATCGGCTAACACAATCACAGATGGTACATTTTCCTAAACTCGAGTTAGCTGATTGATTGACTCCTTATTGGTCTTTATATGGTTAAAATTGGTTTAACTTCGATCAATAAAATTCGCTTTTGTTTTTCTATTTCAGGACCAAAGTAAGTTCAATAGTACAACGAAGCGATCCGAAGGATGTGGTCAGTTTAAGGGATAAAAAGAAAAATAAAAAGAAGAACAATTGTTGTTAGCGAAGGTGCATATTTTACAAGTGTACGAGAGAGTGGGTAGACTAATATACAGAGGGAGGTGTGAATGTACACTTTTGTAGTAGACTTTTCGCTTCCAATATGCTATTTTTGCCACGCCAAAAGTATGTGATATTACTGGGAAGTAGTGTTTTGGAAAAAGAAGTAACAATCAAAGAAATATTTTTAATTGTGCTGGTCGACTTTTGAAAAAAGAAATTTTTTAATAAAATCCAAGAGAAATAAGGGATATCACAGATTACCTTTATGCTAAATAATAATAATCATTAATTATTTTAAAGAAAATCATAATAATACCATAGCATCACTCAAGGAATCACCTACCGGGTCATAACATTCCTCTAGACATATAATTACGTGCACAAATTAATTCTGTGCCTGTACAGAATAAATAGATTTTTTCCCGCCCTATGGTTATATAAAGCGTAATCTTTTAGATTTAAAACGAGGTGTAATACTTGATTTTATTGCGAAAATAACCTAAAAATTGGAAATTTCAAACTTTAGGATGATGGCGAACGCAAAAGAGTGGAATACGAGTAGTTGGCTCAAATTTTGGATGAGAATCTTTACCAAACTCAACTGGAAAATGAAAATGTACTCTCGGTGACCTGGCAAGACTTTTTCATCGTTTACGGAAGCTCGCTCCCCAGAGCAAAAGCAGATACTGCTCTCTCCTTTCTTTTCAACTTCAAGACATAGAACTAGAGGCGCGTAATCCACTATGTCGGGCTCCGACCTGTCCACTTTAACAACAACTACACCATGTTGGTGATGCTGGCAGTGGGAGAAGGACGAAAATGCTGCTGTAGCACGAGCATAGCCAGTTGAACAGATCGAGAAAGGTTTCGATGATTCATCGCGTCGAAACAACTATCATATTTCTGATCTGAAATCCGAGGTACCCGAAACACGACAAAAATGTATACGAAGAGAAGATTACTTTGAAAATTGATTTTGTATTGTTTTTTATATAAAAAACGAACGAAATTGGTCTATGAAGGCACAGAATTAATTCGTACATCTCTTTTACCAGTATTTTTTAAAAATTAGTGATATGAGAAGGTGAGCGATTATACAGTTTGATTCCAATATAAGCAAGATCAAATTCCGATCTTCAGCCTTTGTTTTTTAACAGCAAAATTATATCTAATACTAATAAAATATAAATTATTATGTCGTGACAGGATACCGTGCCTGATAATGTATTTTAAAAAGTCAATATCAACTATTAAAATTGAACGAAGTCCATATTTCAATAATGATTTACTGTTCTCTGATCTGTCAAGCAATCTCGGGACGCGTTTCGTCATATCACGACTCATCAGCCGAGCTACGATCGACAGAGAAGGGAAGAAAACTCAAAGTACTTTGCATCTTTGGTTGTTGTAAGCCTAGTTTTAAAGGCACAGGCATATCTGCCCTAGGTTAGGACTGTTTAGAGGAATTGTTTAGTGGATTTACCGCTAGGAAATGCGCTCCACGTAATAAAAATCAATATCAACTATTCATAACTAGGTTTACAGCAGCGAGAAATGCAAATTGTTAAATCTTACCGACTCTTTGCGCCGGTACTTCGAGTTTTGTTTTCTTTTTTGTCGATCCTAGCTCGGCTGATGAGTCCAGACGCGACAGAACTCGTCCCGAGATCAATTGACAGATAAGAGAACAATAAGTAACTACCATGCACGTTGTTGAATTTTAGTAGTCGATACTCATTTTTTAATATACGTGGGGTAGAACCCTAACAATTGCGCTGCCTAGCAGTAATTTTTAGCAACTCGCTGAACAATTTCTATATGGGTCTGGGACCTTATACAGTTCTCGACAGAGGGCAGCTTTGCCTTCAAACTAGCCTTACAGCAGCATCAGATGCAAATTGCATCTTACTGATATTTAAAAGGGAAATAAAAATTGTTACGAAGAAATTTATTACCTTGTATATATTGTACAAGAAGAGTCAAAAATGTTTAGATTTTTTGATTAATTCAATGTGTAAAATTATATCAGAATTAAAACTATACATTTCTAAAGTTTCAGACAAGTTTAGTTGTTCTTTTTCAATAGTTGACCAGTGTTTTATTTATTTGGTAACTCCTACTGTGAATTGAAAATACAGAATTGAAAATAGTGTAAATGTGTAGGCACAAATTGTATTTTTTTTTCCGTTATTATTGTTATTTTGGTTATTTAGAAGATGGGAGACGACACCTCCATATTCCAACGGATTGGAGCAGTTTTTAGGTCTGATTTTTTTAACACTCGAAAGTCTTCCTAGTTTATATTTCTTGTACAACAATCGGGAAAAAAGAAAGTCCTGACTTAATAATTTATGAAATAAATCTACTAAAACGCACATATCTGCGTACTGTTTGTTCATGCGAACAGAAGAAAGAAAAGTTGTGCTGATTTTAATCATGAAACCGCCTAAAAATATTTTCAAGCTGTAAGATGCAATTTTTTAAATCATGAAGCCTGGCACCATTCAGTTTTAGAAGAGTGTGAACAAAAAATGTTCTAAATATAGAAGTACTTTTTTGTTACTCAAAAATACACAAATTCAAGTTAGGCAAATGGCATTATGTTTACCGGAAAATTTGTTCACTCTAAGTTCGTCGAGACAGCATGTCTTTGCGTTGTCAAGTCTCGAAAGGCTGAAGGTTGAAAAACCTCAACCCAAAAACCAAACATAGTGATAGGTCGATTCCTAATTCGATTATTTAAGATTATGCATCGTGCATTAGGTAGAGGGGGCAACGTGTGTTTTTTGTGCGAATTAAATTCGTCCGTCTGATGGAGAGCGGTTGTACCCGAACAAACGATGGGAATTAATGTGTTTCGGTTAATAATGTCGATTTTTTCGCAACATTTAAGCGTTTATATCCATCATAAAATGAATCACCTTAATAATCAGAGTATTGGCCATCGTTAGTTATGACTTTTTCCCATCTTTCTGTCAAAGATTGAATTCCGCACTGGAAGAACTTTCCATCTTTTAAGGCCAACCATTCATCAAGCCAAATTTTCACTTCATCGTAAAAATGTAAGTGTTATTCTGAAAGTTCGTGCTGCATCGATCGAAATAAGTCTGAAGGGGCTAAGTCTGGATGTTTTCCAAATAGTTTTTAAAACATTTTGCAACATGAGCATTGAGCATTGTCATGTTGAAAGATGACTTTATCGTGTTTTTGGGCGTATTCTGGTCGTTTTCCCTTCAATGCTTGGTTCAACTTTATAAATTGGTGTCGGTATCGATCACCAGAAATCGTTTCACCAGGTTTCAGCAGTTTGTAATACAGAGCTCCTCTACTATCCCACCAAATACACAGCAAAGCTTTCTTTCCCTGTATATTGCGCACTGGTAGTGATATTGAAGGCTGGCTTGGGCCTACCCAAGTTTTTTGGGTTGGAGCATGTTCACCATAAGCTTCAACCAACAATCGATAACTTTCAGCAGCCGTTTCCTTCAAATGAAAGAAGGTTATTAAACTTGCCCGCAAAACGTCTTTTTCTAGTACGAAATACGACATATTCAAAGCTATGAAGAACTATGTTTTTCGCACAATGACAATTAATAGCGAACTGGCTTTTGATGGCGTATGTTTACCTTCCAAAATGCCATAAATGTCACCAACAAGTGTATTAGTAACGCCATCTCTTAGCAAAATCGATATTGTTAACCGAAACACCTATTAAAAATGTTATTATAAATATATAAAGCCTTTTTTGTTGCTCAAAAATTCACAAATTCAGGTTACACTGACACTTCTGCATACTCAAACCTAACGGTTTTTTTTACCAGAAGGTTTTTTTCACTATACAGTTCGTCGAGACAGCATGTCTTTACGTTGTCGAGTCCCGAAAGGCGATATTATGGCTATTTTTTGGTGAATTGTGGTGCGAAGCACCATGACCTAGTTAAAAACTTCAACACAAAAAACCAACGTACTGAAAGTCGATTCCTAATTCGATTATTTAAGATTATGCATCGTGCATTTGATTAGAGAGGGCAACGTGTGTTTTTTGTGCGAATTAAATTCGTCCGTCTGATGGAGAGCGGTTGTACCCGAACAAACGATAGGAATTAATGAGTTTCGGTTAATAATGTCGATTTTTTCGCAAAGTTTAAGCGTTTATATCCATCATAAAATGAATCACCTTAATAATCAGAGTATTGGCCATCGTTAGTTATGACTTTTTTCCATCTTTCTATCAAAGATTGAATTCCGCACTGGAAGAACTTTTCATCTTTTAAGGCCAACCATTCATCAAGCCAAATTTTCACTTCATCGTAAAAATGTAAGTGTTATTCTGAAAGTTCCTGCTGCATCGATCGAAATAAGTCTGAAGGGGCTAAGTCTGGATGTTTTCCAAATAGTTTTTAAAACATTTTCATGTTGAAAGATGACTTTATCGTGTCTTTGGGCGTATTCTGGTCGTTTCCCTTCAATGCTTGGTTCAACTTCATCAATTGTTGTCGGTATCGATCACCAGAAATCGTTTCACCAGGTTTCAGCAGTTTGTAATACAGAGCTCCTCTACTATCCCACCAAATACACAGCAAAGCTTTCTTTCCCTGTATATTGCGCACTGGTAGTGATGTTGAAGGCTGGCTTGGGCCTACCCAAGTTTTTTGGATTGGAGCATGTTTACCAACAATCCATAACTTTCAGCAGCCGTTTCCTTCAAATAAAAGAAGGTTATGACAATTAATAGTAAAAACTGGCTTTTGATGGCATATGTTTACCTTCCAAAAAACGCCATAAATGTCACCAACAAGTGTATTAGTAACGCCATCTCTTAGCAAAATCGATATTATTAACCGAAACACCTATTAAAAATGTTATTATAAATATATAAAGCCTTTTTTGTTGCTCAAAAATTCACAAATTCAGGTTACACTGACACTTCTGCATACTCAAACCTAACGGTTTTTTTTACCAGAAGGTTTTTTCACTATACAGTTCGTCGAGACAGCATGTCTTTACGTTGTCGAGTCCCGAAAGGCGATATTATGGCTATTTTTTGGTGAATTGTGGTGCGAAGCACCATGACCTTGTTGAAAACTTCAACACGAAAAACCAAACGTAGTGAAAGTCGATTCCTAATTCGATTATTTAAGATTATGCATCGTGCATTTGATTAGAGAGGGCAACGTGTGTTTTTTGTGCGAATTAAATTTAAGAATCGCCCGTCTGGAGAGCGGTTGTTCCCGAAACGATATGAATTATTTGGAAAGATTCCATTGTAAAGAACCATCAGAAACACGCAACACCTAGCACACAAATGCAAGTTCGTACGGATCGTGAGTTAGTTCAAGACGATTGGGTAGTACAGTCGCAAGTTAAGATAGAAGGAATTGGTAAAATATAAACTCGAGGATCTTTACTACATCAAATTATAAGGTAATAAAACTCTTAAGCATTAAAAAATCATTCATAAAAACTGTTGCTAACATTCCTACCAAAAAAAAAGAAGATAAATTAATATACTTCTAAATCTTTGGCGTAATGACACTACACAACAGTTATCACCACTACACCAAATACTTTAACCGTGTTAGCATCATCAGGTTAGTTCGGGTTAGGCGATTATTAACAGGTTGACTGCCGATCTATATTTTTGAGTTTGTGGTTGACGCCGGTAAGATTTTTCCAAATATTTTTATTTTATTGTGGTAAATATGAATTAAAATGAGTCTTGGATGTGTTTTTTTTATGTGCCATTCAAAATATTAGAAAAAAAAAAATTTCACTCCGATCGGAGTAATCGGCATTGCAAGTGAAAAAATTTTTACTAGATGCCGAACACTCCGATCGGAGTGTCCAATTAAATAAGTGAAGAAATAATAAATCGAACTCATGAACTCAAAACATTTATTTCTAAATCATTTTTGTACATTTTTATGGTAATCCTCAAAGCAATTAAGGCAAAAACCTGGTTGTCCAGGGCACATTTTGCATTCATACACTGTTTGCTTTCTTATTTTATTTTTCCTGCATTCTTTGCATTCCTTTCTGCTTACCCGTTTTGTTTCTTTAGTTCCTTTTTTTTCACTAACAATTTTTTTATACTTGCTAATGCTGTGGACATTTATTTGG
Organism: Pachyrhynchus sulphureomaculatus; assembly: GCA_019049505.1. Taxonomy (NCBI): domain Eukaryota; kingdom Metazoa; phylum Arthropoda; class Insecta; order Coleoptera; family Curculionidae; genus Pachyrhynchus; species Pachyrhynchus sulphureomaculatus. The sequence continues at coordinate 3,484,594 of CM032448.1, forward strand.
CCTGGAGGAATTTGCGGCAAATTAGTAATTGGTCGTCTGGCTAGTAAATTTCTTATGACATCCAATCGGACATAAAAGCATTATATCCAATGATTGCGGAAGGTTTTTTCAGATTCTTGATTTCTTTTGTTTTTAAAAATGCCCATTTCGCTTCCAAATTCTGTTGAAATGTATTGAACATTGCGTTTATCGCGCCATTTTCCGACATGCACATCCATTGCAAAACATAGATTTATTCTCACCACGTTTTAAGTTTGCACTCATTACCTCTTTCGGATTATCTTTCCTCTCAGCTCTCAGCGTACCAGTGCAGTATGTATTTTCTTGAAGTAATTTCCTAGCTAAATTAACACTGTTCTAAAAATTGTCTAGATAAACAGCATGTCCCACACCCAATTTTTCCTCCAATAAATGTAAAACAATCTTTTCAGTATGTCCGCTTCCACCATAAACATCTGTCGCACCTTCGTAGACACGAAATTTCAAAATAAGTCCATTAGGCTCTGTCAGCATGTATAACTTCATACCATACTTATGACGCTTATTCTTGATATACTGTTTAAACTGGAGACGACCCCGATAAAGTACCATAGCGTCATCCAAAGACAACTCTCTTCCAGAATAGTAAATTTCTCCCATCTTGTTGTTAAAAAAAATCTGCCACAAATCTAATCTTTCCTAGCCGATCTGCCGGATCCATATCTGGAGATGTAAAATGCAAACACCTCAAGATAAGCAAAAATCTATTCCTTGACATATATTTTCTATAAACAGGTAGATTAAATAGCGGATCAGTTTTCCAATAATCGTTAAGACGGCTCAAGGATATTGTGCCAGTGTGAAGTAACAGGGCCAAACAAATTTTTAGTTCGTCAAGAGTAAGATCTTTAAAATTAGTAATACGTGATTTTGTACTTGTTTCTGGGCGCAGCAAAACCTCGACTGCGTAAGAGTTCGTTCGTTCTACAATAGTTTGTAAAAAAAAATCATCATCAATGATCATTTCGAAAAAATCGATAGGTGCACCCTGTCCTGGAATTTGCACCAATAATTCCTGGGTTTTCTGGAACAAAATTTGTTTTAACGCACCTCTGTCGTTCCATTTTATCTCATCAAGGCTGGGAAGTGTTTGATGTGGCCGAATAGGGTCTATAAAATTCTCTTCTTCGGACTCGGAGCTTGAATTTACATCACTATCGTCTGTGTCTGGTACGTAATGTTCGTCACTACTACCTCCGCTTTCTTCCAATAGCTGCAATAATTCAGTGTCAGCTTCTTTTTCTTATCATATACCTTTTTTTCATCACTACAATGTCTTTTTTTAATACCAGAAGGCCCAGGTTGATTGTCCATATTGTACGGCAGATTACAACCAAACCAAAAGCAAATCCGCGGAACCACTTAAGCACCTGTTAGAACTTGCGTTTTTAAGCAACGCCACCACTAGAAACACGTTTCATATACAACGCCGATGGAATACTAAAACGTTTCGTAAGAACGCATGTTGAACTCCGATCGGAGTAGACGGCGTTGGCGAAGAGACTCGACGCACTCCGATCGGAGCGGTCGGCAGTCAACCTGTTAACTGAGAGTCAATCATTGCTCCGGATGATGCTAACATGGTTACCGGAACGCGCGACGAGGGCAAGAATAAAGTGTTTAGTCTAGTGGCGATAACTGTGATGTACGGTTAATGCAAGTTAGTCTTTAAAAAAGGCAAATCTTGTTTGTTTATACGTATTTTTTCAGTTTTTTTACATCGTTTTTTTTCGTTAAACAGAAATAGACTGTGCGTATGCGAGAATGTATGTTGCAAGTTACAAAGAAAAACGTTCTGAATGTAAAAGTAAATTTTTTTTACTCTAGATTAACTTACGATTAGCTGTCGGTTTAGAGATGCAGCCTGTACATAACCAAAAAAAAAGAAAACAGAGTGTAAATACAATACCAATTATATGTTTTTTAGCTAAGAGTAAGTGTAATAAAGAAAAAAATTGTAATTATTTTATCGGGTATATTATTCATTACTGTGCTTTCTTCAAGGTACTGTATAATTTTACTTTTGTTTGTAAATGTTTTAAGAGGTTACGCCACCTTGGCGATCGGAAAAATAGACATTTTTTTTTCGACGCAAACTATTGTATATATAATATAATTTTTATTTTTCACAAATACATTATAGTTTTAACAACAAATTTAAAAAAAATTAAAAAATGACGAAGATATGAACCAACTTGTAGGACCCTCTTTTGAAAATCCTTGCCGCCGGTGGTCAAGAATCGTCCAAAAACTAAACAAATCATTATTTAATTATTAAGAAAGGTCATAGCTAAGTGGCCACATATGGAAAAAGTTTTAAACAATTTTTTTGTATAAGTCACAGCCGTTCGAAAATAAACTCGGATTTTTCATAAAAATTTTGAGCTTTAAAAATTAATAAAAAACGAACGGTGCATCCAGTCGAAAAAACCTGTGGCAACTTCAAGAAAATGTTATAAATATGTGGTATAAATTTTATGAAAATCGGTTCAGTAGTTCTCGAGATATTTTGTCCACCAATTGGAAAAAGGTAGTTTCGAGAAAAACGCAAAAGAAAAAAGTACCGTGTCCGCGTCTTAAAAAGTCTGTAATTTTTTTTATATCCCCTTTAATCTGCGATTCTATTTTGTAAAGCTTGAAATATTTTTAGGTACTATAAATAACACGGGTCAACACAAGTCTTGTTTCCTTTATTTTTTTTTTCTGTTATTGGGTATTTCTATGGCCCTGACTATGAAAAAAAATACTGGGAGATTGCTAACAGTATAAAGTTTTATTATTTTGCCAAAAAAATAATAATACATTATGTTAACAAAATTTCGATTGAACACTAGCAAATGATCTTTTATAAGATTTCCTTGAATGAACGACTTTAGGTAGATCTCGTTGCAAACTCCAGCAGTAATCTGCCATCATATGTGAGTCCCACCGCCCCTGATAACGCTCTTCCATTGTCCGAAGATCCTGATGAAATCTTTCACCCTGCTCCTCACTAAAATCACCCAGATTTTGTGGAAATCGGTCTAAATGCGAGTGCAGGAAGTGGATTTTTATGCTCATGTTGCACCCTAGCTCTTGCAAGTTCGATAGCATGCACTCAACAAGCTCGACATGGTCGTCAGATTTCTTTTTGCCTAGGAAGCTACTCATAACCAAAACAAATGAATTCCAAGCTTTGGATTCGACTTCAGTCATTGATTTGATAAAATTAGGATCTTTCACGAGTTGCCTAATCTGTGGCCCATCAAAAATACCAGCTTTCAATGGTTCTGAACTTAATCCTGGAAACTTGCGTGAAAGAAAATTAAAACATTCGCAACTTTTGTCAAGCGCCTTCACAAACTGTTTCATTATGCCGAGTTTAATATGAAGTGGTGGAAGTATGATGCGGTCTCGGCTAACTAAAGGCACGTTTATAACATTTTTTGTACCAACTTTTAGCTCTTCCCGCACTGGCCAAACCTTTTGTGACCAATGGTGTTGTTTGTCACGACTATCCCAGAGACACATGAAACAAGGGAACTTTGTGTACCCCCCTTGTTGACCTAAAAGAAAGTTAACCATTTTCAGATCAACACAAATGACCCATTTGTGGTCTTGATACTTAATTTTTTCCATAACCTTAGAAACATTTACGTATTCTTCTTTTAAAGTCGTCGAATGTGCAATAGGTATAGATCCGTACTTGTTACCGTTATGAAGCAAAACACACTTTAAACTTCTTTTGCTGCTGTCTATGAAAAGACGCCAATGACTAGGTTGGTACTGTTTTAATCCCATCTGCTGCAAAATACCACCAACATCGTTACAAAAAACTAAATCCTTCTCTTGAGAAAATACGGTAACAGATTTTTTTCTCGGGTACGATAAAATGTAATGTTGGTTTCCGGAGTAAGCAAATTTTTTTCTTTTAAACGAGATGCTAAAATTTCAGAAGCTTCTTTTGGTAAGTTCAGATATCTTACTAAGTCATTTAGTTCTTTCTGATTAAATGATTGAGGTTCTGAAAGGCTACATTTGTAGTCTGAATCAGAGTCTTCACTTGATGTATTTCGTTCGGGTTCACAGATATTTGGATCATCAGAAGATTTAGATGTGCTGGGTTGTACCTCTTGTGATTTTAATTGAGGTCGTTGAGCAGAAGATAAGTTAGGATATGACCACTTACTTCGATTTCCATGGTTAATTCCGTTTATTTTCACAACGCAAAAAGTAGCAGTCGTCATGATGGTTTCGAGGTTCTCGCCAAATCATGGGTGTTACGAACATTATTGCATCCCTTTTTCCACTGGACCATAACCGTAGACATACCACACATTTCTGGCATACAATATGAGGAATCCATGGTTTGTCCTGATTACACAATTTTATTTTAAAGTATTGATGATACGCAGTTTTCACAAAGTCCGATATAGGTTTACGATATTTTGCAAATATATATTCACCACAAATATAGCAAAAACAATCGGGATTAAGCACACAACATCTTCTTGACGAAGCCATATCTAAAACAACAACAAAAATATATTTTAGTGTCCAATAAAAAACGAAAATCTAAGTAAAAATAGTAAATGAGAGTAGTTAGCTATAACTCAAAAACAAAAGCTGTTAGAGAAAAATTGTTGCCATATTTAAAAAATATGCGTCAATTTGAGATAGAAACAAAAAAAAAAATCACAGGAAACAAGCAATTTTCTTTTTTTTGTTGACCAGTGTAATAAATCTGACCAAAAAAAATCGATTTTTTGAAAATTTCAAGGTGGCGTAACCCTTAAATGACTTTAAGTTTTTTTATTGCTATATCATCTGATCCAAAAGACAGTGATATTTTTTTGAGAAAGATTTTCTACTTCTTGAGATACTGAATTCTTATTATTTAAATTGTAAGGTTCTCAACTGATGAAAAATCGTGCACCCAAAAAACTGCCACTATCTTTTGAAATAATAAGAAATAGAACTCGAATGCGACAAAATATTGTTTTTAGTAAAATAGCCTAAATTTGTGTACGTCTCAAAAAAGCTTAAAGTCCAAAATATTGCTTTTTTCCTTTGTAAAAACAATTTTAAAAATTGGTTAACAAAATACAGTCAGTCCAAAAAGTCTCCATACACCACCTGCTTCCTATACTATTTTTCAGTTATGTTTAAGACCTTAGGCCACCCTAGAGCGGCGAAAAAAAGTTGTTTTTCAAGAATTTTTTTTTCAGTGTAAATAATACGCAATTTAAAAATCTTTTTTATATCTTTATTCAGTAAGTCTTGAAGTATATTTTCGAAATTTTTTAACGACTTCGAGCATAAAATAAGGCCTGTATATAAATAATTCGGAGGGGTCTCCGGCGATGTAGCGTCTGTCGGGCGGACTCGGGGCACACCCAGGTAATGACCTAGAACAAAAACAAAAATATCCCTTTATTCTTGACTTATTAAACTACAGAAGTACCAAGCCGATTTGAAAAATATGCAAATGTGAAGAAATAGGACATATTTGAAAAAAAAGTTCAATTTTCACATAAAAAATTCGTCATAAAATTGTTTATAAAAAAAAAACTATGCATTTTAAAAATAAAATCTCAGGTCCTTCTCTAGAAAAAAGTATTCTGCGTCAATGGCCAAAAATTTAATGTCAATTCGTTGATTAGTTTAAAAGTTACGTGTCCGCCCAGTTTGAAAAACATGGTTTCGAGAAAAACGCGTTTAAAGTTTAAGTTATAGTTTTTGATCAAATTATTGCATTTACCTTTAGTCTGCGATGCCTGCGCCATAGAATCTTCCTTCTAAATGTATCTCCGAGTCATCTTGCTCCTTTCTGGCAGCTCTCCGGGCCATTCGTGCTTCTTTGGCAGCCTCTGTCAAGGAATTGTCTGACAGCTCGATTCGGCGCGCGTCAACGGAAGTGCAGAAGTTGTAACAATTGGTGCCGATTTCGAAGCCCAAAACTTCCATAATCTTCATAATGCTTTTCAAACCGTCATTGAACATGCACACGGCAATATTTACAGCAATGTCCAATACATTTTTGCCACTTGATGTAGATTTTGGAGCCAAGGACCAAACACCAGAATGGAAACTTTCGTTGCTGTTTTGCGTATATCCTCCAACACAGCGACTAAGGAGATCATCATTGCTTAGATCTTCGTATATGGGCTAGATTGCATCAAAAACTTGTTTCGAGAGACCAGGTTTGTGCGTATATTCGTGTAAAGTATTCATGGATTTCGACTTTTGCCACGAGCACCAGGAATCAGTACCAGGTGGACATCTGTCGTGTTGCGGCTTATCATCAGTAGAAATTTTATGGTATAATGTGGCCCAAATCTCATTTCTCATTTTCTCTATCGAATCGTGATTGCGACGAATTGCTAATCCATAGTAAAATTGTCAATTCGTCAATAAGTTTTCCGGTCAGCTTGCCTTTTCCTCCGAGTCCTTTGGTATTTTTCTTCAGATTCCGAAGACGTGTGCCCATTCGTTTTTGAACGTGATCAATACATTCCTTCTTTTTGACGACAGTATCTGTGTATGGGTCTGCATCAAGAATATGTTTGAAAGTTTTCGAATCGCCATCTCCGATGTAATTCGAATAATTAACAGAATGAAGTTCCTGCGACCGCTGAAACATTTCAACGACTGCATCACATTCCATCTTACCGGAAGAGCCCTCGTGATTCGCCTGACATGATTCGCGTGTGTTTCTGCCCATTCGATATATTCCTGTGTATCAGCTTTTTGTTTCCAGAACTCATACGATTTACAGTACTTGGATTTCACACATATGTCAACAACTTTCCCAGTAAACCAACCTATAAGCGACACTAATCCGAACAAAGACGAAAAGCCACGTTTTCTCCACGACCCGTCACCTGAGACAGTCAAACCGTTTTCATTATTTCGAAAAGACTCACTTTTTTCCTGTTCTGCTGCTTTGTGCATACTCATTTTGCAACAAGTTCACTTGCAGTACGAATCTTGTCGACAAGTTTATCGTAAAACGAATGAAAAATCGGATGAGGTAGATCCATGAAGGCGCAAAGCTTTTGAATACCGCGAAGACCAACTCCTCCTATTAATCGCTTTGCAAGAATAATTCTGCGATTTATTTCATATCCTGTACCAATGAATGGGCAATTCGGAATCATTGTTTGTCCGCAGTTATCACATGAAATAACTACTTTAAATCCTAAACCACGTATACTGCTTTGAGTGAATTTCACATTTGATTTACATGTTTTACACACAATTTTTTCCGAAATTGCACTGAAAACTGTCATAAAATTCAATATACAGTATGCCACGTTAGAATTTACTTCAACATTGTAATAGTTCTCAGCGAGTTTCAATTTCTTCGCAGATGTACCAACGCTCTGATTATCTGAGGTTTCCAACGAGGTACGGTTTGGTGGCCGTCGATTTGTAATTTTTGGTCGTTTTACACTGCTGTAACCCTCCTCTCAATCCCTTTTTATTTGAGTACACTTTTTTTCGGCATGTTTCTTATACAACTTCACTCACAAAATCCGATTTTCTTCGATTTGAACTGCAACGAAACAACTCGTAGCTGTTTAACGGTTATACTGAATGTAATAGAACAAAGCAATCAAAAGTGAAAACTCATACTATAAACGACATCTAGTGTTGAAAAAGGGCAGCCCAATTCGTCAGAAAATGATCAGTAAAGTTACCCTAAGAATTATGATAATGAAACTCGAGCGACACAGAAAAAAAGGCAGGGCCCGCCGAGCCGTCTCAGCGGGAGCTCTAAGCGCGCTAGCAGTCGGTAAGCGCTGACCAGATTTGAGGCACAAAGAGTTCCGTGCCGGCTCTATAATACTTATGGTTCCTTATTCTAGACATATTAAAGTAAAAAAAGGCATTTTTTTTTTTCGTTCTAGAGTGGCCTAAGGCCTTAAGTAATTAATTGGAATGAGAAAAACATGTTTAAATTAATATTTGAAACTTAACCCACAAAAAATTAGTATTAAAAACAACTACGGAACATTTTATTTAAAAGTTACATCATTGTTATAAACATGTAAACAAAATTAATGTCAAAAAAGTCTCCATACACTTAACAATTATCAATAATAGTAACGGAAAATAACAACTTCGTTTAAAAACTAATATTTACGGGGACTGCCATTGGCCTTGATAATCTCCTGTAACCTTTTTGTCATGCTTGCAACCAGTTTTCTAGTAACTTCTACTGGCATATTCTCTCATTCGTTCAATATTCTGTTTTTTTTATTTCTTCTCTATTTAAAACATGTTTGCGAATACGCGTTTAAGTTCCTCCCATAAATGCTCAATGGAGTTAAACATCGGGTGGTGATTGTGAAGGTGTATGAAGCTGCTGTCGCATATTATGGATCTTCCATTCTCTCACCAAGTTTGCCGTATGTTTCAGATCATTTCCTGTTGGAAAATGTATCTTTTTCGAGTGCTAATTTTTGGACACTTTCTCTTAAATTGTCTCTCAAAATGTTCAGATAAACATGCTGATCCATGGTACCATTAATAAAATGGAAATTTCCAATCCCTCCAGCGGACATGCATCCTCAAAGCAGAACACTACCACCTCTTTGTCTCACTGTGGAAGAAAAGTTTTTAATATCAAAAGCGGTATTGTTCTTTCTCTAAACTTTAGTTCTGCCATCACAGCCAAAAAGGTTAATTTTAGTTTCATCACTAAAGATTACGGATTCCCAAAATTCAGGAAGTTTAGTCACATATTTCCTAGCAAAAGCTGACCGCTTTTTGCGATTAGCTTCCGAAATTAACGGCTTCTTCCTGGCTGCACACCCCCTTATAGCCTGCTCTGTGTAAACAATTTCTCACTGTTTGTGAACAAACATTTTTCAAAAATAGTTCCTGTACTTCTTTTAATTTCTTGGGATCTATAATTACACAAGCCGACAAAATTTGGCCAAATCTTTTACCCAGAAACCAGAATATACTTATACGTTTTTGACGCTCTGAATTCGAATCCGAAGTCAGAATTTCTCTGATGGCTCCGGTTTTCTATATATATATATATATATATATATATATATATATATATATATATATATATATATATATATGTATATATATATATATGTATATATATATATGTATATATATATATATGTATATATGAATATATATATATATATAGTATATATATATATATATATATATATATATATATATATATATATATATATATATATATATATATATGTATATATATATATATATATATATATATATATATATATATATATATATATATATATATATATATATATATATATATATATCAATCGGTTTTTATAACGTTTTTTTCGTCTTCCGATGCCTAATTTCCACTCCTCCCGGTTTCTCCATCCCTCCTCCTCCAGATCTTTCTCTAGTACTTCCTTGTTGATTCCTGTTCTCCAGCTTTGGCGTGGTCTTCCTCGCTTTCTTTTTCCATGAGGGTTCCAATTTAAAATCTTTTTAGGTAGTTGATCTTGTGACATTCTCTGTACATGTCCGTACCATACCAATTGTTAGGTTCTGATTTCGTCCACTATATCGTGCTTTATTACTAAAGCTCGTCTTATCGTGTCATTTGGTATGCGGTCCTTTCTGGATTTTCTGGCTGCTCGTCTCCAGAAATCCATTTCTGTAGCTTTTAGTATTTTTTTCTGTTCTTTTCTTCAATGGCCATACCTGGGAGCTGTAAGTTATTATACTTTTCACTATTGAGTTGTAAATTCTCTCCTTATTTTCAATGATTATGTTTTTGTCCCATAGTATACTATTAAGCATTGCAATCGCTTTTCTTCCTTGGATATTCGTCTCGAATATTGCTTCTTCCAGTGTTCCGTCCCTAGATATTATTTTTCCCAAATACTTATAACTGGCACTGCTGTTGTCCTCCGACGCACATGTACTCGGTCTTTTTTAATATTGATTTCTAGGCCCCATTTTTCATATTTCTCCATAAGTTTTCGTGTCATGTATTCCATATCATCGATGTCCTGAGCGACTACTACCTGGTCGTCTGCGAATTCTTTTCCATTTCTTCAGTGCACTCTCCAATATATTTTAAATACCGTTGTGACCTGGAACCCTGTTGTTATACCATATTTGGTTTTCGATATATTCTAACCTAAAAGTGCGAAAATTACGGTTTTTTTTTCGACATATTTGAGGTTATGTTACATCGAAAGGTAATTTTTTTATCAAACCATTAATGGGGTCCGAAAGAACTACTCTTCCTTTTCAAAACGCATTTAGATTAGTTCGGATATCTTTTTTCATCTTTGAGAAGTCGTATGTTGAAATTAAGTATTTCGACTTATTTCTCGATTTTTAGAAAATGAAAGGCTTCCAATAAATATAATTCTTCCACGCATAAACTTTTATAACGATTGTTAATTTATGGTGAAAGATGTTTCAAATTAGACTTATTTTGAGTTTAATAAACAAATAGCAAAACAAAAAAAAATTCCACAAATCAGTTATGATCGTTTGAACTTGAAATATAATTTCACAATTTCTCTCGCGCTCATTTTTAATACTACTTTGAAAACCCGCTGTAAAATTACAGACGACAGATTGTAAAGTATAGCCGAAAATTATTCATTTGTTTTCAGTTTAGCGAACAATAGATAGCTTGATAAAATGCGGCTAATTATAACGTGTTTTTTTCAATGCAGTTCTTGAGTGTATGGAGACTTTTTTGGCATTAATTTTGTTTGCATTTTTATAACAATGATGCAACTTCTAAATAAAATGTTCCGTAGTTGTTTTTAATAGTAATCGTCGTTGGTTAAGTTTCAAATATTAATGTAAACATGTTTTCTCATAGTTCCAATTAATTAGTTAAACATAACAAAAAAATAGAATAGAAAGCAGGTAGTGTATGGAGACTTTTTGGACTGACTGTATATGTTTAGCGTCCGCGAAAAATACACAGAAAAATTATATATACATAAGTTTTGCCCTTGCGTTGAAAAATATAGGCAAGCTGAACGTACCATCTATTATTCACTGAACTAGATTTTTCCAATTTCAGAGCTTGTCAACTAGCCTAGGCAAAGATGACGGTGTGTGTAACATCTCACGAACACAACTGCTGCTAAGATTTAGGAACTATATCTCAAAGGATATTAGTAGCCGATAAACTTTAGGGCCACCCGATGTGACATTGCGGTATCATCTTTACCTAGGCTAGCTGTTGAAACTCTTGACACGAAGCGAAACATGACAAATTTTTGGTAATAAATAGAACGCCCGGATCGTCCATATTACTTGTAATAGAAGAGCAAAACTTATAGTTTTCGTCCAATAAGTCGCTGTATTTTTTTCTATTCTAAAATTTTATTTTTTCCATCATTTTATCTACTTGTACTATCATTTTTAAAAAAAAAAAAGTTTAAAGTTGGACTAAATTTAAGGAGGTTGCATTTGTACCAATATCGACGTAAATTGAGAAAAATGACAGCTAAACCCAATGAATAAGTGACTTTTTCATTGGTTTCGTAATTAGGGATGGGAATTTTATTTGATATATCGATAGTTATCAATATGTCGTCGAATAATAGTAGATGAATACAAAAATTCGATAGTTATTAGTATTTATCGATATTTATCTCTTTGTGGATAGTTGTTGCTATATCAATAACTATATATGGGTCATTCCATGCCAAATCGACCACTTTTGACCCCGACCCCTTTTGATTTGGCTGAAAGTTTTTTATCTTTTTCTACCCTATGAAAAACGGTTCTCAGAATTTTTTCTAATTTTTTTACCCACCTCAAAAAAGGCTATTTTTTTTCAAATTGCCATAACTTTGTCAAAAATTGGCCGATCGAGACGTTTTTTTTTTTCAAAATTTTCCTAATTAAATGTACTTTTAAAAAAAATACAAAAAATTTTTAGATAATAAAATCTATGAAATTTTTGCCTTTTTGAGAAAAACCGCCATTTTTTATTATTTTTTTTTCTTCTTAAAAAAAACTTCAATCAATTCTGCAGTTATCCCCGCCAATCCAGAGTGCGCCTAATTTTTTTTTTATTTTTTTTTTAATTGAAAAAAAAAAATTTCAGTTTGTCACAATTTTTTAATTTTTTTTTTTTAGAAACTGTTGATATAATAAAATAAGTGCAAGTAAATGATTTCACGGTATATTATACTTAATTTATAGTCTAAACTTACAACTAATGACTAGGATTCTACGTTTGATACGATTAACATTCAATGTTTTTAATACTAATTCAACAAATAATTTATTTCATTTTTCTTTGGCGTTTAAATATTGTATATATTCTATGTTTATTCGAATTTGAAAAATTTCTAACATATAAACAACCATCTGTGTCTGGAATTATACTGTGTAATTGCTGAGTTCCCGTAATTGGTTTTGTTTTCAAAAATCGGTCATTCAAATCATTCACAGCTTTATTGTAATCCTCTTCTGGGGAAACCTTAACCGTTATATTTGGAAGGTTATGTTTTGGATCTCAATATAAAGTGGTGGTAGGCTTATGAAATAGAATAGATTCGCGTGGATCTAGTGAATTGGCCGTAGGTAAGTCTGTGATTGTCATGCCCTAGCTTATCGATCTAATTAGTGTGCTGAATTTGAATACTATTTATGTCAGATTCAAATTTATTATAATATGCTTAGGAAATTATTTTATAATGTGAAACACAATTATAGCGAACAAAATTATTCAAATGCCAAAGAAAAATGAAATAAATTATTTGTTGAATTAGTATTAAAAACAGTGAATGTTAATCGTATCCCACGTAGAATCCTAGTCATTAGTTGTAAGTTTAGACTATAAATTAAGTATAATATACCGTGAAATCATTTATTTGCATTTATTTTATTATATAAACAGTTTCTAAAAAAAAAAAAAAAATTTAAAAATTGTGAAAAACTGAAAAAAAAATTTTTCAATTAAAAAAAATAGAAAAAAAATTCGGTCCACTCTGGGATTGGCGAGGATAACTGCAGAATTGATTGAAGTATTTTTTAAGAAAAGAAAAAAAATAAAAAATGGCGAATTTCAAAAATTGACGCTTTTTCTCAAAAAAGGCAAAAATTTCATAGATTTTATTATCTAAAAATTTTTTTGTATTCTGTTTTTAAAAGTACATTTAATTATGAAAATTTTGAAAAAAAAAAGTCTCGATCCGCCAATTTTTGACAAAGTTATGGCAATCTGAAAAAAAAGAGCCTTTTTTTTGAAAAATTTATAACTTTTTTTGAGGTGGGTAAAAAAATTTGACAAAATTCTGAGAACCGTTTTTCATAGAGTAGAAAAAGATAAAAAACTTTCAGCCAAATCGAAAGGGGTCGGGGTCAAAAGTGGTCGATTTACGGTCATAGACATAGAGGATGAACTGAGCATTAACTTCATAAAATTGACCACTCTCTAGAAAGAGACAAAGCGGCTAATACCTGTCTCTTTTCTGTAGACCTGTAATAAACAAAGCGCTGTACCCCAAGACGGAATTCAAGGCGAGAAAAGCCCCATACTCGATTTTGGTTCAAATAGAACACTTAGAAATATTATTTTTAAGAGCGCCGTAGCTTTGCGGCATTCTAAAAAGAGACAGCTACTGGCCGCTCATTCGCTTTGTCTCTCTCAAACTTTTGCGTCCATATTTACTTCACAGTGGGATACGGAACACTCAGTCCATCCTCAGTGTCTATGAATACGATCGATAACTATAATATAAATTGTTGCCTATTTCCATCCCACGGTTATTAAGTTAAGTAGGCGATAAAAGAATTGTTTAAAAGTGGGGGTTTTAATAGTTCTGCTTCTTTCTGTGTTTCCCTCAGATTAACCTAAATCACCACCATGATGTAATTGTAGATTACCATTAGAAACAGCATATTATAATACTGTGTAAAACAGGTTTTCTCAATTTACTTGGAATTTGGTTAAGAACATTTCTTTTTTTTTTAATGTCTTACTTAAAAAGAAAGACAAAAAATGGATGTGGCTCCAAATTGAAATTTTTGGTGTTTTTTTTGAAGCCATAGACAGACGGGGACTTTTTTTACAGAAATTCTACGTGTATTTTTGACGACATGGAAATATAATGTTAACGATTACTATATCATTATTACCTAACTGGAGATACTACTCTGATATAACTTTCTGAAATCGAAGATTTTAATACTTTCAAAATTAACTTTAATACCTTCCTTTTAAAACTTAATCTCCAAATATCTGTAAAGCGCATTACACAGGGGAACAGCTGTTTTGGTGTCGAGGTTTTTTGAGCTGATTCTATATCAATTTGATGTCCTGAATTCAAATAACGTATTCATTTGTACCTAGGAGCTCAAATTTTTAAGATATACAATTTTAGAGAAATATAAGTTACATTATTGTAACTCAAATCCGTAAGTGTAGTAAACAAAAGTAGATACGAAATTTTTATTTTAGTTATACAAAATACAATATTATGTCGTACTTACAAACAAAAAAAAAACATTGAAGAAATGAAATAGTCACTCAACACTTGGAAAGCTTCTTTTGCGCGACATTCTTGAATGTTTTTTTAAACAGTCCCTTTTTAAACTCCAGCAGTAATCTGCCATCATGTGCATGTCCCATCTTCCTTGGTAGCGATCCTCCATAACTTTAATATCTTGGTGAAATCTTTCACCTTATTTCTCACTCATGTCTCCTAAATTTTCTGGAAAACGGTCTAAGTGGCTGGGTAAATAGTGTATTTTAATACTCATATTGCACCCTAAGGATTTGAAAACTATTAAGCATCTTGTTAACCATTTCAACATAGTTTTGAGCTTTATGTTTGCCTAGAAAATTTTCTACAACTGCAACAAATGATGTCCAAGCTTCTCGTTCAACTTGATTCATTGAATTTGTGAAGGCAGGATCCTTAATTAATTGTCTTATTTGTGGGCCGTCAAATATCCCTGCTTTGAGTTTTTTTTCTGTGCTCAACTGATGCATTTTTACCCCTATATATGCAAAACAAGACCCATTCTTATCAAGAGCCTTTACAAATTGCTTCATTAAGCCCAACTTTATATGTAACGGAGGAAGTATGATTTTTTCTCTTTCAACCAAAGCGTCGTTAATGACATTCTTTTCCCCAACGTCCATGTTTTCTCTCTGAGGCCAATCTTTTCTAACCCAGTGCTGTGTTTTGTCCCTACTATCCCAGAGGCACAAGAAAACACGGATATTTCGTGTAACCACTTTGCTGCCCAAGAAGAAAGTTTACCATTTTTAAGTCTACACAAATCATCCATTGATGTTCGTAATACTTTATCTTCTGCAAGACCAAAGCTATGGTATTATATTCTTCTTTCAGTTTCGTCGAGTGAGCTAGTGGTATTGAACCATATTTATTCCCATTATGTAGAATGACACATTTTAAACTTCGCTTTGAACTGTCAATAAATAGGCGCCAATCATCTGGAATATATTCAGAAAGTCCCATTTCTTTCATGAGTCCCCTAATTTCGTGACAAAATACAAGATTGTCTTCTTGAGAAAAGAATGGTAGCAGATCTTTTTCTCTTGTACGGTAAAAGGTAATTTTGGTTCCTTGTTCCAGTAAATTTTTGTCGTTCAACCTAGAAGCCAGTACTTCAGAAGCTTTTTTCGATAAATTGAGATCCCTGGTGAGATCATTTAATTCATTTAGATTGAAGCGTTGAGGAACTGATGACGTCTCCTCATAGTCACTGTTAGTTTCATTAGCATCAGAACTTTTATTAGCATCAGAAGAGCGATCAGAGGGAAAATATTCGTCATCAGAGATATGTGGTAGCTGATGAAATGTTGGAATCGGTATTTCATTTGAGTGCGGGATAGGGCGTATTGCCGAGTCTAAATTGGGATAAGTCCACTTACTGCGGTTATTTCGATTGATTCCGTTAGTATTTACTAAACAGAAATAACAATCATTGAAGTGGTTTTTTGGTTCTCTCCAAACCATTGGTACGCCGAATTTTAGACATTTTCTTTTCCCGGTAGTCCACTGCCGTAAATGCTCTGTACAGGTTTTACATACGAGATGCGGGGCCCACGTTTTGTCCTGATCACCAAGCTTAATTCCAAAGTATCCAAGATACGCTCGCTTTACAAAGTCAGTAATAGTTTGTCTGTTTTGTTGAAACATGTATTCTCCGCATATATAGCAAAACACATCATCAGGTTGATTTACACAACTTCTTCTTGAACTGGAACCTAAACTCATTTTAATTCTGTTCAATAACACAAAAACACTCTTTTCTTAACATAAAATAACACGCCGAATTCGCTCTACTCTCATTAGTAAGAACGCACAAACTGACGAGACTTACCCGAGTTAGGTGATTAAAAGGGTCAGTTCAGGTACCTGATAGGCAATGGTTCCACTATTTATAGATTTACCTGGAATTTACTCAATTACAGATTGACAATAAAACCATTGTACCTACATTAATGAATATATAATAATTTTAGAACTCTCATAAATGAATATACTGAATAAAAAACCACATTGGTAGATAAGTTGATGTATCTAAAAAAGTAGAGCTGATAGAGAAAAACGGATTGCATGTATAGATTTAGCGTCCCAAATATAGTTAAAATCAGCTCTAAAATCCCAGGCACCAAAACAAAAATATTTTTTGTTGCCTTGTGTTATTCACAATTTTAACAGTATCGCCGCGATCAAGCAGTTATTTTTCGCATTAATTAGAACTCTTCTATAATATTTTCATGGTGTCTAAAAACCTTGATTATACCGTAGATATCCGCAATAGACCAGGACTGACCGATTTTTTAATCGAATCTGACCACCATATCCCAATCCTTTCCATTAAATTAAATCTTCTTGGGTGAGCTTTTTCGAGAGACTTGTTTTAAACATGCTTGTTTATCCTAACCCAAGGAACCAAGGGTGGGAGTAATAATTTTGTGGCAACCTCATATCGACTTGTCAACGGGTATTTTGAGACAGACTTATTTTCAAGATTCCTTTTAATTACCCGGTTATATATATATATATATATATATATATATATATATATATATATATATATATATATATATATTATACACATATATATATATATATATATATATATATATATATATATATATATATATACATATTATATATATACAGTAGACACTCCATAGTGTGAACCCCAAAAAACAACGTCTGTTCACGTTATCGATTTATTCACGTTAACGAAGGTTATATTAAATATTTAATAAAAATCTACAATTAACAATATAAACATGAAAAAATGATCATTCTTATCAAAACAAATACGAAAAAATAAAAACAAGCTGATAAAAGTCATTTTTTGGTAAAAAAAAATCAAATATTTTTGTTTGCTTATGGGAACTTTTAGTCTTCTGCAAAATGGCTTTATCTCTTAGTCTTTTTGTAACTATCATTAACGTCAATGTCACTTGCTTCTGCCCACTGGTTTACTACACTTAAAGCCTCTATAACTATCTAACGGTATTGATGTCGATAATTCAGGATTTTCTGCGACCTTCTCAATCTCATCACTTTGATGGTCTTCACTTACATCATCTTTAAAATCATTATCATACTGATTCACTGCAAGACATCAGATTCGTCAAAATCACCCTATAATTAAACAAAACAAGAGCCAGTAAAAAATATTTGTATGTGTAGAAAGAGAAGGCTTACTGAGGTGCATCTACGTGCAGAAGTTTAAGTGATTTGGAAACTAAGTTGTCGTTGGCCCAACGGCGTTTCAAAACAGCGAGTGGCACATTTTCGTCATCAAAATTTGAGCACACCCCCTCCAAAATATTCCTCCGACATTTTTTTATAATTTCTGGATGAAGATAATTCCAGGCTGCCATTAGGTTAATTACTGCGTCTACAATTTTGTTAATCTAATAACATTTTGATCCATAGGTTGTATGAGTGGTGTGACATTCGGGGGAAGATGCATTGTTACAATTTGCCCGTCCTCACTTTTCAGTTCATCTTCATTTGGATGAGATGGCGCATTATCTAGTAAGAGTAAGACCTTTTTCGGGAGACCTTTATCCTTCAGAAACATTTTAACCTACAAGTGCAATTTTTTATTTAGGTTTAAGATCCATGACGTTAAAAATTGAATCTTACCTGAGGGACAAACGAACAATGAAACCAATTTTTGAAAATGGTAGCAGTCATCCAAGCTGCTCTAGAATGATCATAGTCAACGGGACAATTGAAATTTTTAAATGACCTTGGCTTTGCAGCTTTATCAATAACCAATGGTTTTATCTTATAAGTCCCAGCAGCATTAATGCATGCCAAAAATGTTATACGCTGCTTTTCGGTTTTTCTTCCAGCTGCAGTTCTTTCTGCCGCCGAGACAAATGTTTTGTCTGGTAGCAGTTTCGAATAAAGTTTTGTTTCATCAGCATTGTAAAGTTGCTCCAAAGTGAGACCAATTCCCGCCATTTTATTTTTTAACTGAATTTTAAACGGATCCACGAGTTCTGATTGAGAGGATAATTTTCAAGAAGCGAATCCCAAATCGCTTTTTATAGCGTTAAAGCTATCCTTCATTAGCTGTAAATGGCTTATCATTTTCTTTAATTTGTGAATGAATTAGCTTTGCTTTTTGCTTAATCATTTCCCCACTCACAATATAATTTTTACATCGTTGATCCAAAAACCACTTATACAATTTTTTTTCCATTCTGGGAAACCTCTTTAATGTTTGTCTTTTACCTGGTCCGACATATGTATCGTTCAGAGCTCTAGAAATTAGTTTTTTTTGTTTTATCTTAGAAATTGTAGAGTTTGCTACAGCATATTTTTTGGCTAAATAAGTAACACCTTATCCATCATTTAATCCTTGAATCACTAGGGATTTCTCGTGAAGAGTAAGACACTTTGGTTTCATCGAAATAAACAGAAATTACGTAGCCAAAATACGCAGACACCACCTATTAACAACGAACGATTTCACGATACGAATATATTTTTAGCTTATACGACTGGGTACCGAATGTATCGGGGATTTACAACAGTGCGCGACCGCAAATGTATCGATTTTTCAGAATGGATGACATTATTTGTTTGTTTCCATTAGCGAAGGTTTGTTTGTTCACGGTATACGGTGGCCTGGGTTAATTAATAACATGTTCACGTTATGCGAGGTTTCCGTTATGCGATGTTCACACTATATATATATATATATATATATATATATATATATATATATATATATATATATATATATATATTATATATATATACACACATACATATATATACACACAGTCAGTCGAAAAAGTCTCCGCCACCTGCTTTCTGTACTATTTTTCTGTTATGTTTAACTAATTGGAACTATGAGAAAATATGTTTAAATTAATATTTCAAACTTAATCAACGAGATTAGTATTAAAACAACTACGGAACATTTTATTTAGAAGTATTTCCCATTATTTGTGCTTATGCTTATCTATCATTATCTCGTCGCCTTAACTCCCAATATCTCGATTTATTTTGCTATCATTATTTCGCCTTATTTCCATTATGGCACATTAACTCCAAAGATTTCGATTTATTTCCCATTATTTAGGCTTATGTCGCCTTATCTATCATTATTTCGCCTTATTTCCTATTATGGCACATTAACTCCCACATTATTACTTATGTCGCCTTATCTATCATTATTTCGCCTTATTTCCAATTATCTCGATTAACTCCCATATCTCTAATTATTTCCCATTATTTATGCTTATGTCGCCTTATCTATCATTATTTTGCCTTATTTTTTATGTTAGAAAAATGTAAACAAAATTAATGTCCCAAAAATGTTATGTCGCCTCCATTACACTTAAACAAAATTAATGTCAGTTCCACACTTAACAGTTACCAATAATAATTTGACGGAGTTTAACCAAAAATAACAACTTCGTTTAAACTAATATTTAGTGAAACCGCCATTGGCCTTGATAATCCCCTGTAACCTTTTTGTCTTGCTTGCAACCAGCTTTTTAGTAACTTCTGCTGGCATTTTCTTTTATTCGTTGAATATTCTGTTTTTTAATTCTCTATTTGAAACATTATGTTTGTGAACGCGCCGTTTAAGTTCCTTCTACAAATGGTCGATGGGGTTAACATCGGGTGATTGCGGAGGTATAGGAAGCCGCTGTCGCACATTATGGATCATCCATTCTCGCACCAAGTTTACGGTATGTTTCGGATCATTGTTCTGTTGAAAAATGTATCTTTTTTCGAATGCTAGTTTTTGGACATTTTCTCTTAAATTGTCTCTCAAAATGTTCAGATAAACATGCTGATCCATGGTTTCATTAATCAAATGTACATTTCTAACCCCTCCAGCGGACATGCATCCCCAAAACAGAACGCTGCCACCCCCTTGTCTCACCATGGAACAAATGTTTTTAATATCGAATGCGGTATTCTTTCTCCAAACTTTAGTTCTGCCATCAGACCCAAAAAGGTTAATTTTAGTTTTATCACTAAAGATTACGGAGTCATAAAATTCAGGAGGTTTAGTAACGTATTTCCTAGCAAAAGCTAACCGCTTTTTGCGATTAGCTTCCGAAATTAACCGCTTCTTCCTGTCTACACACCTCTTATAGCCTGTCCTGTGTAAACAATTTCTCACTGTTTGTGAACAAACATTTTTTGAAAATAGTGCTCTTCTTTTAATTTTGGTACACTTTTCTTGGGATCTATAATTATTTATCTAATAGTACGCCTCTTCACGTGGAGTGTTTTGGGACGACCGGAGCGTGATCGAATTTCATAGGAACCGGTCGATTTATACTGGTTTACAATGTACTGAACAATTGCATGCGACTTTTTAACAATTTTTCGTATATTTCTGTACGATTTTCCGTCTTTCCACAAATCAGTTATGATCTTTCGAACATGAAATGGAATTTTACAACTTCTCATTTTTAATATCACTTTGAAAACCCAATGCAAAAATTACTAGCAACAAGTGACAGTATGGCCGAAAATTATCCATTTATTTTCAGTTTAGCGAGCAATAGATAGCTTGATAAAATGCGGCTGATTATAACTAATCCTCGTTGCTTAAGTTTCAAATATTAATTTAAACATGTTTTCTCATAGTTCTAATTAATTAATTAAACAGAAAAAAAAGTATAGAAAGCAGGTGGTGGTGTATGGAGACTTTTTGGACTAACTGTATATATATATATATATATATATATATATATATATATATATATATATATATATATATATATATATATATATATATATATAGCTATATATTTTACTCTGTGCTAGTTTTAAGTATATGTATTATAATTTTACATCAAATTGGTCTGTACTCGTTAATAAACCACGTGCACCTTTTCTCCTCCAAAAAACACCAAAATTGACATAAAAAATATCCATCAGTCGTTTTTTTTTGTCTGAATTTTGTTGCATTTTAAGTGACCTAAGGTGCTAAATTTTTGAACAAAAATATCAGTAAAAATACATGTATAATATCTCTAAAAAATAGCTGCTGTCTGTATGCTTTTATATATAAAAATATACTTTACATTAAAACAGTATTTAATACTTTAACTAAAATGCAACCTACTAATAAAAGACCTTATTTTGTTATTAGACTCTTCAAAAAGGTATTTAAAAAATTACTTCAATTCAAATATTATTATTCTAATTTTAAAAAAATTTGCAAGCTCATTTTTTAACAAATTTGAACGGTAATAGCTTAATTTTTTAGCCTTAGTTATAAAAATGAGCATATCAAAACTATTTATTCTCATGACATTATGATAATTCTTTTAAGATCCTCATGCTGTGACGTAATCGCCATTTTTATTTTCTGATTAATGAATAAAAAAATAAATAGTTAGAAATAAAGAGTTACCCAGATTCAGGTAAACAGCATTTGGGAATGTATCAAACTTATTTTTATTATTATTAAAGCTTACAAACGTCACGAACGAAAAATTTGCGATCGTAGTTCGGAGTAGAGTGGATGTTCATAGGCGTGAATAATTAAGAGAAAAACCACTTTACAAAAATATAACAAAAATCAATAAAAAAACAATTATTCCCGCTAAATTCTGGTTGTTATCAACGTCGTCTTTGCGCTTTTTTGTTTATAGTGTTGTAAATTGGTAGTCGTTTATATATAAATTCGAATTTTCGTTTATAATTAAAGAAAACCCCACTTTACAACACCGTAAATAAAAGGGCAGATAGCATAATTTGACGGGATTAACAACACTAATCAAAACACACCATGAATCACGCCAAATTCCGGCTATTCGCCTTTATAATTAAGGAAGACCACCATTTTACACCACTGTAAACAAGAGCATGTTTATAGCTACCTGGGCCTGACAGAATTAACAATACCTGTCAAAGCTGTGAGGTAATCTCCAAAATTTGGTTGCTATAAACGTCCATGTGTTGCTATAAACATCGTCTCTCTCCTCTTTTGTTCACAGTGTTGTAAAATGTTAATTTAACAGTGTTTTTTTACTCAGTTTCAAAAATTAAGCTGTTGAGTCTCTTAGAGCGTTATTTGATTGGGTTTTAGAAATTAAGTTATAATAATCACCAATCAAATTAATTAAAAAGTGGTGGTTACGTCACCCCATGGGACCCTTAAAACTAGGTGCATTTATTTATATAATAGATTTTAAATTTTATATTAATTTCAATGTATAACTACTTATATCAAGAAATCTGTGCATTTGTTTCTTATATTAAAATAAATTGTATATTTGTTGTGAAAAAATCAAGATTTATTTCATTCTCCCAGGCAAATAGTTGATAGATAATTTGAGAAATATATCACTTTACAACCAGAATTTTTCGGAATTGACAGTACTGATAGAGGCGCACTTCTGTTACAGTGTTGTGAAATGACCTTAATTATAAACTAGAGTACTGCGCTCCTCTATAAGTATTTGTAATTACGAGAGACTAAATTCAACACTGTAAACAAATGAGCCGTTTATTAGTATTCCTTTATTTTCCCACTATCAATAGACGATGAAGGTTCGCAGATGATGTTCCTCTGATCACACAGCCCCACAAAAAAAAAAGTGGGGTATACTTTTGATGCGATATATCAGATCCGTAGTATTTTTGCCCGCTGATCACGAATCTGACGTCAGAATATCGCCATCACATCTCAATTTTTTTCTAACCTCAAAAAATAGGTAAAAATTAGTAAAAATTAAGAAAAATATACTCCTAAAAAATTGATTCAAGCTTTTTCATGAATCCAAAGATGTATTAATATGTATTCGGACACGCTAAGCTAATATTCATCGGTTGGATTGAGCCATACAGTTCTGTTTTCTTTCTAACCTCAATAAATCAGACAGATATAGTGCTTCTCGAATGCAAAAACGAATTCAAATTAAAATTCAACCGATCCTTACCAAATTTGGTACACGGGGATTTTTTGGGTCGCTGATCACGAATCTGAGGTTGGATTTGTAAAATTCAAGATGGCAGATGTTTTCGCGCCATTTTGAACGCCGAGAAAATTCATCGGTCGATTTTTATTCTTCTACCTGCATCCAGGGCATCTCCACGTGGTGATGGTGGGCAACGGTGTTACTCCACTAGCCGGCAGAGTCCCTGGATAACGGCTTAGATGCCGTCATAGCAGGTAGAAGAAAGAGAATTACGATGCAGGAACTCGGAAACCCAGTATCGGCGGTTGGTCAGGGTGTGAAAGCGGGAAAGCAGCCGTCGTCATCCAGCAACCGTAGCTCTTCATGTGTGGGTGACTTGGCTCATGTAGAGTATAATGCTACAAGAAAACGGTCTCACGGTACAAGGACTTTTCATAAGTGCGATAAAAACAGTGATTCATTTTGTTATATTTGCTGTCAACACGTATTGAGTAAAATGGGGTCACCCATAACAAATAAGATTAAAACCTTATATAAGGATTGTTTTAACATTGAAATACAGCACCAGGATACAGATTGAGTTCCCCACATCATTTGCAGTTCTTGCAAAATAATGTTGTACATCAGTAAGAAGGCGATTAAATATTCCAGACCAGCAATATGGAATAGACCATACAGTGAAAATGATTGCTACTTTTGTATGAATGTTGTATCTAGGCATAACCGAAAAAATAAACGCAATATTACTTATAACGATGTTTCGACAGTAACAAGACCAACTAAACTAATTCCGCCTCCTGAACCACTTGATGCTGGTGTTATGGAAACAAATGATTTCACCTTATCAGTTCATGACGAAAACATTGAGACTGTCGAAAAAGATTCAAACACTGTTACTAATGAATGTTCTAGTGACAACCTATCATATACTAGTGACA
Organism: Pachyrhynchus sulphureomaculatus; assembly: GCA_019049505.1. NCBI lineage: Eukaryota > Metazoa > Arthropoda > Insecta > Coleoptera > Curculionidae > Pachyrhynchus > Pachyrhynchus sulphureomaculatus. Next base: position 3,508,966 of record CM032448.1, read on the forward strand.
CAGATAAAGAATTTCTACCATACAACCGTAAACCAGAACCAATACTCGACATTTACTTAAGCCAGAAGCTACGATTTCTTATTATAGAAACAGAGATGAAGAATTTCGAAAATATTTCACAATGGACGAGGAATTGTCACTTTCATATTGTACCGATGTAAAAGGTCTAATGGATGAATTTCAAAATAACTCATACGATCCTGGAGAACTGTTCATTGATTCTTCTAAACGGAACATTAAGGCAGTTTTGCTGCATAATACCAACGTCTACGCTCCCATTCCGATTGCTCATTCCACAGTTATGGAAGAGCAATATGAAAAAATGAAGCAGCTTTTGATAAAAATAAAATATGCTGATCATAACTGGAAAATTTGTGGAGATCTGAAAATTGTAACAATATTGCTTGGCCAACAGTCAGGATTTACACTTTATCCCTGTTACAAATGTCTGTGGAATAGCAGAGACAGGGAACGTCATTATAAGAAAAAAATTTGGCCAACAAGAGAATCGTTCACTCCTGGTGAAAATAATGTATTGTTTCCACCATTGGTAGATCCAGGAAAAGTTCTTATTCCCCCGCTTCACATTAAGCTTGGACTTATGAAGCAATTCACGAGAGCATTAGATACAAACGGCCCATATTTCAAATATTTGCGTAAAAAATTTCCGAAATTTTCTGAAGCTAAAATTAAGGCAGGCGTATTTGACGGGCCACAAATAAGAAAATTGTTTCATGATTCATTATTTGTTACTAAAATGAATAAAGTTGAAAAAGCTGCTTGGCTTAGTTTTAAAGAAGTCGCAACAAACTTTTTGGGAAATAATAAAAGTCCTAAGTACAAAGAAATAGTCGAGAAAATGGTAAAAAATTTTCAAACATTAGGTTGCTTAATGAATCTAAAATTACATTTCCTGGACTCCCACATCGATGATTTCCCAGATAATCTTGGTGACTACAGTGAGAAGCAAGGGGAACGTTTTCACCAAGATCTAAAAATCATAGAAAATCGGTATCAAGGGCGATGGGATGACCATATGCTAGCGGACTATTGCTGGTCGCTAAAAAGAGAAACAAGTCCTCAAAAACGTTTGGGCAGAAAGCCTTTGAATAGGTCATTCGCGGAAAAAAGAACAAGATACAGCCAAAAGAAGGTTAGGCGCGGGTCTAACCTTCGCAATTCTAGGGCTTAAGGGTCTACTATTTGAGAGTATATGGTTTAAAAGTCCTGGTTTTGAGTTTATTCGGTCTCATTTTTAAAGTTACAGGGTTATTGAGGTCTATTTTTTGAGGTTACAGGGTGTGGGAGTCTAAGGTTTCAGGGTTTAGGGTTTAAGAGTATCAGGTTTGAGGATTCCCAACTGTATACCAAATTTGGTAGGAATCGGTTGGTTTTCAAAAATTTTGTCCGCCATCTTGGATCCGCCATTTTGAATTTTGCAAATCCGACCTCAGATTCATGATCAGCAACCCAAAAAACCCCCGTGTACCAAATTTGGTAAGAATCGGTTGAATTTTAATTTGAATTCGTTTTTGCATTCGAGAAGCACTATATCTGTCTGATTTATTGAGGTTAGAAAGAAAACAGAACTGTATGGCTCAATCCAACCGATGAATATTAGCTTAGCGTGTCCGAATACATATTAATACATCTTTGGATTCATGAAAAAGCTTGAATCAATTTTTTAGGAGTATATTTTTCTGAATTTTTACTAATTTTTACCTATTTTTTGAGGTTAGAAAAAAATTGAGATGTGATGGCGATATTCTGACGTCAGATTCGTGATCAGCGGGCAAAAATACTACGGATCTGATATATCGCATCAAAAGTATACCCCACTTTTTTTTTGTGGGGCTGTGTCATCAAAAGAAAAGAAGAATTGTACAAAATGCTCGTGGAATTAAATAACAATTCACAACTCCACCAAAACCAAATATTTGAACAACGAAAGTGAAGATAACAGCCAAGAACTATTAATAGAAGGTGAAAGAATAGGAAAGGTACAAACATTCATATATTTAGGACAAAAAGTGCCTAATAGCCTAATTTTCAAAAAACTTACGGGAAAAAATCGGGGGGAGGCCGTTTTTGCTAACCTGAACTAAATAATCGGTAAGTACAAAATAAATTAAATACTGAAAAAAAATGATATACGTGCTATATTAGTGACTGGAGGGTTACTTGAAATTAGTTCAGGTTAGTGAAAGTAGCCTCTCTCCGATTTTTTCTCGTAAATCTTTTAAAATTAGACCTATTCCAAAAAAGAAAACTCCCTTTTTCTGGAAAGCCTATGTACCGAAATTTTACCAAAATCGAAATATCAGCGGGACACGATTGAATGCAAAAAGAAAACAAAGTTCATTGGAGACAACTTGGGGAGGCTTACACATCCGACTATGGATGGGATAAGCCATAAACATAGAGGATGGACTGAGTGTTCCGTATCCCGCTGTGAAGTAAATATGGACGCAAAAATGTGAGAGAGATAAAGCTAATGAGTGGCCAGGAGCTGTCTCTTTTTAGAACGCCGCTAAGCTACGGTGCACTTAAAAATAATATTTCTAAGTGTTCTATTTGAGCTAAAATCGGGTATAGGGCTTTTCTCGCCTTGAATTCCGTCTCGGGGTACAGGGTCTTGTTTATTACAGCCTTACAGAAAAGAGACAGATATTGGCCGCACAATCACTTTGTCTCTTTCTAGAGAGTGGTCAATTTTCCAGTCCATTCTTTATGCCTATGCTCGATCCATTCTCTATGTCTTTGGTCCAGAGATCGACAAGCATTTTGGTTTGAAATTTAACTGGAAGTTAAAGTAGATTTCTATCTTATCCACGGTACGAGAGTGCCTTAATGTTACCCGACCATAATCTCAATATATTGAGAATCCCCACAATTAAACTTGGTTTTTTGACAAAGGATTTTCGTTATAAGTGACTTTATTGTTTAGAACGAGTTTAAACACGCCATATTTGGATTTTCAAAATTTATGATTTGGATATTAAAATCATCATATAACCACCATCTACCACAGAATAGTTAAAACAGTGCGTTGCCATAGCGATAATCTTGCTGTCTTTATTTTCCTTATGGTATTAGAAGAAAATAAAGCGATAATTGTTAGTTTAAACGAATCAACTTTTTAAACGACCAATAAAAATAATTGCATCTGGCAGATGAAAAATTTAACGGTCAACTGTGAGGGGATTTGTCTACATTCTAACCGTTTTTGGCTGTGCGTAAAAATTGAATTTTCTTGCCAAAAATCTATTAACATAGGATTGAAATAGTAAAGGATCAAATATGGAATCCTCAAAAGAACCAGTAAGCGTCAGAATAGCCCGTATTAACTCCGAAATTACCGGAAAAAACGAAAAATCTAGATAAGACTTCGCTGCTCGAACGTGAAAAACTTCTTGATGCTCTACAAGTTTTATACGACGAATGCTGTTTAGAGAATTTACAGAAATACGATTCAAACATAGCAGAGTTTGTAAAAAAGTATAAAAAGGCCATGAAGGAAATTATGTCTTTACGAGTTAATATTAGTGATTTTGAGATAAAAAATATAATTGGTAAGTTTTTAATCCATTTCTTTTAGTATTGTGATTAACGTAAATATTCCATTATTAGCATATTTAGATGTTAAATTGCTAAAATAAGATGAAGTAATATAAATAGACACTGAAAAATGACAAGTTTGTTTTAAGCCTTGTATAATTTTCTAAAAATACAACTTGTATAAGTATTATATTTCTCTACAGAAAATTTTATTAATATTACAAATATTTTTACAATCACAATGGCCCAGGGTATGATTGAAGTCAGGTATGGTTCTGTGATAGCAGTGTTCATGCCCAGGAGGTTCATGTTGGCTCTTATTTTTAGAGTAGTAAAGACTTTGGGGGCAGAGCTAGTTTCTTCCGATAAGGGTTCCAATGCACTCTGAGTGAAATATATATTATTTTGTTCGCTTTCTTAATAATTATGGAAATGCCCCAGTTTAGATTCCCTATAATAATAATGGCAAGTCCTTCTGTTATGTCACTGTTTGCAACAGGGATTCATAAATATAGACGGGGGCTTTAGGATTGTTTCATTCAGTGTGCAGTATTAAGTTTAGTCAAGATATAATTTAAATTATTAAAATTATGTTACTGAAAGGGAAGTCTTGAATATCTCATATTTTCACTAAATGTACTTGTCCCAGTTCGGTATTTTCCCCACCTCATCTTGCTTCCAAATTAGAAAAAAAGTTAGGTCAGTTCAAATGAATAATTTTATTTTTGACTATTAAGGTTGTGGTCACTTTGGAGAAGTCCACATAGTGAAAGAAAAACAAACCGGTGATGTGTATGCTATGAAAACAATAAGAAAATTTGAGAATGAAACAAAAAGAATGTCCTTCGAGGAAGAAAGGGACATTATGGCATTTTCCAACTCACCATGGCTCACAAGTCTTCAGTATGCATTTCAGGATAGCTCGTATCTGTTCTTTGTTATGGATTATCATCCTGGAGGAGATTTATTAGGTAAGAAATTCATTATATTAATTTTTAATTACTTTTATCTGAAATTTTTTATAATATATGTTAATTATTGATAAAAGTTTAATACTTAAGAGCCATGACCATTCCAAATTAGAACTCTAATACCTTCAATACTATGGAGTATTTTTTAGTAATAGCATGTCTAAAGATGTTATAAGAAAATGGGTGGCAAAATACATTTTACTGATTACTAAGTAAAGTATGCTTTTGCTGACTACGACTGCTTTTTAGTGTCTTGTGGCTAATATCTTTGGAATATCCCCCAATAATAATACATTATGGTTAACTAACTTACATGTAAGAAGAACTGGTTTTTGTGTTCTGTATGGAACACTTATAAGATCACTTTGGTGTCTGTCTGTCTACCTGTGTCTGTCACACCCGATTTTCTCTGAAACTATTTAACATTGAAAGTTGAAATTTGGCACTAATATAAAAATTGAGGGCCCCATCAGAGCCCTGTAGTTTTTAAGGTTAAATTTTGACTTAAAGGGATAGTTGTGGGGAGTGAAATCAGAAGGGAAACTCGTCTTTTTACAAGCTTTCATTTGACACTCCACTCGATGACCTGGTAAAAAAAAAAGTCACTTCCCAAAACTAAACCCTTAAGTCAAAATTTAACTTAAAAACTACATGCCTCTAATGAGGCCATCAATTCCTAAATTAGTGCCAAATTTCAACTTTCTGTGTCAAATAGTTTTGGAGAAAAGCAGGTGTGACAGACAAACAGACAGACACCGAAGTGATCTTATAAGTGTTCCGTACGGTACACTAAAAAAGGTGAAAGTGGGGGCTTAAATATTTTATAGTTTTCAATAGTATTTTTGAAAATTGTAGGTAGGAATATGAAAATTAAGTTATTTGTTTATTACTTTATTACAATCTTGTAGAGTTTCAATAGTATTATGAGAATTTTTCTATTTTTTTGGATCAGAGAGTGGTCATGATTCATTATGCCTATTTCAGGGATTTAGTTTTTCCATTATTTGCAATTGAACAGAAATAGTATTAGAGGAGGCAAAAATTGACAAGATTAAATATATGCGCTTCATTTTTGTTTTTATTTTAGGGCTTCTTTACAGAAAAGGTGGAACACTACCAGAGAGTGCGGCGTTATTTTATATAGCTGAGTTAGTTCTAGCTCTAGAAGATCTACATTATATGGGTTACGTCCATAGAGACATTAAACCTGACAATATTTTAATAGGTACAACAAATATATACAAAATATATTGATTATTTTTATTTATATATTTTACTATTCTGTTTATCATATTTATAATGTGGAGTAAAAAAGAAGTATCATTATTTCGTGTGTTTTAGATCGTTGTGGACATCTTAAATTAGCCGATTTTGGCTCTGCTGCCAAGTTAGGTAACGACGGTTTAGTTAAAATGGGGCTCCCTGTCGGTACACCGGATTATGTAGCTCCGGAGGTTTTACAGTGCCTCGATAATAGAAGTGAAAAAGGTGGGGGCTACGGGGTAAGTATTTTATATTAGAAGAACAATATTTCTTTAATACATGGGGTTCCTTTTTTTGCATTTTTTTAATAAATTGTGAATGTATATTACTGTTTTATATACAAATCTAAATGTTAAAACTACTTTTTACAGGTGTCTTGTGACATGTGGTCATTAGGGGTTCTCGCCTTTGAACTTGTGGTTGGCCATTCCCCATTCCACGGTCAGAGCACCACGGCAGTATATATTCAAAAATCATGAATTATCAGAAAAACTTGAAATTTCCGCCCGAGGTCGTCTTGAGCCAAGCTTATGTCAGTTTTGTCAAAGTAAGTATATATTCAGGAGGCATGATTAGACCTCTTTAGGTGTCTTTACTCATTGAGGCCAAAAATCATCAAAACTCTCGTGAAGTCAGTATATCTGTAGTTATTGATAACTGTGGATATATGGTTAGTTATTGGAATTTAGATGGTAATATTGATGACTGGTGTGGAATTAAGTAATGCCTTTAAATATGTAGATAACCACCATATATTGATAGTTATCAGTAACTATCAATATATAAGCATAGTTTCAATAACTATTGATAACAATCCATTCTTATCAATAACTGTCAATAGTTATTGATAACTATCGAATCCTTTTTTTGGAAATCTCTCTCCCCTCGGTCATTAATTTTTGAATAATAATTATCGATATATCAATAATTATCAATAAATCAGTAGTTATAGTTTTTTTTTGATATATCGATAAATTATGAATAACCATCGATATATTATCGATAACTATGGTTATATTGATATTTATTAATAACATAACTGTCAATATATCAGTAGGCATCACCTATTTCCACTGGTCGTCAATTTTAGTTGATAATTTTTTGGAAGTCCCCCTGCGCCGATTATTAACTTTTAATTAATAATTATCGATACATCGATAGTTACCGATAATTATCTATAAATAAATAAATAAATAAATGGCCTGGAAACACTCCTCTTGGGGTAGGGCCACCCTTTGGACTATCTAGATCTAGTTTATGAGTTAATCAGTCCTGTTTTCCTTGTATTGTTATATTTCTCTGCTTAGATGTTTCGAAAACTTTCTGTTAAACGTCTTCTCCTTCCAGTTCGTAATCCCTGCTGCCTCCATGTCTTCCATGACTTTCTGCAGCCATCCTATTGTTGGTCTACCTCTCCTCCTATGTCCCGGTTCCCATTGAAGTATTTTGTATATTGGTGCTCCTGGGCCTGCTCTCCATGTGTGCCCTAGCCAATTAAATCTCTTCTGTTTTATTTTTTTGACTATGTCCTCTCCTCTACTTCTTCCAAGATTTCTTGATTAGTCCTCCTTCTGTAGACTCCTTCACATGTTCTTATTGGCCCTAGGATCGCTCTCGGTATGTTTCGTTCCATTCTTCTCATCTCTTCCTCTTGTTTCTTTGTCATGCTTATCACTTCGGTAGGATACATTAGTTTTGGGAGTATTATGTCCTCATCTTACTGTGTCTTCCTATTACCTTACTACTTAACAATTTCTTATTGCTAGGGAATAACTTGTTTGCTATTATTAATCTTTCCTTTACTTCCATTTCCTTGTTCCCGTCCCAATACAGCGTCACTCCCAAATATTTAATCTTCTTTACTCTTTCAAAGGTAAAGGGTGTTTTTATATAGAGTATAGAACTTTGAAATGGAATAAAACAAACATGAATTTTTTAAATTGACATGAAATTTACTTTATTCGAAAGATAATCTTCTGGCATTATAATTTAAATATGACTTCTGACATATGACCGCCACGGCTGGCTCGGACGTAGTCTAATCTGGAGGTCCAATTTTCGATGACTTTTTCCAACATTTGTGGCTGTATATCGGCAATAACGCGGCGAATGTTGTCCTCCAAGTGGTCAATCGTTTCGGGCTTATCGGCGTAGATTAGCGACTTCACATATCCCCACAGAAAATAGTCTAGCGGCGTTAAATCGCACGATCTTGGAGGCCAATTCACGGGTCCAAAACGTGAAACTATGCGGTTACCAAACGTTTCCTTCAATAAATCAATTGTGGCACGAGCTGTGTGACATGTTGCGTCGTCTTGTTAAAACCACAGCTCCTGCACATCATGGTTGTTCAATTGATGAACGAAAAAGTCAGTAATCATGGCTCTATAGCGGTCACCATTGACTGTAACGTTCTGACCAGCATCGTTTTTAATTGAAGTACGGACCAGTGATTCCACCAGCCCATAAAGCACACCAAACAGTCAATTTTTCTGGATGTAACGGTGTCTCAATATACACTTGAGGATTATCATCACTCCAAATACGGCAGTTTTGTTTATTGACGTATCCATTCAAACAAAAGTGAGCTTCATCGCTAAACAAAATTCACTTATGAAAATCGGGATCAACGGCAATCTTGTTTTGGGCCCATTCACCGAATCTACGCCTTGCTAGGTGATCGTGTGGCTTCAATTGTTGCACGAGTTGGATATTATAAGCACGCAAACCAAGATCTTTCCGCAAAATCTTCCATAAAGTGGATGGACATATATCCAATTCCTGTGCACGATGGCGGATAGACTGATTCGGGTCTTCCTCTACGCTACGCTCTACAGCAGCAATGACTTCTTCTGTACGCACTGTACGACGTCTCTGTGGATGCGTATTATCATTTAGAGTAAACGTGGTGCGAAAACGTTCCATAGTTAATCGAATTAATTGCTCTGATGGACGATTATGTTGACCGTAAAATGGACGTAGTGCGCGATACGTATTTCGAACAGAACCATGATTTTCAAAATAAATTTGCACAATTTGGAAGCGTTGTTCAGGCGTCAGTCTATTCATGTTGAAATGCCAAACCAAACTAAACATAAATCACTTGACAGCTGACAAAATGGCCGCCAGTTAAAAAAGTGTTGCCAACTTAAAGTTTTATACCTCTATAAAAAACACCCTTTATATTCGTTTATTCTAATCCTTTTCATTTCCTGATCATTTTGTTTTCCATTTTTCATTATTTTGGTTTTCTCTTCATTTATTTTCAATCCCATTTTTGCTCCTTCTACACTTATTTCTCTCACTAGTTCCTTCATTATTTTCTGTTTTTTTGCAATAATTACTACGTCGTCTGCATACGCCACTATCTGGCTGCCCCTTGTTTGTATTGTACCTTGATTTGATAATTATCTATAGTTATTGATATCTCGATAAGTTATTGCTAGCTAAAGATATAGTTATCGATATCTATCGTTATATCTATTTGGATATCGGTAATTGATGATCGAGGGAGGAAATATGTGACTAGTCAGCCATCGTTTATGATTATTCCAACATGGCGGAAAGCACGTCGAGTGCAAGAATAAAGTGTTTGGTATAGGGACAACTGTTGTTTAGTGTCATTGTGCTAGAGATTCCAGAATCTCAACGTAATAACGATATATCGATAGGCATCACTTATTTTCACCTCCAGTTAGAATTTTAGAAGACGACAGTTTTTTTTAAAAGACAATGTCCTTTTTGGATGTCGCAAAAGGGTTATCGATAGATCGACAACTATCAATAGTTATCGATAAGTTAAAATTATCGATTATTGACTTGTCATCTACTATCGATAGGTAAAATCCATTGTTGCTTATCCCTTTTTAACTTATGCTTCTCGGAGCATTTTCAGTATTTCCAATCTCAAATAGTAAATATCCCTGAAGATGCTTTGTCTAATCGCAGGCAAAATGTCGAAAAATCATTCCAATATGGTACAGTCCAAATGCAAGGACAGAATAAGTACGCTAATACAGTAAAAAAAAACAAGCAACAATATACAACACATTAGTGTAATGTGTTCTTTATTAATAGGTCGATCAAAATATTATTGAGTCCTTAAGATATTAGTTGACAAAAGAATGAACAAAGTTGTAATAAACATTGGACATAAGAGTGTTGGATAAAATTTGATATATTTGGAGTTCGACGCAGGAATTTTTACATAAGTTATTTAAAATAATTAACTTCACTCATAAATAATGTTTTTTTAGGATCTTGTAAAGGATGTCAAAACTCGCCTAAGTCTGGATTCGATAAAATCGCACGCACTATTTAGAAGTACCAATTTTGATACTTTACGTGATCAAGTGCCCCCGTACGTTCCGAAAATTACTTCCATCGAGGATACGAGTAATTTTACCGACGTGCAGGCTAAGAAGAAGAACCCTAGTATTGAAAATTTCAAGAGAAAAACGCAATTTTCCGGGAGAAATTTGCCGTTTGTCGGTAAGGATGCTTTCTTTTTCTATAAGTTATAGTGAAATTTTTAAGGAAGTAGTTTTTTATCTGTGGATAATGATGAATGAATAAAAAACAAATCCGGATAATCCGGATTTGTTTTTTATTCATTCAAAAAATAAACACCAATACTTTAAACCGATGTATTAACGTTTTTAACATATAAATAGGTACATACATTATAAAATAGTGAAATAGGTATCTATGCGCTTCTGTTTCATATTGCATCTTCTTTTTCTCACTGCAATGTTTCTCCATCTATTAAGAAGAAGCAAATCCGCTGGAGTTGCCTCTGGTTGTTGTTCGATATACCTCAAAGCTTTTTCCAAAGAAGCAAAACCTTCTTGATGAGAGATCTTAGTGGGAGACTGTTCATCCACCGCCGTTTCGTCATCGTCATCTGATTTTTCGGTTTCCTGAAAGGCATTCGTTATTTCTTCAATACTCATTTCTTCTTCTAAATCATCTGCTGTAATCCATTCAACAACATCTTCTCTTGTCACATTTTCGCAACCTTTTAATTTTTGCATTAATTCAAATAAATTTTTTTCTTTTTCTTCTATCTCGCTGTCAAAATTTGAACAGGACATTTCTCCATGGCTTCTCAATTTCAAAGCTAATTTATTTATGGAGTATCATCTTCACTGTCATTATAGTCCTAAAAATCAATAATTTTTTACCAAGATTTTTGAATAGTGGTAGTACGCACAGAATTTCAAGCTTTATTTACCCAGTAAATAACATTTTTCAGTGTAACCTTTTCTCATTCCATTGATAATATCCGCCTTTTCTGTCTATTCTAACAGATATTCAAGATATAAACGCCTATAATTTTTTTTTTTAATGTTTTCGAGGATGCCTTGATCCATTGGTTACATTATGCTGGTTACATTTGGAGGAAAAAATTTTACAACAATTTCGCTCGCATGAAGTCCTTCTCCAGGGTGAGAGGGGGCATTATCCATTAACAAAATTGCTTTAATAGGAAGACGGTTTCTGTTCAAAAATTTAGTCACAGATGGCACGAACTCTTCTTCAAACCAGTTATCCATGCGCTCTTCTGACTTTTGTAATAGACTGGTAGGGCTTTGGGTGAGATGTCTTTTAAAGCTCTTGGACGTGCAGACTTGCCAATCACTATCAGTGGGATTTTGTGCTTGCCAGATACATTGGAACATACAATTATATTTAATCTTTCCTTACTTCGTTTGTGGCCAGGAGCTGATTTTTCCTGTCGAGATCCCAATGGTTTTGATGGAAGGATTTTATAATTCAAACCAGTTTCGTCACAGTTGTAAATTTGATCACATGTGTATATTGTGTATCCACAATCTTCGATTTGCTTTTTAAAGTTCTGCTTAAATTTCTTAATTGATGACACATCAGCAGAAAGTTTTTCACCACATACAGTCAGTTGTCGTACACTGTACCGTTTTTTCCAGCGGTTAAGACATCCAGAACTGGCGGTAAACTGATCTATCTCTGAGAATAGCCTACTAATCATTATTGCTTTCTATTGTAAAATTGGACCTGACAAAGGCACACCTTTTAATTTCTGTTGGTTAAACCACATGAATAAAGCTTCTTTAATCTTTTCATAGTCGCCGGTTTTCATTGATTTTCTTCCTGAGGACGAGGAGGCTTGATTTATACACCACTCTTCTATTTTTGTGCGGTTTCTTTTCCAATCTCCAACTGTTACCTCACCTACTCCATAATCTCGTGCAACAACTTTAGTTGTCTCCCCTGCTTCAATTCTTCTGATGGCTTTTAATTTTTCTTCAATAGGAACGACGGTTCTTTTACGCTTGTTTTGCCCCATTATAATACGACAAACAAAAATTCAAACAAAGCAGTTCGTATTAATTACACTTAACTACCAAAACTCCAATCAAATAAATTATGAGTATACTCGTACTTCTCCGTAGTAAACGCTATAACGCACTGCATTCACGCAAATTTACATGCTGAATGAGTCCAAAAACATAAATAGGGGAACCCCTCACACGGGCCAGGGGGATTCCCCGAAGGTCCCGACGATTTTAAATGGAAATATGTACATACATATTTTAGAAGCTCGGTTAATACGCAGCATAGACGCGCGTACCTCGGATAATCAGGTTTCTTAGATTAGCTCGGTTAGTCCGGAGCTCGGATAATCGCGACTCGGTTAATCGGGGTTCTACTGTATATATATATATATATATATATATATATATCTATATATATATATATATATATATATATATATATATATATATATATATATATATATATATATACTAGCCGTGCCCGCGGCTCCGCTCGCGTGGACTTGATTCACTACTATCGCCACTGCTCATTCCTTATGTTACCTAACGTAATAAAATATCTGCCCTTATTTCCCCTTATCTCCTATTATTTCTTCTTATCTCCCATTATCTCTACATAATTTCCATTATCTAAGCTTATCTCTGCTCATCTCCCATTATTTCTCCTTATCTCGCATTATCTCACCTTATCTCCCATTTTCTAGGTTTATCTCGACTTATCTCGCAATATTTCTCCTTATCTCCCATTTTTTCCTTATCTCCCATTATTTCTCCTTATCTCCATTATCTCACCATAACTCCCATTACCTAGACTTATCTCTGCTTATTTCCCATTATTTCTCCTTATCTCTCATTATTTATACTTATCCCCAATTATCTCACCTTATCTCCCATTATCTAGGCTTATCTCGACTTATCTCGCAATATTTTTCCTTATCTCCCATTATTTCTCCTTATCTCCCATTATCTCACCATAACTCCCATTACTTAGACTTATCTCTGCTTATCTCTCATTATTTCTCCTTATCTCCCATTATCTCTACATAATTTCCATTATCTAGGCTTATCTCTGCTCATCTCCCATTATTTCTCCTTATCTCCCATTATCTCACCTTATCTGCTTATCTCATCTCCCATTATTTATACTTATCTCCATTATCTCACCTTATCTCCCATTATCTAGGCTTATATCGAATTATATAGAACATATCATATGTATAAATTTATAAAAAACACGTAAATCGAATAAGTGGTTCTCAAGTGATAAGCGCACTAACGGACAGACAGACAGAGAGACGTTGCATTTTATATATATTGTATTCTTTGCAACATGATATTATTCCATATTTAATGGTTTAGGCAGTATATTGTAAGAGAACACGCTAACAGTAGCCTTTCTTCCGACTTGATTCACTATTATCGTCACTGCTTATTCTTTATGTTACCTAACGCAATAAAATATATCCTATAACCTGGCCAGAGAACATATGTATGTTTTAAAAAAGAGTACGTAACGCACTAACGGACAGACAGACAGAGAGACGTTTTCATTTTATATATATTATATATAGATAACCTGGCCAGAGAACATATGAATGTTTTAAAAGAAAAGCACGTAAATCAGATAAGTGGTTCTCCAATGATAAGCGCACTAACGGACAGACAGACAGACAGAGAGACGCTGCATTTTATATATATTATAGATATAGATTATTATTATTATTATATAACCTGGCCAAAGAATATATGTATGAATTTAAAAAAGACACATAAATTGGATAAGTGGTCCTCGCGTGATAAACGCACTAATAGACAGACAGACAGACAGACAGAGAGACATTGCATTTTATATATATTATAGATTATAGATTAAAGATATTCTCTGCTACATAATATTGTTCCATATTTAATGGTTTAGGCTGTATATTGCAAGGGAACGCGCTAGCAGCAAACTTTTTTCCGACTTCACTCACTATTATTGTCACTGCTCATTCCTTATGCTACCTATCGTAATGAAATATAGCCTATAACCTGGCCAGAGAACATAAGTATGTTTAAAAAAAAAAAGTACGTAAATCGGATAAGTGGTTCTCCAGTGATAAGGTCACTAACGGACAGACAGACAGACAGACAGAGAGACGTTGCATTTTATATATATTATAGATATATATATATATATATATATATATATATATATATATATATATATATATATATATCGGATATCACAGCACTCATTGAACTGCTTACGCCGGATTCGAGCTAACTATTATCCATTCATTTTATACACTCATAACCCACCAGACCACCAAGGTTGTTATAAGCGGTTAAAAAAAATGGTTCACTCTAAAATAAACCCTGTATATTTTACTACAATATTATAAAAGCAATATAATGTGTTTTTACTCGTTTATTTAAATTTCTGATATTAAAGTAAACCACAAAAAATTGTAAGTTTATTTTGCAGAAATAAACTGTTGATTTTACTTAAATAAACTGAATTTTTTAAACAAGGCTCATTGAAAATGACGCAATTTCCTGTACATTCTTTTAAAAGAAGAAGAAGCAATTTTTTATATTACTTACAACTTGCAATTAGTTATGAACGATTTAAAAATGTTTAAGGCTCGTGCATGTATGTATTTTCTATATTTTGTGGCTCCGATTTTTAGTTTGTAAAATAAAGGCTCTTTTAGTCAGTATTGTGTCGGTATTTTTGTCGTTTGTTACTGTGGTTTTGTTTTAATTAAGTACTCCTTTCTTGACCGAACATATTCGTGCGTATAGCTCCCTTTTTATGCCAGTTATCAAGATTTGTTTGTTGTGGTGTCAAATGTAGTGACGCGTATATCATTTCTAATTTTAAATTAATTTCATTATTGTTATAAACACTTTTTGAATTACAGACAAATAGCGCCTTTTTATTTTTTTAACGACGCTAGAAAATTGTTCAATAAATGAAGCCTACAAACGTTTGTTTGTAGGCTTGGTTGTTTCTTTGCCAGCGTTTATAGGCTTTTCTAAAAAGTGTGTAAATACTAATTCATTTTCCGACATTCTATTTGATAAATATCTTCTATTGTGCCGACTTAAATTAGATTTAGTATATTATGTACTAATTACATATTGCTTATATTTCTAGCATTTGCATCATATATTTATTAACCAAACATTACGATACTGGAACAATATAGATAGATAGATTAGGCACTTATGCTTAGAAAAATGAATAATAACAATTATTAAATTAATAAAGGATAAAGGCATATATCTGCCGTTAGCCAGAAAGGGCTAAGCATGCTGGGTTTTGTTTTGAGAAATTGCGGGCAGTTCTCTATGACTGTTTTGAGAGTGTTGTATTGTGCTCTTGTGAGAGCAAACTTGGAATATGCGACAGTAATTTGGTCTCCATTTTATGAATTGCATAAGGGAACAATCGAAAGAGTGCAAAATAAATTTTTGAGATTTTCCACACTCAAGTGCAACGGTACACTTGTGAGTTATCATAAGACTGTCATGCGGAGGACCTTAGGGTTACATACTTTGGAAATGACAAGATCCCTTTATGATGCATGTTTTATCTTCAAACTTATTAGTGGAATCACTGACTGTCCTCAGCTACTCGCTAAAATAAATTTTAATATACCCAGAGGCAATCTTCGCCATCATGATCTCTTCTGCATCCCCTTCCATCGCACGAATTATGGGAGGCATTTTCCCATTCATACAGCTTTGAGGACTTGGAATTCATTGGATGGCCGGCTCGATATGTTTAACAGCTCCATCTCGGGATTTAGGTCCCAGCTGCTGAGGGCTCTGTGGAGGTTCTACTTGATCAGTGTTTACTATTGTTAATACTATTATTGTTTTTATATTTCTGGGGTTAGTTCTTTCATTACCTGTATCTATTTTATATATTTTGTTACTGAGAATGTTTATGTGTTTGTTGAATATTTTTATTTAGACATAGTCTTTGTCACGTGTTTGTCTTTTTAATTTTTAATATTTTTGTATCTATTTTAAAATTGTACTACAATGGGGTTTCCCGTAAAATTTGTATAAATAAATAAATAAAAAGAAAACGTTCAAAGGAAAATAAAACAAATCACACTAAAGTCATTATTATGTATGTTGGTACATATACGAAAACATTAAAATGCGTAGTTTATACAATAAAATCAGTAATTTTCGTTTGTACAGTTTTACTTGAAAACGAAATGGTGTTTAATTGTCAAGGTCACAAAAACTACTCCATATATATTCATAAACTTCACGAGATTCCAAAAAATTACGAGTTTCAGTCATTTTCTTAGTCATTTCTGAAATGGATGGATTATAAATATTATTTCCTTCTCCAACTCGTCTTCGTCGTCATTATCGCTTAAAATCTTTCTAGAAGTCACTGATGTCACAATTTGATCGATTTAATATTTCTCTCGTCACTAATTCATTATCAGCACATACATATTCTTCAAAATTAAAGTGATTAAACAACTTTTTAATCTCGATTTCCACTGTACTTTGTTGAATGTCAGCATCGTAAACAAATTCTAGACAATCAGTAGGATCTTCTCGATGTTTTTCAGTCCACTGAGTCAACAGTAGCTCATCATCTGATTCCTTCCTTAAAAATCCGCCATGCTTAAAACACTTTGCAATGGTTTCTCTACTGACTCTTTGCCAAGCCATATGGATAAAGTTTATAGCGTCCAAGGGAATTACAGAAAAAATATTACCTTTATAGATTGTCTCTGACATTTTCATAAGTAAAATCTTTCTATAATGACATTTTAAAGAATATAACACACCTTGATCCATAGGCTGGAACTTTGCACTTGTGTTTGGAGGCATAAAAACCAATTTTATTTGTTGTAGGTCAACTTCAGGACAGTTATCAATCAAAAGTAATATTTTTCTCAATAAAACTACTTAATTACTTTGTTAACTGTCACTAAATATATTTGTAAAGATTTTACAATTGCGTTATCGCGATTTCGTAGTACAACTACATTGTCAAACGCTTAACTAAGACTAAAACAGATTGTTGGTATTTTATGTTTATATGATGAACAGATGTGGGTCTATTATATGTTAAAAAAGTTTGAACAAAAGATAATTTGCTACGTCTAATTGACTATTCAGTAAATTTATATTATGGTCCTTTGAATGTCTGTAAATTTCTATAGAATCTATGCAGACATCACTTTGTTTAACTCCATTTTCTGTTTTCCTTATAATATCGTGTTTGTCTTTTAAAGTAAACATTTTACGTTTTTGTGTACTTATTTTAAAATAAAAACTTAAACATTCACTTTGCTACTTTGATCAAATATGCATTAGAACCGCATAACACAACAAGTGAATTGAAAATAATACTGCTCGAACCAGCGACGCGGCGGAAACAAGTAGAATAGGGGTTCCCAGCGAGTTTCGGTGAATTTTCTAGATCTAGTCGCGCGACATTGAGCACAGGGAGTGGCAAGTTCGTTATAAACGGACACAAAACATCCAAATTTGGCTTGCTTTAACCGGGTTCGTTGCATTGAAAGTTTTTTCGTGCATTATAAAATAGGAGTTCGTAATAAGCAGACTTCATTATATATATAGTAATACATTAAAATTCTGGTTTCAATCCGTTCGTCTAACAATGAATTTGCACGACGTTTCGCCAAAATCTCATTTGGAATTTTGAAGTGCTCTTGCTGCTGCTGCTGCTACTCGATACCTGAGTATCGAGTAGCAGCAGCAGCAAGAGCACCACTTTCGACGTTTAAGAGTTCCCATTTTTGCGCGCGTAAATTGTCAGAATTATCACACGTGGCGCGTGAAGATTACAAAAAAATGAATGGTCGAGTGGCGATCGACCAAGTGCACGGAACAGCGGAAGTATCGCTCGGAATTCGGGGAAAAAGAGTTATTGTTTGTAAACAAATTTCTGAGGCGTCGTTATAACCGGACAAATCAGAGCGTAATTACGTCGCTTAAAGCGATTAATCGCTTTATCCGGAGTCGTTATAAGCGAATTTATCATAATACTATTTTATAGTCATAATATATATATATATATATATATATATATATATATATATATATATATATATATATATATATATTTTTTTTTTTTTTTTTTTTTTTTTTTTTTTTTTTTATGTGTCTAGCACACGTGCTACAGGGAAGTCCCTAAAGCGCTACAGGAGCGACACGTGTGCGGAGAAAGCGATTCACGTTGTTCTTGAATCGCTGTAGATTGTACTCGATGGGAAACACAGTCCTGGGTAAACCATTCCAAAGGCATGATGTTCTCCATATAAAAGACTGCTTGAAAAGCGTTGTACGAGGAGTAACAAGCTGAACCTCATACGGATGTGAAGCATTAGCGCGACGTGTACTTCTAATATGCACCGCTCTGGGAGGAATTAAACGGGCCACATCTTTCGAACACTTTCCATGAAAGTACTTGTAGAATAGGCTCAAGTCGCCAACCGTTCTTCGATGTTCCAGCGAATCAAGGCCGTCGGTCAGTTCCGGGTGTCCAATCAGACGAACAGCTCTTCTCTGGATAGAATCCAACAAATGCAGTGTATGTTTGGGAGCGGAGCTCCAAACATGGGAGCAGTATTCCATAGTTGGTCGAATTTGAGCTTTGTAAAGAATTAACAGTTGTTGTGGAGTGTAGAGCTTTCTGGTTCGAAACAATATTCCCAACTTTTGAGAAGCTCTTCTTGCTATGCCTGCAACATGTTCATGCCAGGACATATTTGCTCCCAAATTAACGCCTAACAGATTGAGTGACGATGTTAGAGAGATGGAGTGCCCCGACATAACTATGTCGGGTTCTGCAACGTTAACTTTTTTAGAAAAAACTGCCGCCTGGGTTTTTGTAGCGTTAAATTCCACTTGGTTACTGTCACCCCAAGATAGAATTTCTTCCAGGTCTTTGTTAAGTTGAATGACTTCCTGCTGTCTGCGGATATTCGTCTGAGTAGTCGATGTCCGAGCGTTCGAAGTGAATGAAGAGATAAGTGTACTGTCATCTGCAAAGCTGTAGATTGGATTCTCGGTCTTTTCCAGCAGATCGTTAATATAAATGAGGAAGAGAGTAGGAGACAGTATGGAACCTTGGGGCACACCGGCGTTGATAGTGAAGGTGTTAGAAAGAAATCCGTCAACCGCCACTCGTAAAGAACGCTCTCTGAGGAAACATGAGAGCCACAAACAGAACTTTTCAGACATATATATATATATATATATATATATATATATATATATATATATATATATATATATATATATATATATATGTATATATATATATATATATATATATATATATATATATATATATATATATATATATATATATATATATGTATATATATATATATATATATATATATATATATATATATATATATATATATGTATATATATATATATATATATATATATATATATATATATATATATATATATATATATGTATATATTATACACCTGCTGAAAAACATTCTGGAATTTCTTTTTTTTTGTGGATACTTCAGTTATTATTGTGTTTAAAAATAACCTTTTTTAGGTTTTA
The DNA here is from genome assembly GCA_019049505.1 of Pachyrhynchus sulphureomaculatus. Taxonomy (NCBI): domain Eukaryota; kingdom Metazoa; phylum Arthropoda; class Insecta; order Coleoptera; family Curculionidae; genus Pachyrhynchus; species Pachyrhynchus sulphureomaculatus. The sequence goes on from CM032448.1 coordinate 3,528,651, forward strand.
CTTTTACTCATGATCCAAAAGGCATGTTCGAATCGAATTTTCAAAGGCGTTCTATAGAAAGAAGCAAATTAGTGGAAAGTTTAAAAACAGAATTAGAAACGTTGAGAATGAAATTGTCGAAGACTAGTGATTTTAATATAGAAAAGGAAAATTTAGAGAAAAAATTGGAAGAGAAAAGTAGGAGGCTGGGAAGTATTGAAGTATTGAGGGATAAATTAGAGAAAGATTTGGCTGGGAGTATAGCGGAATCTGCAGTAAGTCTTCGCCCTATTTATTTACTTCGTAATTTTGTAAGGAAGTGAACTTTTGAGTTTTATGTATTGGAAAAATGGTAACAAGAATAGTAGCTGTATTAAAATGTATAAAATATAAGTTCATTATGCTTTCTTAGAGAAGGGAATTATGTAATCATCAAAAATCTCCCTCTTAGATTGTTGCTGTTCTTTACATTTCAGTGTTCTTAAATTATGTTTTATAGTACCAAGCTGGCTTTTTTGATGCTTCATTTCATACATTAAGCTAATTTAAAGGATAATGTGTAATTATTTATTTATAGTAATTGTAACTGATTTTTTAGGCTCTTAAGCGTACATTAGATTTAGAACGCAAAGATCGGGTGGATTTAGAAAAGAAGGCATTAGACTTAATAAAAGGTGCGAAACAGAAGTGGGAACTGGCTGAGAAAAGCAAAATTGAAGTACTCAATTCGGAAATGGAGCGATATAAAGAAAAAATCGAGCAACTGAACAACAAGAATAGAATGTTGGATGAAAAATTGCAACACGCACTAAACATGGAGGAAAAGAATAGGTACTAACATAACACAATACAAACAGTTATCGGTATAATTCTTCTGGATTTCTCCTGTATCGATTGAAAAAACTGATGCTGACGTTTCGCTGATAATAGCTCCTGCTTCTTCAGAAGAAGTTAGCTTCAAAATCTAACATGAAACTGATTCGGAGATTCCGAAGAAGTAATTCCTTGGAAGAAGCCAGCAGGATGATCGGTGAATCTAGCATCAGTTTATAAATCGAGAAATTCAGAGGAATTACACATCTAAGCTCGGTATCCTCTGGAAGATTCCTATAAAAACGAAGAGTTATCGTAAATATTTAAAAAAATTAATATTGAGAGGTTGAGATGTCAAATTCGTGGAATTTTATCGGTGAAATTAAAACAAATCTGAATGTTTTGATGATCAACAGTTTGATAAATAGTCCTCTTCAGGCCTCAAAAGATGTTTTTTTCCTGATTACTTAACATTACTATAAAATGAGGTAATTAAGATAAGATTCTAAGATTACTATCTTTGTGGTTTTCCTACATAAGATGCAAACATTTTTAGTTTAAGTTTTGGTTGTTGAGAACTCGTGGTGTTTGGGATTGGACCGTGGCAATTTGGAGTAACTTTTTGGACGTTCCGTCTACATTTCCATCTTACACTTTCCAAAATCTCGGGTTCAATCCTCAGCAGGTCTACAGTCCCTGGCCAAATTATTAGACGCACTGCAAGATTTCATGTAAAATATTAATTACCGAGTGATATTGTACCGTTTTATTATTTTAAATTGATTTGTTTTTTATTTTTATATTATTCAATCAATTACCTATTTATTTGACATAAATAAAACAGCATTAATTTAGAAAAGCATAAGTTTATTAAGTTTTAAAGAAAAGTGAAATTAATGTTAGTAAAAGTCAATATTTAGTTGAGCCACCTTTAGCCGCTATCAAAGCTTTAATTCTGCGCGGCATGCTATCAATGCAAGATTGTACTGTCTCCTGCATTTGAGGATGATGATTCCACACATGAATAATCTTTTCTAGGAGCTGGGTTTTGTTGGTAATCACATCTTTAGCCACTTCTCTTTTCATCAGCTCCCACACATTTTCAATGGGGTTCATACCCGGCCAATCCAACAGAGGGATATTTTTTTCTGCCAAAAAAGCTTTAACAGACCAAGCAGTGTGGCAGGGAGCTCCATCTTGCATGAAAGTGAATGGTTCCCCCTCTCTGAGCTGCGGAATCAACCGATTTTGTAATACTTCTTTGTACTGATCTTGCCTCATTATTCCTTTGACGACGTACAGACGTCCAGTGCCCTTGCCGCTGATGACTGACCAAATCATCACTTTGGTGGGATGTTTAACCGTCGGGACGACACAATCAGGATGAAACTTTTCTCCATGACGACGACGCACATACTGAGCTTTATTCTGCAAAATTTCGAATGCGCTTTCGTCACTGAAGCAGACCTGTCAAAAATAGGAAAAATATATAAACTTCCATGTTTATTTGCTTTATTTAACTGAAAATGATAATAATGTATCAATTATTGATTAAATTGCTGTATCTTACCGATCTCCAGAAGTCCACATCTTTGTCTTGCCATTGTTTGGCCCACTTCAGGCGCTTTGCTTTCATTGCAGCTGTTAACTTGGGCTTCCTGGCGGGGCGACAGGCCTTAAAATCTAATTCTTTCAATTTTCTTCGAACAGTGCGCTCAGAAGCATTTACGCTAGCATCCTGGGGTTGTGATTTTATTACCTTTGTGGTAGCAAGTCTGTTTTCTACACAAATTTTCTTCAAACATCTCTCTGACCGTGGAGTGAAAATTGGTTTTCTACCGCATCTTTTCTTTCTTTTCGGGCTTAATTCCTTCCCTGACTCAATTTTCTTTTTTATGCGTCGTACACTAGCTTCAGAAACCTCCAATCTTCGTGATATTTCTCAGTTTGTAAATGTTTTTGCAATCACAAGGGCCTTCACTTCAGCTTTTTTACGTGGTGAAAGATCGCCTTTTCTACCCATAATGAAAATAGTCCAATTACTTTTTTAAAACACTGCATACAAAATAAACTAATAACTGAGTAGTATAAAACTGTTAAACAAACAATCACAGTCCATAAAGCCACAGAAACACTTCCGTACCTGACTCGATTCCGATCGCGACTGATACAGGTTTGTACTTATTTACGTTCATGTATCACTTTGTCAACACAGTGTTGCCATATGTTAAAAATAAATACAAATATGTAGTCTACAACAATTCTTTTAAATAAAAATCAATAATATTGTAGTTTAAATATACCATTATTGCATAAAAACTCTTAAGAAACATAAAATTACTAAAAAAAATACAGTGCGTCTAATAATTTGGCCAGGGACTGTATATACTTATTTATTTAAGTATATTTGGCTAAGTTGCATACCATGCCATATTGTCATGCAACAGACATTGACAAACTCTCAAAAACCAGATATTACTGTAAAAGGCACGATGTTGATGACGAAGGAGGCTGGCGAAGAAGGCAGCGCTCCCCGCATTATGATAGAGTGTATATCTGTCGTCGGTGTTGGAACCTCTATGAGCGAAATTATGACGAAATAGCCAACGGTATGTTGTATGAAATTTTTATAAACATAAAAACGATGCAAGTCCTCTACTACTAGTATCTTCAATAGGAATAAAGGTCAAAAAGTCTTTTCTTGAGATACTTCCTTCTTTGATATAACGAAAACATAGGAAGTATTGCTCTATGCCAGGGATGTCAAAGATACGGCCCGCGGGCCGCATCCGGCCCCCGGGACGTATCAATAAGGCCCGCGATCGCAATATGTCACAGAAAGAAGAATCATATTTTTTAGAGCTTTTAGACTTCACTCGATTCCTCTACGGAAGTTTTAAAATGCGCACCCTACATTTATAAGTAATTTCAAGGGCAGCGCGTGCCTTAACAAGCAAGAGAGATAGACAGTAACGCCATCTCTTAGCAACAAGCGGAAATACCCTATTATTTTTGTTGAGAACAATAGAATCTTCCACGCGTTTCGAGTCTAGACTAGAACGTTCCTTATCGATATTATAAAAGGAGTGCGTCGGCGCGACGTGAGACAGTTGAGTGTGAGTCGAGTAATCGAAGCGATACGGTCGGAGAAGGATTTTAGTTGTACTGCGAAGTAGTGATTGTGAAGGTATTGTGCATTTGTTTGTGTCGTGCGCGTGCGATATCCATAATTGTTGTGTCGAGTTCCATAATTGTTACGATTTTGGCATAATGTCACAAAAACGTAAAGTTGATAGTGAGTGCAGAATTTTTCAGTCTAAATGGGAAATCGCATATTTTTTCATAGAATGGAAAGGTAAACCACTGTGTTTGATTTGCAATCAAACAGTTGCTGTTTGTAAGGAGTTTAACTTGAAGAGACACTATGATACGAATCATAAATCAAAATTCGATTGTTACACTGAAAAAATAAGAATGGACACATTGTCATCTTTAAAATCTAAACTTCAAGGTCAACAATCGATGTTTACTAAAGCTAATACTGAGAGCGAAGATGCCCTGAAATCAAGTTTTATTATTGCATTAGAAATCGCGAAGAGATCAAAACCTTTCACTGATGGTGATTTTATTAAAGACTGTATGTTGAAAGTTGCCGATGTTTCATTTCCATTTCAAAAGTCAATAATTCAAAATATTTCGCTGACAAGAAACACTGTTGCTTCAAGAATAAATGATTTATCTTAAAATTTGGTTCTTCAACTGAAGGAGAAAATTAAGGAATTTACAAACTTTTCACTGGCTGTTGACGAGAGCACTGATACTGTTGATACAGCTCAACTTGCTGTTTTTATACGAGGTATTAACAGTAACTTTGAAATAACTGAAGAACTATTAAAGTGCGTTCCATTGACAGGTACTACAACAGCAAATGATATTTATTATGCAATTGAGCATTTGATAGCAGAATATGAACTCGACTGGAATATACTTAGCAGCACAACTACGGATGGCGCTCCTGCTATGGCTGGCAAACATTCGTGCGTTGTAACTAAATTAAAACAGAAAACATCAGGGAATTTTGTGGGATTTCACACCAGAGGACTAAATCACCGACAGTTCAGGCAGTTTTTTACAAGATTTGGACGAAAAGTTTTCTGATGTTCCTTACTTCACCGAAGTTCGTTGGCTCAGTCGAGGAGTAGTTTTAGAAAAAATTTTTGCATTACGTGACCCTATTCAAGCTTTCATGTTAGAAAAAGGCAACCCAATTGATTATGACAATGACTGGTGGGTTGATTGTGTCTTTTTGGTAGATATGAATAAACACTTGACTGATCTGAATGTAAAGTTACAGGGTAAAAATCTGATTGTCACTCAATTGTATTCATGTATTCAAGCCTTTGAAACAAAGTTGAGGCTGTGGGAAAATCAGGTAAAAAATCAAACTTTGGATCATTTCCCTCATTTAAAATCATTTGGCACAGTGAACCAAAAAAAAATTGGATCAATATTCTCAACTTCTGCAAAATTTGATCACGGAATTCAACAATCGTTTTGAAGACTTTCACAAAATGAATGAAATGGAATTCCCAATTTTCAACAATCCATTCAATTTTGAAGCTTCACAGGCACCAGTTCATTTGCAAATGGAGTTGATAGATCTTCAATTGGACAGTATTTTGAAAGAAAAATTTAAAGAGATTAACGCTCTTACATTTTATACAAAATATTTCAAGAGTTTGGATAACCACCCGGAATTAAAAAAGCATGCAGCACGCATTCTCTGCATGTTTGGTAGCACCTATTTATGTGAGCAGATGTTTTCCGTCATGAAAATAAATAAGAACAAACATCGCACAAGACTTTCGAATGAACATCTCCAATCAATTCTTAAAATAACTACAACGAATATGATACCTGACATCAATGAGCTTGTCAAAAACAAGAGAAGTCAGGTATCTGGATCCTCGAGCTCAAAATAATTACCCTCTTTTATAACTTTGATATAATTTCTAACAACCGTATATTATATACTATATAATTAAATAAATAAAATGTTATAATAATTCAGTACATTTTTTTTATTTGAATCTGGCCCGCCTACACATTCTAAATTTAATATATGGCCCTCTGCAAAATTGAGTTTGACACCTCTGCTCCTTGACGTTAACATCAACTATGGCAACTGCAAGTATAGAGCAGCATTCGCTTTTCTTTATTTTAGATACAAGTTTTTCAAGAATTAAATTTCCGCAAATTGCGATCAGTTCGTTTTGAATCTGTGGACTTGTGTAACTAGTTCCGCAGTTTTTCAATGTTCCCGAGTGAAGTAAATGCTGCACCAGAACTCGTCCGGAATCGTAGAAGAGCTCTAAAGTTGTCACCATTACGGAGGGGAGTTTGCAATTCAGTCGGGCCAGTCGGCAAAGCACGAAAAGAATATTTCCGGGGGGTTAAGTTCCCAAAACCCCCCCGCTACTACTTCACTGCACTCGCTAACGAATGCCCCTACTTGCCCATACACTTAGCAGCCGCTGTAGGCGTCGGATCTTTTTCAACGGAACACAGCCTCGAAGCAGCACTCATGTTCGATAATGCACTATTTAACCATAAATAAAATTAGAAATGAACTTCTTTCCACAAAACATTGTTCGCTGTGGTGCCAACAACCCCCTAAAAAAAGGAATTTCTTATACCGACTACAAGTTATAGGCGACACATTTTTACCTGACCGACTGTATGATATATTTGTAATAAATTTTCGTTCAAGTTTTATTATTCTACTAGCCGGGCCCGCGGCTCCGCTCGCGTGGACTTGATTCACTACTATCGTCACTGCTTATTCCTTATGTTACCCAACGTAATAAAATATCTCCCATTATTTCTCCTTATCTCCCAATATTTCTCCTTATTTCCCATTATCTCTACATAATTTCCATTATCTAGGCTTATCTCTGCTCATCTCCCATTATTTCTCCTTATCTCCCATTATTTCTCCTTATCTCCCATTATCTCACCTTATTTCCCATTATCTAGGCTTATCTCGACTTATCTCCCATTATTTCTCCTTATCTCCCATTATTTCTCCTTATCTCCCATTATCTCACCATAACTCCCATTATTTAGACTTATCTCTGCTTATCTCCCATTATCTCTCCTTATCTCCCATTATCTCACCTTATCTCCCATTATCGAGGCTTATCTCGACTTATCTCCCATTATTTCTCCTTATCTCCAATTATCTCATCTTATCTCCCATTTTCTAGGCTTATATCGAATTATATAGAACATATGTATAAATTTATAAAAATACGTAAATCGGATAACTGGTTCTCGAGTGATAAGCGCACTAACGGACAGACAGACAGACAGAGAGACGTTGCATTTTATATATATTTGTATTCTTTGCTACATGATATTGTTCCATATTTAATGCTTTAGGGAGTGTATTGCAAGAGAACGCGCTAGCGGCAAACTTTTCTCCGACTTAATTCACTATTATCGTCACTGCTTATTCCTTATGTCACCTAATAAAATGTAGCCTATAACCTGGCCAGAGAACATACGTATGGTTAAAAAAAAAGCACGTAAATCGGATAAGTAGTTCTGCAGTGATAAGCACACTAACGGACGGACAGACAGACGGACGGACAGACAGACGGACAGACGGACAGAGAGACATTGCATTTTATATATATTATAGATATTCTCTGCTACATAATATCGTTCCATATTTAATGGTATGGACTGTGTATTGCAAGAGAACGCGCTAGCGGCAAACTTTGTCCGACTTCATTTACTATTATTGTCACTGCTCATTTCTTATGCTACCTATCGTAATAAAATATAGCCTATAACCTGGCCGGAGAAGATATGTATGTTTAAAAAAAAAAGGTGCGAAAATCGGATAAGTGATTCTCCAGTGATAAGCGCACTAACGGACAGACAGACAGACAGACAGAATACGTTGCATTTTATATATATTATAGATGTAATAAAATATATACCTATAACCTGGTCAGAGACAGACAGAGAGACATTGCATTTTATATATATATTATAGATTATACATATACAGATACATAATATTGTTCCATATTTAATGGTTTAGGCTGTGTATTGCAAAGGCACGCGCTAACGGCAAACTTATTTGCGACATCATTCACTATTTTACGTCACTGCTCATTCTTTATGCTACCTATCGTAATAAAATATAGCCTATAACCTGGCCAGAGAACATATGTATGTTTTAAAAAAAAAGTACGTAAATCGGATAAGTGGTTCTCCAGTGATAAGGTCACTAACGGACAGACAGACAGAGAGACGTTGCATTTTATATATATTATAGATGTAATAAAATATATATCTAACACCTGGTCAGAGAACATATGTACGAATTTAAACAATCACGTAAATCGGATAAGTGGTTCTCGAGGGATAAACGCACTAACGGACAGACAGACAGACAGAGAGAGGTTGCAATTTGTTTATATTATAGGTATAGATTATTATTATTATTATATAACCTGGCCAAAGAATATATGTATGAATTTAAAACAAGACGTAAATCGGATAAGTGGTTCTCGCGTGATAAACGCACCAGTGGACAGACAGACAGACAGAGAGACATTGCATTTTATATATATTATAGATTCTAGATATTCTCTACTACATAATATTGTTCCATATTTAATGGTTTAGACTGTGTATTGCAAGGGAACGCGCTAGCGATAAACTTTTTTCCGACTTCATTCACTATTATCGTCACTGCTCATTCCTTATGCTACCTATCGTAATAAAATATAGCCTATAACCTGGCCAGAGAACATATGTATGTTTTAAAAAAAAAAGTACGTAAATCGGATAAGTGGTTCTCCAGTGATAAGGTCACTAACGGACAGACAGACAGGCAGACAGAGAGACGTTGCATTTTATATATTTTATAGATTTATAGTTTTGTGATTTTTTAAAGCAGAACTTGTTAGAAAGTTCATAAAATCGTGTCCTGTCAAACCATAGGATTTGCATATGTTATTAATAAATATTTCTATGATTTTAGGCAGTCGTTAGAAAACGTCCAAAGCTTAAGCAGGAGAAGTGTGGTAGGTCTGGAAAATCGTCTCGATAAAGTTACTGCTGAAACACAAAGCCAAATTTCAGAATTACAAAGGTAAGTGAAAAACATCTATTTGTGGGATTCTGTTCCCGAAACAGTATTAACAAACCATTGTTTTTATACGTTATATACGCAAGTATGATGAACTAAACCACAGAAAGTTCTCAAAAGTCGATAACGCTGTAAAAGGCATGTTGTTGATGGCAGGACGCTTGAATGGAAAAAAGCTTACACACTTTTGCTTCGACTGTAATTAGCATCATTATATGTTTCATGGGAAAAGAGATGTCTCCTCGTATGAATTCACTGTTTACCAAAGCGTTTATTTCATTTTCTATGTAAATAATTTCAGAATTTGTAATATCCACTGTTTCTTTAACAAAGGGGGTCGCATTCTGCCAAACAACTTTCTTGTTTGTCCCACAAATCAATTGTAGTAGAACAAAGCAACTTTGAAAAATGTTGCTGTCAATTGCATCTGCTTCTTGCATTTTTTGCTTAAATTGTGCTTGTTGCGATCCGTCACATCTCCATTTCGAAACGAGTGCTAGATTTAATTCATTTGGAACATCCTCCAAATATGCGGCCAAACGTTTAGCCGTGTGATCCAATAAATGTTGTAAGTTAATTTCAGCATGATTCAGTTACCTCATAAGCCTCTTTCGCCGGATAACAAGTTATTTTTGCTTGTTATAACACGGACAATACTTCTGGTTACTTAACTTAAACAATAATTTTTATTACTATTCCTTATTACTTCATACTGTCTACTTGAGACGTTTGTAGAAGCTGACCTCTCAAGGGTCAGTTTCTACAAATATTGAAAGGGCGGCTATTGGTAGTTGTGACTGTTTTTCATGTTGCTTTGACATTTTATATGCTTTCTCGTATTTTTGGGCTACCAGGGGAGGGTTAGTTATATCTATTAGAATACTGGATGCAATTCTGTCACCAGAACTTTGAACGGATATTTGGGCAGCACGCATTATTACTTCTTTATCTACAGCACTGCGTACTTCCTCTGCTTTTCTACATTTATTCCTTTCACTCAACACCTTTGTTGTTCGACCAGAGGAACGAAATGTACCCTATATATTTCAAATGATCCTTGTAACCATTCATCATTCTTTTTCAGAAAAACTTCTGCTTTTTTATGCGTCTCAGTCCACTTCTTCTTGAATTGTAACTTCAAAGAGGAAAACTTATGCTTCACTTCCTCCCTTTGCTCATCACAATATTCATCTTGAAATATAACTCTCCGTCCGTCATACCTGTATGCCGCTTGGCATACAGGTATGACGGACATCTGAAGTATGTTTTTAGAAGGATTTCGGGTTAATCCAGACGGTAGGTGGCTACTTGGACCAGGACATGATTTGTTTACTTTTTTGGGTTCTTTGATCACCAAAAATATAGCTTTGCTTTGCAGTCAGTTTCTGTTGGTTTGTTGGTATAACTCTGCAACGAATGCATCTTGAGATATTGGAAAATAATTTGATTCCTTATGAAGAAGATTTGCCACTGACGTGGATTTTTCAACAAGACAATGACCCATCTCGCTTGGCCAAGAATTAGTTTTCTGAATAAAGGATTCGGGCGATGCGCTGGCCTTCACAATCACCTGATTTGAACCCGATAGAGAATCTTTGGCACTATCTGGATAAACAAATTAGGAAAAGAAATATAAAAAACCGGGACGAACTTTGGCTCGCATTAAAACAAGAATGGGAAAAAATACCACCCGATTTTTGTGCTAGGCTTATTGACTCTATGGGCAGAAGATGTCAAGCAGTGATTGACGCAAAAGGATATCCCGGATATTTTCGACATCTTAGTCGTCTTAGTGGAATTTTTATTTTATAACAAAAATGTTTCCATACATTTGTTTGTGCATAATTTTGTTACGTTAAAAACTAAGCACATTTCTAATAAACAATAACTGTGTGTTTTTTGAAGTCACTGATCATTTTGATACTTCCGTAACAAAAATTTTTATTTTAAAAGCAATCACGGTACGCAACACGCAAGTCCGACTTGCACTTGGCCGGTTTTTTAAAATCTGTTTTGTCTGTACTGAAATTTTCAATAATTTGTATATTTTTTAGTAAATTGAGTGAAGAAATCCGCCAAAAGTCTTCGTTACAAATTAAATTGGCCACTTTTAAGGAAAAGGAATTAGAGCTCAAGGAAAAGCTAAAGATATCGAAACAAAATTATGAGGGACTCAGTAGTAAAGTTTTCGAAGCTGAAACTGTGATCAAGGAGCTCAGCAGCAAAGTTAACGATTTAGAAAAGGTGAGGAAGATGTGATAATAAATATTTCTCGAAAGTGTACGAAATGTTTCTTAAAATTTTCTAACTAGAAATGGTAAAACCTATTTCTACATAGGAAGGACAAAGATAAATGGTAAAGTAAGATGTAATGCGCCTTTTCCTTTCTCTTTTAAATCTGGAAGTGTTTTGACTCAGCCGATGATAATCGAACTCAGTTACTGAATGACATGCATTAAGAAAAAAAGGGATCTTTTCCCTTTTGTTTGTTACAGAATCTAAGTCCAGGAATCCAATCCATAGCTTTGCAGATGACAGCAAGCTTGTTTCTTCATTTATTACTACTCAGTATATATCACCACTATACCACACTTTATTTTTGTTAGCTTCATCAGGAGGAATGATTGACTCTAACCTGAACACTCGAACATCAGGTACCCATGTATATATTCGCAGGCAGGAAGAAGCTTTTCATTTTAACAGAGACCTGGAAGAAATTCTATCTTGAGATGATAGTAACGAGGAGGAATTTAACCCCGGAAAAATCCAGGCGACAGGTTGTTCTACAAAAGTTTACGTTGCAGAACCCGATATAGTTATGCCGAAAGAATTCATTTTTCTAGCATGGTTACTCAACTTACTGTGCGTAAACTTTGGAGCAAATATCTCTTGTCATGAACGTGTTACATGCATGATAAAGAGAGCTTCTCAAAAGCAGGGAATATTTATTTATTTATTTACGGGACAGGCCCATTAATTAATAAAGACAAATACAAAAGTTTACAATATAAATGACACTTAAAACTACTTAAAGCTAAAGGCTAAAACTAAGAAATTCAGAAAAGAACCCCGATCTACCCCTTAAAAAGTCACAAGGAGCTGGAGAACAATTCCAGTGATGGGCAGTTGTTTGCAATGCCCATAGATCTTGTTATGAAGGTATTAGCTCCATAGGTTGTCTTATGATAAGGTTTGAAGGACAACGTAGATCTAGTATGTCTGGAGGGTGCATATAAATTAATCTGAGATAAAAGTTCTGGACAATTTACAATGGAATTTAAAATTTTAAAGAACATTACAAGATCACGCTGAACTCTTCGGTTAGACAGGGTATTCAAGTTTAATACAGATGTCAGTTTTGAATAACTAAAAGAATCATTGTTAAAGAATTTAAAATTAATATGACGTAGAAATTTACTCTGAACAAGCTCCAAGCTCCTAGCATGGCAAGCAAAAGGTGGGTTCCACACGCATGAGCAATATTCCAAGAGAGGCCTAACCAACAAGCAGTACAGCATTTTTATAGAGGTAATGGATGAAAATTCTGATGAGCAACGCCTAATGAACCCAAGCATCCTCAGAGACCTAGACGTTACCTCGGTTATATGAGGAATAAAACTCAGTGCCGAATCAAACTTAACCCCCAGATCCTTAACATTAACCACGGACACGAGGGAAGTCCTATTTATGCTGTAATCAAAAAACAATGAATTGCGCGATCTCGAGAAAGACATAGAGAAGCATTTAGAAGTATTTAAAACCATACCGTTTAACTGGCACCAGACACTAAGTCTGTCCAAATCACTCTGCAATCCCACACAATCCTCAATCGATCCAACCGCCGTATACAACTTCAAATCATCAGCAAAAAGCAAGAACCTGGAAGACCGACAGCAGTCGACCACATCATTCAAGAACAGGTTAAACAGCAGAGGCCCCATATGGGAGCCTTGAGGCACTCCTGGGGGCACAGTAATGTTGACAGACTTAAAATTATTAGCCCGAACCACTTGATCTCTGCGACACAAATAACTCCTAATCCAGCCCAAAAGTGGACCTGATATGCCACGGTTATTGAGCTTCTTAAGAAGAACACCATGGTTGACCTTATCAAAGGCCTTAGAGGCCTTTGATAAGGTCAACCATGGTGTTCTTAAGAAGCTCAATAACCGTGGCATATCGGGTCCACTTTTGGGCTGGATATTATTACGAATTAAAGAACTTCAAAATTCGATCAGCAATGGAATACATGTTTGGGCTTCTACTACTCCAAACATACAATACATTTTTGAGTTCTACTCACAAGAAAGCAATTCGCCTGTTTAGAGACCCAGAACTTACCAACATCCTTGATTTCTTAGACCAGGACTGTCCAAAAAACGGCCCGCGACCATATGCGGCCGCGAAAAGCTATTTTTAATCTTTAGTTTTGTAGATTAAATATCCTTTACAATAAAAAAAGAAACTCAAATTCACAAAATATTGGGTATAATTTTGTTCATTTTTCTTGCAACCCAAATAATGAATGGAATATCTATTTGTAGGTATGGCAACAACATCGGTCTTCCTCTTATTGTTAGGAAAATTTCCGAAATAACAAATACGCGTCTGTATATAGATGGGTGTTTGTGCGCGTTGTTTTGTTTTATGGGTCTAGTACACGTGCTACAGGGAAGTGCCTAAAGCGCTACAGGAGCGACACGTGTGCGGAAAAAGCGATTTACATTGTTCTTGAATCGCTGTAAATTGTATTCTGTGGAAAACACAGTCCTGGGCAAATTATTCCAAAGGGATGATGTTCTCCATATAAAAGACTGCTCGAAAAGCGTTGTATGAGGAGTAACAAGCTGAACCTTATACAGATGTGAATTTTATGCATGTATTTCTAACATGCACCGCTCTGGGAGGAATTAAGCTACATCCTTACCCGCCAACCGTTCTTCGATGTTCCAGCGAATCAAGGCCGCCGGTCAGTTCCGGGTCAGTTCCAACCAGACGAACAGCTCTTTTCTGAATAGAATCCAACAAATGTAAATACAATGTATGTTTGGGAGCGGAGCCCCAAATATGGGAGCAGTACTCCATAGTTGGTCGAATTTGAGCTTTGTAAAGAATTAACAGTTGTTGTGGAGTGTAAAACTTTCTGGTTCGAAATAATACTCCCAACTTTTGAGAAGCTCTCCTTGCTATCCCTGCGACATGTTCATGCCAGGACATATTTGCTCCCAAATTAACGCCCAACAAATTGAGTGACGATGTTAGAGGAATGGAATGCCCCACCATAACTATGTCGGGTTCAGTAACGTTAACTTTAATAATTAATATCGATAATCCTCGTGAGAAATAACATATCATATCATGCATACAGACAAGCGAAAATTATATGATGAAAGTCGTGCATTTAATGAGAGATGGGTACGATTGTTATTGAAAGCGTATGTCATCTGTCATCCATTCCTTCCTTTTATGTGTTTATTCCACAGTTAGATATTTATTCTTTAGCCCTCGTGTTATTTTATTTAACTTTTCTATTTCAGTTTCTGTGTCTTCGTTTAGATCTGTGTCTCGGAGTTCTTTTTTAGGATCTTTTTTAATTACATTTGTTACATTTTCGTCTTTAAGTTGTCACACATCGTATATGTTTTTCTGTTTTCAATTTAACTTTTTCAAGGTAATTGTTAGAACCCCCACCAGGGCATTGTGATCCGAGTTTATGTCAGCGCTGGGATATGTGTGTCATTGTTAGTCATTGCAAATATAAACGAGTTAACTAAGGAACCCCGTGAAATATCCTAATTTTAACGTTCGGGTTAATTAAAAATTTATTAAACAGTAGCAATTAAATTTTTAGTGTTCCGTACGGAACACTTATAAGATGACTTCGGTGTATGTCCGTCTGTCTGTCCGTCTTTACGTCTGTCACACCTGATTTTCTCCGAAACTATTTGTCATAGAAAGTTGAAATTTTGTAATAATATAGGAATTGATGGCCTCATCAGAGCCATGTAGTTTTGAAAGTTAAATTTTGACTTAAGGGGTTAGTTTTGGGGGGTGAAATCGGAAGTGAAAAAAAAAATTTTTTACTAGTTTATCGAGTGTGGTGTCAAATGAAAGCTTGTGAAAACAGGAGTAAAAAATATATATATAATGTAATATTTGCGCGCACTTTTCTTTGTGTTATTTTTAAAAAATCGCGAAAAAATCTCTGTTCACCCGCCTTATCTCGAAAAGTACTTATCAAAAAATTTTGAAAAAATTCTGGAATATTCTCCACGGGGTGTAGATTGAACGAAAATTATCACGAGCGAATTACCTTTAATAATTTGTCTGGTACAGTAGAATCTCACAAATTAGAACCCACTTTGTGCACCGGGCAGTTCGAATTTCTGGACATTTTTTTTTTACAGAAAATGATAAAATTATAATAAAACTAGTTATGTAAGCTTTATTTTAACACAAAACAGTTTTTATTTATTAACATTTAATTAATTGAACATATTAAATTCATAGAAAAACTTTTAAAAAGTTTTTTAATTATTAGGTTTTTAACATAAAATCAGTAATACTTGTTTGTTTTTTTGATTTATTTAAACTGGATACAACGATATCGTTACGGACGTCCAAAAGGTTAGACATGTGTTTACTGGAAAATATATCACTGCTTTTGCACCATTTTATAACATTATCGATGCCTTCAAGGACTTTTAAATGAGGAATAGCTGGCGTCGCTGCTATCTGAAGCCTCCTCATCGCTATTCTCTGCATCAGATCCGTCAGTAAACACATCTTCATTCCATTCCTCGATTTCATTTACATTTACGGAATTGTTTGGCATAATTTCATTCAAAAGATCAAGATTTATTTGAAGAACTTCATTGCAATCCTGATTTCGTTGAGCCAATTGTGCTAGTGGCAAATCATCATCGCTGTCGTAATCGCCTGAGTCCCAATTTAATAATTTGGACCAAGAATTTTTTAACACTGTCTGTTGTACCTCATCCCATGCTTGTTTCAACAATATTATTGCATCTCGGAAAAAGTAAAAAAACTTCCAGAAATTAAAACCCCCTGTTCTAATTTTAGAGCGTTTAATTTGTTTTTTCGCCTATTTAGTTCAAAATCATAGAAAAAAAATATTTTCTAGTGGAAATAAAAACCAAAAAAAACAACACTTCCAGAAATTAGAACCACAGGTTCTAATTTCAGAGCGTCCAATACATTGAAATGGCCGGTTCTAATTTCTGGACGGTTCGAATTTGTGAGATTCTACTGTATAAAGAAAAAAACAAAAATTTCAAGGTCATTAGTTTTGAGTAAAGATTCGAAAAAAACTTTGTTGAAAACTCATTTGGGGTGTGTTTTGTGAAGTCACTGATCATTTTATACCTCCGTAACAAAATTTTTTATTTTAAAAGCAATCAACGTATGGAACACTATGCGCAAGTTCAACTTGCACTTACCGGTTATTTATTCTAACTAGTATTTTCTTATGTGTATTTTATATGCAGGATGTTGAAAAAATCGAAACCTACAAAACAGAAATTAAAACGCTAAAAAATCTATTCGACGACAGTCAAAAGACGATCAAAGATCTCCAAAATAAGAATGTGTTACTTCAGAATGATTGTAAAGTTTTGGACGAATATAAAAAGGAGATGGATGATATGAAGAAGACAATTAGGGCAATGCAGAACGACAAGAGGGTCGGTGTTTTGGAGAAGGAGTTGGAGCAGGAGAGAGAACAATATCAGAGTCTGAAGAAAAGGTAAGGATATGAGTAATATGTTAACTCTCCGTCTAAGCAAAATAATTCGCAATTTATTTAAGATAGATTACTTTTATAAGTCTCTTGAGCATCACCCTCCTATGTACCAAGGAGCCGTCAGTTTCCGTAAAAATCTGGTTGTTGTTTGGCTATTGTAATCATCAATACCTACTAGTAAGAGTATAATTCAAGGGCAAATTCATTATTTTTTTTTATTTCTTTCGCTAAGGGAAGTATTCTATCTGTGCAAAAATCACTCTTTAATTTTTACATTTTCTCCCATTCATGACCAGACCCCAGGCGGCAGTTTTTTCTAAAAACGTTAACGTTTCCGAACCCGATGTAGTTATGGCAGGACACTCTGTTCCTGTAGTATTCTCACTCATTAAAAATTTCAGATTTCTTGACCCTAAAAACCCTAAAAATGACACCTAACAAAATATATTCAAGGCTATCTTCTTCTCGCTCCCTCCTCCAAGTCCTCAAACAAGATAAAAGTCAAAGGATACTACTAAAATCCTACAAAATTTAGAAACAAAATTAAACTAAAGCAATATTGTAGGTAAAAAATTAGATTATTAAAGTATTTCTTTTGAGTAACAGTTAAAAGTAGTTTTGCTTGAAATGTTGAGAAATAATAGATTTTAGCATCATGCATTTACTGCTTCAATATAAAGATGGTTTACCACGCCCTAATACCATAATTAATTGTAAAAGTTGCAGATGTTTAACACGTATAAGATTGGAATCCATATTTTTTTCTTCGATCAAAAGCATGCGTTTTTTTACAATTTTTGTCGTATGTGCATTAAAAAGTAAAAAGTCACCAAAAATTATATATACATAAAAAAATTACTTTGCTATCGTTTGTTAAAATATGAAGGCAGTTTACCACCTAATTGTTACCAAAATGTTAGATAAATATTACTTTTTATTTAATTTTATGAGATGAATTTTCGCTGTGGCAACATAGCTTAAATAGGACTGTTCGCGCAGACGCGGGCGTTCTTTCAAATTTTAAATCATATACAGACCCTGGCCAAATTATTAGACGCACTGTATTTTTTTTTTAATAATTTTATGTTTCTTAAGAGTTTTTATGCAATAATGGTATATTTAAACTACAATATTATTGATTTTTATTTAAAAGAATTGTTGTAGACTACATATTTGTATTTATTTTTAACATATGGCAACACTGTGTTGACAAAGTGATACATGAACGTAAATAAGTACAAACCTGTATCAGTCGCGATCGGAATCGAGTCAGGTACGGACGTGTTTTCTGTGGCTTTATGGACTGTGATTGTTTGTTTAACAGTTTTATACTACTCAGTTATTAGTTTATTTTGTATGCAGTGTTTTAAAAAAGTAATTGGACTATTTTCATTATGGGTAGAAAAGGCGATCTTTCACCACGTAAAAAAGCTGAAGTGAAGGCCCTTGTGATTGCGAAAACATTTACAAACCGAGAAATATCACGAAGATTGGAGGTTTCTGAAGCTAGTGTACGACGCATAAAAAAAAAATTGAGTCAGGGAAGGAATTAAGCCCGAAAAGAAAGAAAAGATGCGGTAGAAAAAACCAATTTTCACTCCACGGTCAGAGAGATGTTTGAAGAAAATTTGTGTAGAAAACAGATTTGCTACCACAAAGGTAATAAAATCACAACTTCAGGATGCTAGCGTAAATGCTTCTGAGCGCACTGTTCGAAGAAAATTGAAAGAATTAGATTTTAAGGCCTGTCGCCCCGCCTGGAAGCCCAAGTTAACAGCTGCAATGAAAGCAAAGCGCCTGAAGTGGGCCAAACAATGGCAAGACAAAGAGATGTGGACTTCTGGAGATCGGTAAGATACAGCAATTTAATCAATAATTGATACATTATTATCATTTTCAGTTAAATAAAGCAAATAAACATGGAAGTTTATATATTTTTCCTATTTTTGACAGGTCTGCTTCAGTGACGAAAGCACATTCGAAATTTTGCAGAATAAAGCTCAGTATGTGCGTCGTCGTCATGGAGAAAAGTTTCATCCTGATTGTGTCGTCCCGACGGTTAAACATCCCACCAAAGTGATGATTTGGTCAGTCATCAGCGGCAAGGGCACTGGACGTCTGTACGTCGTCAAAGGAATAATGAGGCAAGATCAGTACAAAGAAGTATTACAAAATCGGTTGATTCCGCAGCTCAGAGAATGGTTTCCAAATGGGGAACCATTCACTTTCATGCAAGATGGAGCTCCCAGCCACACTGCTCGGTCTGTTAAAGCTTGTTTGGCAGAAAAAAATATCCCTCTGTTGGATTGGCCGGGTAATAGCCCTGATATGAACCCCATTGAAAATGTGTGGGAGCTGATGAAAAGAGAAGTGGCTAAAGATGTGATTACCAACAAAACCCCAGCTCCTAGAAAAGATTATTCATGTGTGGAATCATCATCCTCAAATGCAGGAGACAGTACAATCTTGCATTGATAGCATGCCGCGCAGAATTAAAGCTTTGATAGCGGCTAAAGGTGGCTCAACTAAATATTGACTTTTACTAACATTAATTTCACTTTTCTTTAAAACTTAATAAACTTATGCTTTTCTAAATTAATGCTGTTTTATTTATGTCAAATAAATAGGTAATTGATTGGATAATATAAAAATAAAAAACAAATCAATTTAAAATAATAAAACGGTACAATATCACTCGGTAATTAATATTTTACATGAAATCTTGCAGTGCGTCTAATAATTTAGTCAGGGACTGTATAGTCCGGGATCTCATAACCAAGATTTTGGACTTATCGAAGAGCGACAAATAAATATATCACTAATTAAATATGACAAACTGAACCAAAAAATACAACTTATAGATCCAAATTCCGGTTTCTGTCGTGCTTATGCAGGGGGAAATTGCAAAAAATTGAGGTTAGGTGAACCCATCGCAGAGTGGCATGTTTATATGTTGTGAGGATACTATAGCCTTAATATCTGCCACGGAGACCGGTTCCTTTGGGACTAAACCTTTTTTTTTTCTTGAAAAGAATGGGCTCAAAGAATGAACTCATCGCTGAGTGGCAGATATTCGAGATACAGTTAGTTTGAGACCCAAAAAGAAGTGAAAAAATATTATTTGCCATAGATCCTGATTTTTTGAATTTTTATGAATTTTTGAACCTGTGGAGTTTTTGGACCCACCTGAACTCATTTGAGAGCGGCAGATAAATGAAGCAGTGTTCGAATACTATAATACGAGGTTAAATCCCGAATATGTGCCATGAAGTCCAGTCCCTGCTTTTATTAGCAGGTTTTATTTAAAAATGTATTAATTTTTGATACAAATAAATGATTTTTTTCTGTAATAACTTAATATTATTTAACTCGCTAAATTTAAATTCTCTGTTCATTTTTTCAAAAACTCAATTATTTTATTATTACTGACAATTTATTAGAATTATATTAATTTTTCTTTGGGAATTTAACACAAATATTTTTATTTAATTGCATATAAATAAACTAATTAACTCTTAATTTCAATAAATTGGAAAAATGGATTAGAAATTCAGGCAGCAGGTCAAAATTCATCTAAAAAAAACCTGGCTTGAGCTGGTAAAAAGCTTAGATTTTGCTGTCATAGAAATAAATTCTATAAAGTTCTATTTATTAGCATAATTATTTGTAATAAATTGTTTATAACAATAAAGAGGTTAAATTTTTGCAAAAATAGACTTCGAATTCATATTCAGTGGGTCGAAATACATCTAAAAAAATTTGGGTGGAGCGCTTAATAAATTTAGATTTTGCTAGTACAAAAATAAATACATACATTTTTAATAAATAATTCAAATTAAAAATAATTTTCATTGTATATCATGTAAAAGTATCAAGGTTATTATAAATAACACGTGATTGCGTACGGCGAGAACCTACGTTGCCACATTCATTATACTTTGAAAACCAAATTATTTCACGTCTTTCTCTAACATAATGCTCTCTCTGTCTTCTCGTAAGAAATACCTTAATACTATACGTTGGGACCACGGTTATACATACGTGCAATTCGCGTAGTAAATCATCCTCTCCTATGGCTATTTGGGAGAATCGTGTAAGTGTTTTATTATTTCTAGTTTCATTTGAAATAGACACTAGAATCGAAAGAGATGGATTTAAAAACGTGGCGCCTCTCTCTGATAAAAGTAATGTAATCCCTCTCTGAGGTTTTTGTATTTTTTCGCGTTCTGGCATCCCTAGATCACTACAAAAACATATTTTCTCGTTATCTTTAGTCTGTTTCCCCGAAGCGGAATATCAATTTCAAACTCGATGTGCTTTTAATACTCGAAGTTGGAAAGAAACCTAAAGTTCTTGATGATAGGGGTGGGAGTGAAAAAAAGGGATGACAGTAAGTTAGCATCGATTACACAGGGGAACAGCTGTTTTGGTGTCGAGGTTTTTTGAGCTGATTCTATATCAATTTGATGTCCTGAATTCAAATAACGTATTCATTTGTACCTAGGAGCTCAAATTTTTAAGATATACAATTTTAGAGAAATATAAGTTACATTATTGTAACTCAAATCCGTAAGTGTAGTAAACAAAAGTAGATACGAAATTTTTATTTTAGTTATACAAAATACAATATTATGTCGTACTTACAAACAAAAAAAAAACATTGAAGAAATGAAATAGTCACTCAACACTTGGAAAGCTTCTTTTCCGCGACATTCTTGAATGTTTTTTTAAACAGTCCCTTTTTAAACTCCAGCAGTAATCTGCCATCATGTGCATGTCCCATCTTCCTTGGTAGCGGTCCTCCATAACTTTAATATCTTGGTGAAATCTCTTTCACCTTGTTCCTCACTCATGTCTCCTAAATTTTCTGGAAAACGGTCTAAGTGGCTGTGTAAATAGTGTATTTTTAATACTCATATTGCACCCTAAAGATTTGAAAACTATTAAGCATCTTGTTAACCATTTCAACATAGTTTTGAGCTTTATGTTTGCCTAGAAAATTTTCTACAACTGCAACAAATGATGTCCAAGCTTCTCGTTCAACTTGATTCATTGAATTTATGAAGGCAGGATCCTTAATTAATTGTCTTATTTGTAAGCCGTCAAATATCCCTGCTTTGAGTTTTTCTGTGCTCAACTGATGCATTTTTACCCCTATATATGCAAAACAAGACCGATTCTTATCAAGAGCCTTTACAAATTGCTTCATTAAGCCCAACTTTATATGTAATGGAGGAAGTATGATTTTTTCTCTTTCAACCAAAGCGTCGTTAATGACATTCTTTTCCCCAACGTCCATGTTTTCTCTCTGAGGCCAATCTTTTCTAACCCAGTGGTGTGTTTTGTCCCTACTATCCCAGAGGCACAAGAAACACGGATATTTCGTGTAACCACTTTGCTGCCCAAGAAGAAAGTTTACCATTTTTAAGTCTATACAAATCATCCATTGATGTTCGTAATACTTTATCTTCTGCAAGACCAAAGCTATGGTATTATATTCTTCTTTCAGTTTCGTTGAGTGAGCTAGTGGTATTGAACCATATTTATTGCCATTATGTAGAAGGACACATTTTAAACTTCGCTTTGAACTGTCAATAAATAGGCGCCAATCATCTGAAATATATTCAGAAAGTCCCATTTCTTTCATGAGTCCCCTAATTTCGTGACAAAATACAAGATTGTCTTCTTGAGAAAAGAATGGTAGCCGATCTTTTTCTCTTGTACGGTAAAAGGTAATTTTGGTTCCTTGTTCCAGTAAATTTTTGTCGTTCAACCTAGAAGCCAGTACTTCAGAAGCTTTTTTCGATAAATTGAGATCCCTGGTGAGATCATTTAATTCATTTTGATTGAAGCGTTGAGGAACTGATGACGTCCCCTCATAGTCACTGTTAGTTTCATTAGCATCAGAACTTTTATTAGCATCAGAAGAGCGATCAGAGGGAAAATATTCGTCATCAGAGATATGTGGTAGCTGATGAAATGTTGGAATCAGTATTTCATCTGAGTGCGGGATAGGGCGTTTTGCCGAGTCTAAATTGGGATAAGTCCACTTACTGCGGTTATTTCGATTGATTCCATTAGTATTTACTAAACAGAAATAACAATCATTGAAGTGGTTTTTTGGTTCTCTCCAAACCATTGGTACGCCGAATTTTAGACATTTTCTTTTCCCGGTAGTCCACTGCTGTAAATGCTCTGTACAAGTTTTACATACGAGATGCGGGGCCCACGTTTTGTCCTGATCATCAAGCTTAACTCCAACGTATCCAAGATACGCTCGCTTTACAAAGTCAGTAATAGTTTGTCCGCATATATAGCAAAACACATCAGGTTGATTTACACAACTTCTTCTTGAACTGGAACCTGAACTTATTTTAATTCTGTTCAATAACACAAAAACACTCTTTTCTTAACATAAAATAACACGCCGAATTCGATCTACTCTCATTAGTAAGAACGCACAAACTGACGAGACTTACCCGAGTTAGGTGATTAAAAGGGTCAGTTCAGGTACCTGATAGGCAATGGTTCCACTATTTATAGATTTACCTGGAATTTACTCAATTACAGACTGACAATAAAACCATTGTACCGACATTAATGAATATATAATAATTTTAGAACTCTCATAAATGAATATACTGAATAAAAACCACATTGGTAGATAAGTTGATGTATCTAAAAAAGTAGAGCTGATAGAGAAAAACGGATTGCATGTATAGATTTAGCGTCCCAAATATAGTTAAAAGCAGCTCTAAAATCCCAGGCACCAAAACAAAAATATTTTTTTGTTGCCCTGTGTTATAAACAGCGTGTATATTTAATCAGTGTTTCGACTTTGGAATCTTAGTAAAAATTTAGTTGATACTAATAAACTGTTGTTTTTCACTCTTTCATCTCTCTGTAAATATATGTATGTTTTTTTAGGCTAGAAGAAGCCGAAAATTCGGCTACAAAATCTCAAGAATTGAGAGAAAAACAAATGCAGTTCTGGAAAATTGAGAAGGAGCTGTCTAACTGCAAGATCGACAAAAGGATTTTGGAAAGGGAATTGAAGGAGGCACAGGTATTTGTACAGTC
Source organism: Pachyrhynchus sulphureomaculatus (assembly GCA_019049505.1). Classification (NCBI taxonomy): domain Eukaryota; kingdom Metazoa; phylum Arthropoda; class Insecta; order Coleoptera; family Curculionidae; genus Pachyrhynchus; species Pachyrhynchus sulphureomaculatus. The sequence continues at coordinate 3,552,452 of CM032448.1, forward strand.
AGAATATTTTTAATCTAAAACACTACAGTTTTTCTATATTTTTAAATAAACCGTCAATATATTTTACCCTTTCATTAAAATTATGGGAGGTCGAAGACGATCACCAAACTAGAACGCTACATTTTTCCAAGGCAATGGAAAACCCGCCAAACTAGGATATTATTTCAATCCTTTCACTCCATCAGAAGTATCGGTCACACTATACAGTTGCTGCCTCAATAGTCAATCTCCAGGGATACTATACGTGTCGCTATATTTGGAGTTTCTCAGCTAGGTACAGACGACGATAGTAATCATTTCTTTCCGTGGGGTTTGCGCTTGGTTTACAAGCTTTGTGGCTTTTACGTCCGGTATCGTTGAGGCCCGTTAACTACTGATATCTTTCGGAATATAATTTTTAATCTTTGCAGTTACCGAGATTTTTACATTTTTTTAGTTAACTTACTCTCGCTGTTTTAAGTATTTTGAGGAAATTTTGTACGAGTTTGTTGCAATTTGCAGTTTTTACGATTTTTTTTCTTGCCAGCTATGAACTCCCGCACTAAAGTGGGAAATGGTGGAAAAAAGATCCCAGTTTCGATGGAGCCGGGCCTCAATTCTGCAGGACCCCAGATTAAGAAGATCGGTTGAGAAAAGCTCGTTAAGGATTTGCTACTGTCAGATCGCCGAAATGAAGAACTTGGGACTTCCTTAAAAAGCCAGAATATCTAGAACTACAGTTTTTAAAATTGTACAGGAAGATTAGGCGATGAAATGAGATTCTAGAAACTGGCGAGGAAAGATATTTCTCCTATACTTATTTGGCTGCTTTAGAGAACGATAAGAGTTATTTTTCACGAATTGTCGCTGGCGACAAGACTTGGGCGTTTGATTAGGATCCTCCTAGGAAACAGGAATCGATTCAATAATTTTATAAGGGTTTTCCGCCTCTAAAGTTGGTTAAACCTCAGTCCTCCTAAAATGTTGATGACGATAGGTTTTTGTGACTGTAAAGGCTTTTTGTTTATTAGAGATGTGAAAAAAGGACCCATTATTAATGGATAAGTTCACGGAAGGAGGACCTCAAACGTGGAGTAGGGAAAAACATTCGCTTTCATCGAGCACCCAAACTTTGCTGTTGCACAACTACAGGGTCTGCAAAAGTTGTGTTATCACTAAGTTATACTATCCACCTTATAAATAAACATCAGAAGAAAGATCTCAGGGACAGAATATCTTTTTCAGATGATGAATTAGAAGCCGTTGTTTTTTGAGACCCTAACAAATTATTTTTTTGAATGGAATGAAACAACTGTAGACATGCAGGACTAAGTGTACGAGGCTGGTTTGAAAAATCCGTGCAAAGTCCGTGCAAAGTCCGAGAGATAGCACCACCGGCGCGTATCGAGGTCATGTTTAGTTAGTAGCATCTCTTGAATGAACGCACACCAAGTTTCAGCCATATTGGTCTATTTCTTTGTGTTTGGCATTCGTGTGAATCAAGGAAGTCGAGTGATTTTCAAGAAATGGACGAAAAAGAATTTTGTGTGGTGATTAAACATTACTTTATAAAAGGCAAAACGCCTCAGGAGACTAAAGAGAAGCTTGATAAACATTATGGTGACTCTGCACCTTCGATTAGAACAGTTTATAAGTAGTTTCAAAATTTTCGGACTGGCCATATGGCACAAGTGACGCTGAACGTTCTGGACGCCCTGTGGAGGTTACGACTCCAGAAATCATTGATCAAATCCATGATATGGTGATGGATGACAGAAGAGTTAAGGTGCATGAGATTGCTAGTGCTGTGGGCATCTCGACTGAACGGGTACATAATATTTTGCATAAACATTTGGACATGAGAAAGCTATCCGCAAGATGGGTGCCGCGATTGCTCACGCTTGACCAAAAACGGAATCGTGTGAAGTGTTGCAAGGATGGTTTGCAGCTGTTCCAGAAGAATCCGGAGGACTTTAAGCGTCGCGTAACATGGATACATTACTATACTCCTGAGACCAAACAACAATCTAAACAATGGGTTACCAAGGGGGAATCTACACCAAAAAAGGCGAAGATCGTTCCTTCGGCCGGAAAGGTTATGGCGACTGTCTTTTGGGATTCGCAAGGGATAATCCTCATCGACTATCTGGACCGTTTGAAAACCGAGCTGCAAGAAAAAACGCCCGCGATTGGCCCACAAGAAAGTCCTTTTCCATCACGACAACGCACCAGCACACACCTCAGCAGTTGTGGTCGCAAAATTAATGGAAATAGGATTCCAACTCGTTTCACATCCCCCCTATTCTCCAGACTTGGCTCCCTCGGACTACTATTTGTTCCCCAATTTGAAGAAATGGCTGGCGGGACAAAAATTTTATTGAAACGAGGAGGTGATTGCAGACACTAATGGATATTTTGCAGGCTTGGACAAATCCTATTATTCGGAAGGGATCAACAAACTAGAACATCGTTGGACGAAGTGTATAAGCCTAAAAGGAGACTATGTCGAAAAATAAAAAAGGTTTACCCCAAACACATAAGTAGTTTTTATTTTTGCACGGACTTTTCAAACCAACCTCGTATTATTGAAGGCAGTATTTTGGTGGAAGAATATATTTTTTAGCTCTTTCAGTTTTCCCATATAGCTAGACGAATAAATAGCGAAAAAAAAACCTTGTAATATTGAGAGAGCAGATGATTATTACCAATTACCATTTACCCGAACTAGCTGACAATTCACTAATTTGGTGATTGGTAAATGCTCGCCCGGATTTGCTATTTTAAATGTAAACTTTGTTCCGAACTGCAGCTTTTTTGACGTTGTTAAAACGTCAGCTTTCAGTCGTAAATTCTGTGACGCTTTTTCTACGCTCAACTGCTTTTTGATGATCCATTTTTAAATGTAAAGTATTAATCTTATACAAAATTAAGTTGTAATTCTGGAATTAGGCTATTCTTTAGTATGATGCTCGAGAGAACTATAGAGAGTCTATAGACTTAAATGCACTACAGTTCAGCCGATAGACAAAAAAGGCAAGAAGACCTAGCCAAATAACTACCGACCAGTCGCACTGCTTTCAATAATATCGAAAGGCTATCAGTCAGCATCTTCTAAAATATCTGAAAGGATTAAATATTATTAGTTACTATCAATAGGTCTTTCGTAAGCCAAGATCAACGGGAGATCTTCGAATTTACGTAACACATGATTGGAACAACGCAATTGAACACTTTGGAGAATCTGGAATGGTTACACTTGATTTATCCAAGGCATTCGACCGTGTTTGGCACGATAGAGTATTGGCTAAGCTACGCTCTTATGAAATTTCTGAAAAGTTCTATTTATGGCCCTTGTGTTTCCTGATAGCGTTCTTTACAAGTGGCAGTCGACGAATTTCTTTCTAACATTCACCATCAACGTCGGTGTGCCTCAAAGTTCCATACTGTCTCCTACTTTCTTTCTCATTTAGATTAACGATTTGTTGGAAAAGACCAGAAATCCAATCTACAAAGAGTTGATTGAGTGGTCCGTTACTTTGTGACAGTACATTTTAACAATAAAACTACTTAATTACTTTGTTAACTGTCACTAAATATATTTGTAAAGATTTTTACAATTGCGTTATCGCGATTTCGTAGTTCAACTACATTGTCAAACGCTTAACTAAGACTAAAACAGATTTTTGGTATTTTATGTTTATATGATGAACAGATGTGGGTCTATTATATGTTAAAACAGTTGGAACAAAAGAGAATTTGCTACGTCTAATTGACTATTCAGTAAATTTTATATTATGGTCCTTTGAATGTCTGTAAATTTCTATAGATTCTAAGAAGTTGAGTTTTGACCCTTTAGGTGCTATATGGAGTATTTGTAAACTATCGATATTGGGAAAAGTATGGCCGGTTTCTAAGAAGTGTTTAGCAAAGTGTGATTTTTCATTTTTTAGCCTATAAGAGGCATTGTGTTCTGCGAATCTTGTCTTGAAATTCCGTCCCATTTGGCCTACGTAATAGCTATTGCACTCTTGACAATTAAGTTTATAAACTCTTGATTTATTGTATTTATTAGTTTTATCTTTGGCATTAAAAAATATATTGGATAATTTTTGAGCGGGTTTTAAAGCTATTCTTGTTTTTTCGGTCGTGAGAACTTGGGATATTTTATCCGAGATGGGACCAAAATATGTCAGAGGTATGAATGTTTTCTTTGTCGGTATTCTTTTACGGGGTAGATTAAGCTGAAAGTGATTTGTTTTCGTTTACGTTTTATTAAGGTATTAATTATTTTAGGTTGGAAGCCGTTATTGAGTGCTATATTTTTGATTGTGTCCAGTTCTTTTTTTAAATTATTTTTACTAAGAGGGATATTGAAGGCTCTATGGATCATGGATCTATAGGCTGCCAGTTTATGGGAGTTAGGGTGTATTGAGTCAGCTGGGATGGTGACATCTGAAAAGGTTGGTTTGCGGAAGATATCGAATTCTAGTCTATTTCTCTTTTTCAAAATTGTAATATCTAAGAAATTTATTTTATTATCGGTTTCCTTTTCAAGTGTGAATTTTATGTTGGGGTGTAAATTATTTAGCTGATTTAAAGTGGAATTTAGTTCAGTAATCATTTCCAAGGAAACATACTAAGATGTCGTCCACATATCTAAACCAAAAGAGAATATTTTTTCGCGTGTTAAGTTTTTAGAAAACTGTTTTCCAATTCTGACATAAAGATTTCGGCTAGCAAAGGACTAAGTGGAGACCCCATGGCAAGTCCATCTCTTTGTTTGAAAAATTGATTATTGAACTGAAAATAATTTCCGGATATACAAAATTCGAACAGTTTCAATATATCTTGTTGTATTATTATATTGACGTTGTTTTTTTGTAACATAGTTTTTATAATTTCTAAACAATCTTTATTTGGGATATTGGAGAACATATTTGTTACATCGAATGAAACTAGAAGGGCGTTATTTGGGATGAAGATATTTTTAAGTTTATTTGTAAGGTCTATAGAGTAATTAAGTAGTTTTATTGTCCAATCTACAACTTTGAAGATGATGGTACGCTTATTTCTTCGTTTACTTCTTTACTTCGTTTACGTAGTAAGTAGAGAGTAATTAAATAGTTTTATTGTCCAATTTACAACTTTGAAGATGATGGTACGCTTATTTCTTCGTTTACTTTGAGCGCTCGAACATCGGCTACTCATGCAAATATCCGCAGGTAGCTAGGAGTCGTTCAACTTAACAAAGATCTGGAATATACAGTGCAGTCTGCTTATAACGAACCCGTTTATAGCGAATTTCCGGTTAAAACGAACTATTTTATAATGCACTAAAAAACTTCCATAAGACCAATGCAAATTTTTATCGGTTATAACGAACCCAGTTATAACGAACTTCCGGATAAAGGGAACCAAATTTAGATGTTTTGTGTCCATTTATAACGAACTTGCCATTCCCTTTGCAAGATGTCGCGCAATTTGATCTAGGGAATTACCCGGAACTCGCTCGGAATCCCTATTCTACTTGTTTCCGCCGTGTCGCTAGTTCGAGCAGTATTTTTTTCAATTCACTTGTGTTATGTGGTTCTAATGCATATTTTATCAAAGTAGCAAAGTGAATGTTTAAGTTTTTATTTTGAAATGAGTACACAAAAACGTAAAGCGTTAACTTTAAAAGACAAACACGATATTATAAGGAAAATAGAAAATGGAGTTAAACAAAGTGATGTTGGCAAACAGCTGAATTTAACCAAATCTACGGTTTCTACCATATAGAAGAAGAGGTAAGAAATCTTATCCAATTGTGATAAAAGAAACGTTAGTGGTAAAAGAGTAAGAAAATCTACACATGACCAAATCAATAAAGGAATCCTTAAATGGTTTAGTTAAAAACGACATGAATATTTTCCTATTACCGGCTATACTTTACAAGAGAAAGCTAGTGAATTGGGAAGGAAAATAGAGAACACCGAGTTTAACTGTTTAAAAGTCGGGTTGAACGATTTGAAAAGCAACATAATATATAGTAGGAGAAACTGCAAGAGTGGATATAGCTGTTGTTGATCAGTGGTTGGCGAATGTATGGCCAGAAATTCAAGAAAGTTATGAATATGTGGACATTTTTAATGCGCATGAAACGGGTTTGTTTTACAAGATGACGCCTGATAAAACATTAAAATACTTTACATCCGTATGAAGTTCAGTTTGTCACTTTTTGTACAACCCTTTTCAGGCAGTCTTTTATATGGAAAACCTCATCCCTTTGAAATGATTTTCCCAGGACTGTGCTTCCCACCGACTACAATTTACAGTGATTGAAGACCAACGTGAATCGCTTTTTCCGCACATGCGCTCCCGTAGCGCTTTAGGGATTTGCCTGCAACACGTGTACTGTACCCATAAAAAAATGAGACGATCAAATTCACTATAGTAAATTTTTTTATTGAAAATTTAGTGAATTATTTGACCGCGACCGATAATACAAAGCGATAACTAATTTGAACTCTCGAGCAATCTTTAACAAGCCACGTTTACCAAATTAAGAACATCCATGTGACGAATATAAATAGCACATATTTACAGCGAACGTTCTATCACTTTCTCGTGTTAAAATCTCTAAGTAACAGGCCTCTTGGAATGTATCACACTTCGACAAATATTTGCAAAAGAAGGTGATCACGCACCCTCGCTATCACATTTAAGGGGACAAACAGTGTTAATTTGTTGACCAAATTTTCTTAATTGCGTTTGGATAATGTCGATGTTTAATTGTTTTTGAACTATCAGCGAATGAAATTATTATAATTTCTTGCAGTAATTACGGTGTTTTTTTTGCTTAAATAATTTTCGTAATGATTTTAGATCGTTATAAATGTAGTCATAATTTTGTTAGTAGAAGGTCCATTGGCAGGTCAAGATTTTCCGACGAAATCCAAGATTCGCTAGAAGATATGGTCGTTTATGAAGATGAAGTAAATTACACGGTTCTTCCTTTCGACTTTACGTAGACTAAGCGTTTACTTATTGAAATAGTTTTGTTATATTACAATTTTTACGGTTTTCACGCGTTTAATTCTAAGATTTATGTTTTTAGGTCGAAATTAAACAACTACATGAAAAACTGGCAAATTCCGAAAAGGATCTCTTGGAAAAAAGGAAGGTTCAAGAGGCAGCTCTTTTAGAATTGTCTTATATCAACGAAAATATGTCCATCGAACTGGTCAAAGTAAAAGAGGCCAACAAAATATTGCAGGTACTCTTATTTATTTACATTTCAAGTATTTTTTAGGTAATAATCCCATTTTAATATAGTCGACGGCATTCTAATAAGTCGGGTGTATCGTCTTAGCTGCAATAAACTTTTCTGTTTTCGTCCTTGTTAAAATTGCAGTCAGCATGAATTTAATTAATAGTACGTCGGAAAATTGAAAAAATCTAATAGACTTTTTATGTCCGAGACGGAGAGCCAACTATAATTTCCAGTGGCAAGCAACCATCTAAATATTTTGATAAAAAAACTCGTTCAGGATCGTTAAATATTAGTGCGTTCAAACAACACCCTGATAAAAGCAAAAATAGTATTTTTCATATGCCACGGAGCAATAATTGGATTATTTTATTTTATGATATAATATATGGGTCATCCATGCCAAATCGACCACTTTTGACCCCGACCCCTTTCGACTTGGCTGAAAGTTTTTTTTATCTTTTTCTACCCTATGAAAAACGGTTTCAAATTTTTTTACCCACCTCGAAAAAAGTTATGAATTTTTCAAAAAAAATGGCTCTTTTTTTTTCAAATTGCCATAACTTAGTCAAAAATTGGCTGATCGAGACGTTTTTTTTTTTCAGAATTTTCGTAATTAAATGTACTTTTTTTAAAAAAAATACAAAAAAATTTTTAGATAATAAAATCTATGAAATTTTTGCCTTTTTTGAGAAAAAACTGTCAATTTTTTGAAGTTCGCCATTTTTTATTATTTTTTTTTCTTAAAAAAAAAACTTCAATCAAATCTGCAGTTATCCCCGCCAATCCCAGAGTGAGCCGAATTTTTTTTTCTATTTTAGAAACTTTGTTTATATAATAATATACTAGGCTGGTTTGAAAAGTCCGTGCAAAAATAAAAAACTACTTATGTGTTTGGGGTAAACCTTTTTTATTTTTCGACATAATCTCCTTTTAGGCTTATACACTTCGTCCAACGATGTTCTAGTTTGTTGATCCCTTCCGAATAATAGGATTTGTCCAAGTCTGCAAAATATCCATTAGTGTCTGCAATCACCTCCTCGTTTGAATAAAATCTTTGTCCCGCCAGCCATTTCTTCAAATTGGGGAACAAATAGTAGTCCGAGGGAGCCGAGTCTGGAGAATAGGGGGATGTGAAACGAGTTGGAATCCTATTTCCATTAATTTTGCGACCACAACTGCTGAGGTGTGTGCTGGTGCGTTGTCGTGATGGAAAAGGACTTTCTTGTGGGCCAATCGCGGACGTTTTTCTTGCAGCTCGGTTTTCAAACGGTCCAATAACGATGAATAATATTCACCTGTAATAGTTTTACCCTTTTCCAGATAGTCGATGAGGATTATCCCTTGCGAATCCCAAAAGACAGTCGCCATAACCTTTCCGGCCGAAGGAACGGTCTTCGCCTTTTTTGGTGCAGATTCCCCCTTGGTAACCCATTCTTTAGATTGTTGTTTGGTCTCAGGAGTACAGTAATGTATCCATGTTTCATCCACAGTGACGAAACGACGTTTAAAGTCCTCCGGATTCTTCTGGAACAGCTGCAAACACTTCACACGATTCCGTTTTTGGTCAAGCGTGAACAATCGCGGCACCCATCTTGCGGATAGCTTTCTCATGTCCAAATGTTTATGCAAAATATTATGTACCCGTTCAGTCGAGATGCCCACAGCACTAGCAATCTCACGCACCTTAACTCTTCTGTCATCCATCACCATATCATGGATTTGATCAATGATTTCTGGAGTCGTAACCTCCACAGGCCGTCCAGAACGTTCAGCGTCACTTGTGCCCATATGGCCAGTCCGAAAATTTTGAAACCACTTATAAACTGTTCTAATCGGAGGTGCAGAGTCACCATAATGTTTATCAAGCTTCTCTTTAGTCTCCTGAGGCGTTTTGCCTTTCATAAAGTAATGTTTAATCACCACACGAAATTCTTTTTCGTCCATTTCTTGAAAATCACTCGACTTCCTTGATTCACACGAATGCCAAACACAAAGAAAATAGACCAATATGGCTGAAACTTGGTGTGCGTTCATTCAAGAGATGCTACTAACTGAACATGACCTCGATACGCGCCGGTGGTGCCATCTCTCGGACTTTGCACGGACTTTTCAAACCAGCCTCGTAAATGCAAGTAAATGATTTCACGGTATATTATACTTAATTTATAGTCTAAACTTACATCTAATGACTAGGATTCTACGTTTGATACGATTAACATTCAGTCTTTTTATTACTAATTCAACAAATAATTTAATTCATTTTTCTTTGGCGTTTAAATATTTTACATATTCTATGTTCATTTGAATTTGAAAAATTTCTAACATATAAACAACCATCTGTGTCTGGAATTACACTATGTAATTGCTGAGTTCCCGTAATTGGTTTTGTTTTCAAAAATCGGTCATTCAAATCATTCACAGCTTTATTGTAATCCTCTTCTGGGGAAAACTTAACCGTTATATTTGGAAGGTTATGTTTTGGATCTCAATATAAAGTGGTGGTAGGCTTATGAAATAGAATAGATTCGCGTGGATCTAGTAAATTGGTCGTAGGTAAGTCTGTGATTGTCATGCCCTAGCTTATCGATCTAATTCATATGCTGAATTTGAATACTATTTATGACAGATTAAAATTTATTATAATATGCTTAGGAAATTATTTTATAATGTGAAACACAATTATAGTGAACAAAAGTATTCAAACGCCAAAGAAAAATGAAATAAATTATTTGTCGAATTAGTATTAAAAAACAGTGAATGTTAATCGTATCAAATATAGAATCCTAGTCATTAGTTGTAAGTTTAGACTATAAAGTAAGTATAATATACCGTGAAATCATTTACTTGCATTAATTTTATTATATAAACAAAGTTTCTAAGAAAAAATAAAAAAATGGTGAAAAACTGAAAAAAAAATTTTTCAATAAAAAAAAAATAGCCAAAAAATCGTCCCACTCTGGGATTGGCGGGGATAACTGCAGAATTGATTGAAGTTTTTTTTTTAAGAAAAAAAAAAATAAAATAAAAAATGGCGAACTTCGAAAAAATTGACTGTTTTCTCAAAAAAGGCAAAAATTTCATAAATTTTATTAACTAAAAATTTTTTTGTATTTTTTTTTTAAAAAGTACATTTAATTACGAAAATTGCGAAAAAAAAAAAAAAAACGTCTCGATTGGCCAATTTTTGACAAAGTTATGGTAATTTGAAAAAAAAGAGCCATTTTTTTGAAATATTCATAACTTTTTTTGAGGTGGGTAAAAAAATTTGAAAAAATTCTGAGAACCGTTTTTCATAGGGTAGAAAAAGATAAAAAACTTTCAGCCAAATCGAAAGGGGTCGGGGTCAAAAGTGATCGATTTGGCATGGAATGGCCCATATATATTATTTAAATATTATTCAATTTAGTAGTCGCCATTATTTTTGCTTTCTCATCTGAGAGCATTCAGAGTTTAACGAATAGGAATATACAGAATACTTTAGTAAAACCGATTCAGAAAACCTCTAATTTATTTCATATTTGTAAAATATTCTTGTAAATGTCTCCAAATGTTTTTGGATGTTAAAAATGAATGCAGCATTATTATGTGAATGTCAATGCCAATTTTTTTTTAAATTTTCAATAGTGTCAAAAAATATTGTTATACATATAATAATGGAAGCCAAAAAGTGTTTTGCGGGCTTTTTAAATCTTCAGACGAAGAAAATGGTGCGTAATTTAATAAGCTACTTTGAAAAGGAGCAAAGAAAAGCTACCAAAGATAGTAAGTTAATGAATCCGAAGTCCATTCAGAAACAAGTATCGGAAGCATTAAATTTAAGTATTAGAACCATACAAAGGATTGTTAATGAAGATTGCAGCGGTATAACCGCGAAAAAAATGTGAAAAAAGGAAAAAGAAAAAGACCAAAAACTAAGGATTAGAGCGAATTCGTGAAAATGGATGTGAAAAATTTGATTTATGACATGTATAAATCTAACATGAACATAACTCCTACGACTTTAAAAAATACTTTACGGGATAGAAAGATTTTAGAAATTGGACTAACGTCTGTGTCAAAATTAATGAAACATTTAAGACTTCGATATAAAAAGACTGCAACCGAAGATATTTGTGTGAACTCCCCAATATTGCCAGTCAACGAGTAACATTTTTACTTTTCTAAACTGTGAATTTAAATTTTCAACATACTTCCTATGTTGAAAATTTAAATTCACAGTTTAGAAAAGTAACTTTTTTGAATGAAATATGGGTTTTTTTTTTCGTTTCATGAATAATGTAACATTCGAAAAATGGCTAAAAGAAATGCTTATTCCAAATTTAGATCAACCCTCATTAATCATTTTGGACAATGCTTCATATCATTCTAGAATTTTGAATAAACAACCAAACTCATCGTGGGAGAAAAATGAAATATTTCAATGGTTAGTAGAGCAAAATCAAAACCCTTCTTCAAATTTATTAAAAACAGAATTACTCTTAGTTGCAAAGACTTTTAGAAAACCTAAAATATTCGCTGTTGGTGAAAAGGGAACAGGGTCATGAAGTTTAGCGTTTGCCACCTTACCATTGCCAATTTAATGCTATAGAATTAATAATGGCAGGTGCAAAATCCTATTATGAAAAGCATATTACTGGAGGATCTACATCTCATGAACCTGAAATGATTTGGCAAGACTCTTTAGACCATATCACCGAAGAGTACTGGAAAAAAGTAGTAGGGTATACAGAAAAAATAATAAAATTATATAAAAAACAACACTATGTTTTAATTTCCAATATATTTAAACTCACTTGACAATTGTTTCACTATGCAATGGCTTCTTCAGAAGTAAATAAGAAAGTAAAATATTTGGTAGTAATCCTGGTTATATAGTGCTTAAAACTATCCTTAATTACCTAAGATTATGCTAATCATTTTATTATATTATTTACAGACAGAATTATTTTAAGAATGCAAATCTGTGGTACTACTTCAGAGAACTAATAAAGATTAAGTACGGGTGAATGGTTTAAGTCTACCTGTTCGTTTAATAATTGATTGGAGTTTTTCCGTTTGTTAATTTCAAGACATTCAAGCAAATTTAATTTTTTAGATTTATTTTCCACATGTAGGATATTTAGCGTATCATCAAAATTATGGAATTCGTTTATTATAACACATGGGCTGAAAAGTCCCGGGCCTAACAAAGAAAACACGGTTTTTTTTGGTTCAAAATTAGCTTTATTCATCAACGTAATCTCCATCAAGAGCAACGCAATCATTCCAGCGCCGCTCTAACATTTCAATACCACTTTTGTAGAACGATTTATCTTTTGCCTCAAAATAGGCCTCAGTTTCAGCGATAACCTCTTCATTCGTGCGAAATTTCTTACCGGCGAGCATTTTTTTCCAGGTCTGCGAACAGCCAGTAGTCGCTGGGAGCCAAATCTGGCGAATACAGTGGATGTGGGAGCAATTCGAAGTTCAATTCATGTAGTTTTGCCATTGTTTTGATTGACTTGTGACACGGTGCGTTGTCTTGATGAAACAAAATTTTTTTGTTTGCCATATGCGGGCGTTTCTTTGCAATTTCGGCCTTCAAACGCTCCAATAACGCTATATAATATTCACTGTTGATGGTATTTCCTTTCTCAAGATAGTCGATGAATATTAGACCACGCACATCCCAAAATACCGAGGCCATAACCTTTCCAGCCGATTGTTGTGCTTTCGGGCGCTTTGGACGAGGTTCACCAGTTGCTGTCCACTCAGATGACGATCGTTTTGATTCCGGAGTGAAGTAATGGATCCATGTTTCATCCATTGTCACATATCGACGCAAAAATTCCGGTTTGTTACGTTTAAACATGGCCAAACACTGCTCAGAATCATCAACACGTTCTTGTTTTTGATCAACAGTGAGCAAACGCGGCACCCACTTTGAACAGAGCTTTCTCATAGTCAAATGCTCATGCAATATAAAGCCAACACGTTCTTTTGATATCTTTACGATGTCAGCTAACTCACGCAACTTCACTTTTCGATCATTCAAAACGATTTTATGGATTTTTTTTTTTATGTTTTCTGGTGTTACCGCCTCATTTGGACGTCCACTGCGTTCTGCATCATCGGTGTCTCTACGACCACGTTTGAAGTCAGCAAACCAACGTTTTATTGTTGTTTCTGATGGAGCGGAGTCCCCATAACACTTTTCAAGCCATTGCTTCGCTTGAACGGTATTTTTTCCCATCAAGAAGCAGTGTAAAATTAAAACACGAAATTGTTTTTGATCCATTGTTTTGAAAATAACAAAAGTAGCGTCACTCTTAGCACAATAACTCACAAACTAATGAATAGAATATCATGAAATTTTAACAGCTGTCTTTTGAAGGTTAGTATTAACTGAAAAAAAGGTGACTGCAATAAAACTAGCGCCATCTATGTGTTAGGCCCGGGACTTTTCAGCCCATGTGTTATGGGTTGCGTAATGTGAATTGTTCTTATTTTTTTAAATAACTATGTTTATGTTCTTTAATGCGAGTTTCAAAAGTTCTACCAGTTTGTCCAACATAGCTTTTAGTACAAGATCCACAATTTAATAGATAAACTCCTGATTTTAAGGATTTCTTAGATTTGGTTTTGTTATTCAAAATTATACTCCCTAAGGAATTACTGGTTTTGAATGCTATTTTATTGTTCTTTTTTATTAAATGTTTGGAAATTGTTCTAGTTATTTTCCCTGTGTATGTGAGTGGACTAAATTTTCCTTTTTTGTCATTAATTGTGGGATAAATTAGAGAGATTGCTTTTTCAAAGGATTTTTTATTCAAGATATTATCTATAATGTTGGGGTCATATCCATTATTAATTGCTATTTGTTTGATTATGTTGAATTCTTTGTTAAAATTAGTTTTATTCATAGGGATATGTAACAATCTATGTATGAAAGAGTTAAAAGCTGCTATTTTGTGAGGTTAAATGGGGTGGGAAAATTTAGTACACTCACATACACAGGGAAAATAACTAGAACAATTTCCAAACATTTAATAAAAAAGAACAATAAAATGGCATTCAAAACCAGTAATTCCTTAGGGAGTATAATTTTGAATAACAAAACCAAATCTAAGAAATCCTTAAAATCAGGAGTTTATCTATGCAATTGTGGATCTTGTACTAAAACCTACGTTGGACAAACTGGTAGATCTTTTGAAACTCGCCTTAAAGAACATAAACATAGTTATTTAAAAAATAAGAACAATTCACATTACGCAACCCATATAATAAACGAATCCCATAATTTTGATGATACGCTAAAAATCCTACATGTAGAAAATAAATCTAAAAAATTAAATTTGCTTGAATGTCTTGAAATTAATAAACGGAAAAACTCCAATCAATTATTAAACGAACCGGTAGACTTAAACCATTCACCCTTACTTAATCTTTATTAGTTCTCGGAAATAGTACCACAGATTTGCATTCTTAAAATAATTATGTCTGTAAATAATATAATAAAATGATTAGCATAATCTTAGGTAATTAAGGATAGTTTTAAGCACTATATAACCAGGATTACTACCAAATATTTTCTTTCTTATTTAGTTCTGCAGAAACCATTGTATGGTGAAACAATTGTCAAGTCACTTTACATATATTGGAAATTAAAACAGTGTTGTTAGTGTTCCGTACGGAACACTTATAAGACCACTTCGGTGTCTGTCTGTCCGTATGTCACACCCGATTTTCTCCGAAACTATTTGTCATAGAAAGTTGAAATTTGGTAATAATATAGGAATTGATGGCCTCATCAGAGCCATGTAGTTTTGAAAGTTAAATTTTGACTTAAGGGGTTAGTTTTGGGGGGTGAAATCGGAAGTAAAAAAATTTTTTTTACTAGGTAATCGAGTGTGGTATCAAATGAAAGATTGTGAAAACACGAGCAAAATATATATATATATATATATATATATATAATGTAATATTTGCGCGCACTTTTCTTTGTATTATTTTTAAAAAATCGCGAAAAGTTGCTGTCCACCCACCTTATCTCGAAAAGTACTTATCAAAAAATTTTGAAAAAATTCTGGAATATTCTCCACGGGGTGTAGATTGAACGAAAATTATCACGAGTGCATTACCTGTAATAATTTATCTGGTATATAAAAAAACAGAAATTTCAAGGTCATCAGTAAAGATTGGAAATAAACTTTGTTGAAAACTCATTTGGGGTGTGTTTTGTGAAGTCACTGATCATTTTATACTTCCGTTACAACATTTTTTATTTTAAAAGCAATCAACGTACGGAACACTAATTGCGCAAGCTCAACTTGCACTTGACCGGTTATTTATATTTATGTACGTTCCCTTTCATTCTGTTTAAAATACATAGTTCATTCTAATTTCAGTCCTTACCTAACTTTGATTAAAAAAAAGCTTTGTACTCATTTATCATGTTTTGATGTTTTTTAAACTTGGTGTGAAGTGTTGCTAATTTTAAAACTTAACCCGTTGTTAACTGTATTTTATTGAATGCTGAACGCAACCCTTTATGGACGGACAACAATTCTTTAAATTTTGGATGATTGTAGCTTCTACTTGATGGTAATTCATTATAAATATATAATAAAAGACTGTTTTTAGTCAATTTCCACTGGTTTATTTAAATTGCGATGACGCGTTTCGCTGTCGATGCAGCTTCTTCAGATCTACATTTTACACTGTCAAGTTAGGTTTAATGTTCACAATTTTATATAATTTCGTAATTATAATATTACACCTAATTAAATTACATTGATAGTATTGGAAAACCCACACAGATTTGGAGTTAGGAGAATAAATTCAATAATGGTGAATTGCTTAAATCTACCTGGTCGTTGAGTAAAGTACCTGTAGTCCTTAATCGATTTATTTGCATTGTCTCTAAAAGGTTTAGTTTTAAACCTTTTTGTTGGGTGTGTAAAATTTTGAAATTCTTGTTAAATGTGTGATTTTCTGTTTAAAAGATGATTAGCATATGTTGAATTAGATTTTCTATGGATGAAACTTTTTTCGTGTTCTGTAATTCTTTGTCTAAATGTACTTCCAGTTTGTCCTATGTATGTTTTAGGACATGACCCACATGTTAATTGATAAATCCCTGATTTATTGTCTTTATTGATTTGTGGTTTGTAGTTTTTAAGATATTTCCCTATAGCATTGTTAGTCTTGTAAGCTATGTTGATATTTTTTTTTGATTTAAAAATTTCCCCAGTTTTTCCGTTGGTTGGCCGAAATAGGTTAAGCATTTAAAAGTGGTATTTCTGTCTTAAAACGTGGGTATATTTCTGAGATTGCCTTGTTTCTAAGTTTTTTCCTAACGATACTATTGATTAAAGTAACCGAATAACCGTTGTTAACTCATACGAACTCGTGAATAAAGTTAAGAATATAACAATACCAGATAATTCTAAATTAGTCTCTTTCGATGTCAAAAACTTATTTCCAAGTGTTCCCGCAGACGAAACAATAATTTTAATAGAGAACCTATTAACAAAAAACAAAGTAAATGAAGTTATAAAAATGAACATAATTAATTTATTAAGATCTTGCCTAAGACAAAATTATTTTTCATTTAACAATACATTCTACAATAGTAAGGAAGGGTTAATTATGGGGAGTCCATTAAGTCCATTACTTGCCGAAATTTTCATGGACAGTATTGAAACAATGATATTTAACAACCATAATAACGATAGTAATAATTGTCTATACTGGTATCGATACGTAGACGATATAATTGTATGCTTTACAGGTACGGACAGACAATTAACTCACTTTTTACAAAATATTAATTCTTTACATAAAAATGTCAGTTTTACAATGGAAGAAGAAGTCGAAGGGAAAATCAATTTCCTAGACTTAACAATCAGTAAAACCATAAAAAAACATGAATTTGCAATATATCACAAACCTTGTCATACAGATACCACCATTCACAATAGTTCTCACCACCCTAACCATCATAAACTCGTTTTTTACATAGACTAACTAATATCCCCTTATCAGAGGAAAATTTTACTAAAGAATTAAACTACATAAAACAAGTAACCGTTAACAACGGTTATTCGGTTACTTTAATCAATAGTATCGTTAGGAAAAAAACTTAGAAACAAGGCAATCTCAGAAATATACCCACGTTTTAAGGACAGAAATACCACTTTTAAATGCTTAACCTATTTCGGCAAACCAACGGAAAAACTGGGGAAATTTTTAAATCAAAAAAATATCAACATAGCTTACAAGACTAACAATACTATAGGGAAATATCTTAAAAACTACAAACCACAAATAAATAAAGACAATAAATCAGGGGTTTATCAATTAACATGTGGATCATGTCCTAAAACATACATAGGACAAACTGGAAGTACATTTAGACAAAGAATTACAGAACACGAAAAAAGTTTCATCCATAGAAAATCTAATTCAACATATGCTAATCATCTTTTAACAGAAAATCACACATTTAACAAGAATTTCAAAATTTTACACACCCAACAAAAAGGTTTAAAACTAAACCTTTTAGAGGCAATGAAAATAAATCGATTAAGGACTACAGGTACTTTACTTAACGACCAGGTAGATTTAAGCAATTCACCATTATTGAATTTATTCTCCTAACTCCAGATCTGTGTGGGTTTTTCAATACTATCAATGTAATTTAATTAGGTGTAATATTATAATTAAGAAATTATATAAAATTGTGAACATTAAACCTAACTGACAGTGTAACACATGGGCTGAAAAGTCCCGGGCCTAACAAAGAAAACACGGTTTTTTTGGTTCAAAATTAGCTTTATTCATCAACGTAATCTCCATCAAGAGCAACGCAATCATTCCAGCGCCGCTCTAACATTTCAATACCACTTTTGTAGAACGATTTATCTTTTGCCTCAAAATAGGCCTCAGTTTCAGCGATAACCTCTTCATTCGTGCGAAATTTCTTACCGGCGAGCATTTTTTCCAGGTCTGCGAACAGCCAGTAGTCGCTGGGAGCCAAATCTGGCGAATACAGTGGATGTGGGAGCAATTCGAAGTTCAATTCATGTAGTTTTGCCATTGTTTTGATTGACTTGTGACACGGTGCGTTGTCTTGATGAAACAAAATTTTTTTGTTTGCCATATGCGGGCGTTTCTTTGCAATTTCGGCCTTCAAACGCTCCAATAACGCTATATAATATTCACTGTTGATGGTATTTCCTTTCTCAAGATAGTCGATGAATATTAGACCACGCACATCCCAAAATACCGAGGCCATAACCTTTCCAGCCGATTGTTGTGCTTTCGGGCGCTTTGGACGAGGTTCACCAGTTGCTGTCCACTCAGATGACGATCGTTTTTGATTCCGGAGTGAAGTAATGGATCCATGTTTCATCCATTGTCACATATCGACGCAAAAATTCCGGTTTGTTACGTTTAAACATGGCCAAACACTGCTCAGAATCATCAACACGTTCTTGTTTTTGATCAACAGTGAGCAAACGCGGCACCCACTTTGAACAGAGCTTTCTCATAGTCAAATGCTCATGCAATATAAAGCCAACACGTTCTTTTGATATCTTTACGATGTCAGCTAACTCACGCAACTTCACTTTTCGATCATTCAAAACGATTTTATGGATTTTTTTTTTATGTTTTCTGGTGTTACCGCCTCATTTGGACGTCCACTGCGTTCTGCATCATCGGTGTCTCTACGACCACGTTTGAAGTCAGCAAACCAACGTTTTATTGTTGTTTCTGATGGAGCGGAGTCCCCATAACACTTTTCAAGCCATTGCTTCGCTTGAACGGTATTTTTTCCCATCAAGAAGCAGTGTAAAATTAAAACACGAAATTGTTTTTGATCCATTGTTTTGAAAATAACAAAAGTAGCGTCACTCTTAGCACAATAACTCACAAACTAATGAATAGAATATCATGAAATTTTAACAGCTGTCTTTTGAAGGTTAGTATTAACTGAAAAAAAGGTGACTGAAATAAAACTAGCGCCATCTATGTGTTAGGCCCGGGACTTTTCAGCCCATGTTTAAACTGTAGATCTGAAGAAGCTGCATCGACAGCGAAACGCGTCATCGCAATTTAAATAAACCAGTGGAAATTGACTAAAACAGTCTTTTATTATATAAATTCTTAAAATTTTGAACATCCCAATATTAAATTCGACAACTGGTAAACTAAATTTGATAGATGTCAAATTTTTTTCGCAAACATTCGATTTAAGTCAGAAAATGAGATAACGTCTGACTCTACTTATTAGAATGCCGTTGACTATACGTTTTTGCAGTACTAGTGTGGAAAATGTCCGTTACAGATGAAAAATCGTGTGCAATGCGCGAGGCATGCAATCTCCCAGACGTAATCTCGTAATCGTAGGCGACACGTCGGAAAGTCACTCCAAATTAACACAATTTAATCTTAAGAATCACTATTTCTCATCTAATCAAGGCTGTGACAGCTTCCGTTCCACGTTATGTTATAATACTTACTGTTTTTAAATTTCTTTCTTCCTATTATTCACAGGAACAATTAGAAAACGAAAAGGGTAAAATGGACGAAGAAAGAACAATAATAAATGAGTTGAAAGGAATAATGAATAGTAAAGAAGAGAAAATTAAAAATTTGGAACGGGAGATTAACACGATTAAAAATGAGAATGTGTCTTTGGTAGCGAAGTAAGTATACACGGCGTCTTCTCTAAGTTTTAAAATACTTTTTTAGCATCATTTAATTGAGGTACCTACTACAGTTAAATGGAAAATACAGTCGGTCAAGTAAGAACGTATCGCCTATAACTTGTAGTCGGTAAAGGAAATTTCTTTTTTTTTTTGAGGTTATTGTTGGCACCCCTACAGACAGTGCTTTGTGGAAAGAGATTCATTTCTAAGTTTATTTGTGGTTAAATAATACATTGTCGAACATGAGTGCTCCACACAATTCGCGCTTTGAGGCTGTGTTCCTATATAATCATTTAAAAGGGCGTATGTAGCGGGTGTTAAGAATATGATCCATTCGAGGGCATTCGTTAGTAAGTGGGTGAAACGATACTCTCATTTAAAAAATGTTGATAATCTACCAGAACGTGTGAATTGGGCTCAGCATAATCTTAAATAGTTTTAAGAAAAATCAACAACTTTTAATAATTGAACGTTTCTGCTTACTTATTCGAATGATTTGAGTAGTGAGCCTCGAGTTAATCGCCCATATCACTTGTATACGTGGTGCGATCCAAAAGTTTTCAAACTAACTCTATAAAAGTTCAAGTAGTTATTTTTTGCCTTCGCGATTCCCATCACCTTTAAAGTAGTCCCCAGCCCCCGAATGCAAATCTGTACTGTCACTGCCTCCAACGCCGCATGTAATTCGCATCATATCTCGTTGACCTTCTCGAAGGGCGACCCCTTACTTCATCTTCAGAGAAGGAATAGCCGAGGTCACAAAGTGCTAAATCAGACAAATGAAGGGTAGAGGATGACAATCGTAAAATTATTCGCCAAGAACTGCTGCGTATATAATGAACTGTGGGATAACCTTCGCCGCGATTCGATGTATGCCTAATTTTGCCGTTTAAATTTGCTAACATGTTCCGTAACCAATAGAAAGATTGTTAGAAATGCTCACAATCATCCGACGACGATTTCCACGATTGATTTTTTGAACTTTGGCGAGGATTTCAGGCAGGGACTTCCACCGAAGTTCGGCCAGTCCTAATTTACAAAAAGCACTTGAAAGTTTGTGGACGGCTCAGGGCTATGTCCCTAAATGCGAATCATTTTTTCCTTAGTTAAAAACGAAATTTGACAAACACGCCCTGCTCTTTTTCGTATCCATTTAAACATCACTGGGAGACATATTTTTACGCAAACCTACGTGCAGAACAACAACAGCTGCTTTTATTTTTCTTGTTTATTTTCATATATAGATGTAAGAAAGAGGAAGCAGACAAAGCGAGAATGTTAGTGCTGGTGGAAGAACTACAAAAAGAAAAAGGACAACTCCACGACGAAATTGAAAAGAACAAGAGAGAAAATAATAAATATTGATTTGGTAAGAATGATTTGCGGATCTTTTTTAATAAACAATTGTGTCAGAACAATATAAGAGATTGTTTTAGGTTTTTGTGTCGAAAGAACGAAATCTTTTGTAACATTTTTAAATGCCGTATATTGGATTAGAAAATCAGTGAAGTGTATATATATATATATATATATATATATATATATATATATATATATATATATATATATATATATATATATATATATGACAGCTTCGGACACTGTAGATGGTCTTTATGATGATGTTTCATGTGTGTGCAGGGATATGGAAGCATGGTGCAGAAGAAATGGCCTTGTAGTGAATGTTGAGAAAACTATCTATATGAATATATTTAATAAAAAACCATTAGCATCGATGTTTGCCAATTCCCTTGGTGTAAACCTTGAGGAGAAAGCCAAGTTCCTCGGTACGTTTGTGGATCATAGGATTTCTTTTAGGCACCATATAGATCACATATGTGCTAAATTAAACTCAGCTTACTTTGCAATTCTAAGCTAAAAAAGTACCCTTGATAAAGACGGTCTCTTGGCTGTATATTATTCATTAGCTTTTAGTCACATGTCTAACAATGTTGTATCCTGGGGTGCTGCTGGTGTGAAAAGTAAACGTATATTTGTGAACCAAAAGAAAATAATCCGTTTGATTTTAATCTAAATTTTCGTGAAAGCTGCAGAGATACGTTTATAAAACAACGAATCCTAACTTTTCCATGTCTTTACATATTAAGGTGCTTAACTCTTGTAAACAATAATAGACACCTTTTTGAGATGCTGGGAGCAACAAATACATATAATACCAGGAGTAATAGTGTATTAAAGGTCCCCATTCATAGATCAACGTTCTTCAAAGGCTCTCCCCTCTATAGTTGCATCAGCCTTCATAATGGAATGCCTGCAGAACTGCGAAATATGCGTGGTCCAAGATTTATATCTCGGCTAAAGTCCTTCTTACTGGAAAATGCCTTCTACTCGATAGGGGATTTCTACGGGGCCTGATGATCTCTAAGAGAGTGCTGGTTGTGAGATTTCTTTCTAGGTATTGCTGTCATGAACCTGAACCTACCTACATTATCTTGTCTTAAACCAAGGTATACCTAAATACCACTTTTAATTACTTTTGTATTTTTACTGCTCTTAAATATTAAATTTAACATTGTTTTGTCCGACTTTGTACAATTTCTTTGTCTGTCCGTATATTTATGGTGTGTATGATTTATGGTAATCCTACACTATTTTTATTTTTATTATATTTATAATTATAATTATTATACTATATTTGACGAACCAATGTACATTTTGTTGTATTTAATGGTAATATATATATTACAAAAAGTTCTTCTTTCTCACATTTGATCAATGTGGTTCCATGTTTGGCTGACGGGCCAAAACCAAGTCAGCACAAACGCTATTACCATTCCGTATTAAGGAATGACCTGACAATGTTACATGTTTTCAAAATCACTGACTTCTGAATGTTTCTGTGTATGTCCGTGTTGAGTCCCAATTGCACTAAATGTGGTGTGAATGTTATTGGTGTAAGGCCTGTGGCTGATATAATGAGGGGGACAATGATGACTTTTTCCTGTCTCCATAGCCTTTTTATTTCCGTTGCAAGGTCTGTGTATTTGGAAATTTTTTCTGTGTATTTCGCTTGGATGTTTGTGTCGTTGGGGACAGCTATGTCAATCAGATAGGTGACTTTTCCTTTTTTGCACTGAAAAGTAATATCGGGTCTATTGGCGGAGACTGTTTTATCTGTATGGATACCGATATCCCAGTAGAGCTTGTAATCTTCATTTTCAAGTATGGATGTTGGCGTGTATTTGTAGTAGGGATCTGTGTTTTCTATGAGTCTGTATGTTGTGGCTAGTGCTTGGTGAACCACTTTGGCAGCTGAATCATGCCTGGCTGTGTACTCCGTTCCGGCCAATATTTTACATCCGCTCGTTACGTGTTCGATCGTTTCTTTCTGCTGGTGGCATTTCCTACATCTGTCCTCTGCAATAGTCGGGTCTTTGATGATATGCTTTTGGTAGTTTCTGGTTAATATGACTTTATCCTGGATGGCAAGTAAGAAGCCTTCAGTCTCAGGGAATAGCTGCCCATCCCGTAACCAGGTGTATGATTGTTTTTTATTTACGTGGTCTTGTTCTATGTGGTATCTGTGTTTTCCGTGGAGTGTTTTCTCTGACCACGTTTTCATCTTTTCCTGTTGTAATTGGGTGTGACTGTGTGTGTCTGCTGAGTGGTCTGCCCGGGCTAAGTCGAGAGGTGTGTAGTTTTTGTCTGCTTTCACTGTCGCTGTGTGGAGGCTGGTTTGCTTGCTGTGAAAGAATTTCCTAAGTGCTTGTATTTGTTTTGTGTGTAATGATCTGATGTCTATAATTCCTCTTCCTCCTGCCTTCCTCTCGATGGTAAGTCTTTCTTTGCATGCGTTGGGGTGTAATTTCCTGTATTTGGTGAATTGAGATCGTATAAGGATGTGAATATTTTCTATGTCTGTTTGTGACCATTTGATGATACCAAATGAATATGTGAGTATAGGTATAGCGAACGTGTTGATGGCTTTAGTGAGATTCTTAGAGTTGAGTTTTGTTTGCAAAAGTTTCGTCAGTCTGTTTTTGAATTCGGTTCTGAGCTCTGTTTTGATGTGAGTGTGGTTGAGTTTGGTGCTTTGTTGGAAGCCTAGATATTTGTATGTTTCTTTATCGAACATGTTATCGAGCGTTTCATTGTTGATGGTTTCTGTCTCATGGTGGTGCTTCCATTGGCCTTTGTTGATGTGGAGCACTTTGCATTTACTTATACCAAATTCCATATTGACATCTAAGGTGAATATTTCTGTGATTTTGAGGAGTTCTTTCAGCTGTGTTTGTGTGGCAGCGTAGAGTTTTATGTCGTCCATATATAGGAGGTGGTTTATTTTATGTTGATTCTCTTTTTGGTGTCTGATATTGAAGCCATGCTCTGTTCTGTTTAGTATATTTGAGAGTGGATTGAGACAGAGGCAAAACCATAGAGCACTGAGCGAGTCTCCCTGAAATATACCCCGTCTGATGTACAGCTCTTCTGTTTGGATCCGTTCGGTTTGTGTTTCTAGGCGTATTTTGGTTTTCCATGTTTTCATAATTTGCGCGAGAAACTGTCTGAGGTGTTGGTTGATTTTATAGATTTCTAGGGCCCTGATTAACCAGCTGTGGGGTATGGAGTCGAAGGCTTTTTTATAGTCTATGTAACCGATGTGAAGGTTTCTGTGTTCTTTTCTGGTTTGTCCCATAATCACGCTATCTATAATCAGCTGCTCTTTGCATCCTCGACTATTTTTCCTGCATCCCTTCTGCTCTTCTGTGAGGATATTGTTGTCTGTTAGGTGTTGTTCTATTTTCTTCGATATTGTGGCTGTGATGATCTTGTATAGGGTTGGAAGACAGGTGATAGGTCGGTAGTTTGACGGGTTTGTGGTGTCTGAGCTTTTGGGTTTAACGTATGTTATTCCTTATATATATATATTATTATTATTATTATTATTACAATGGCGAACATTTAAATTCCCATCTCTAGTCTTAACATTTAAACGGTTTACAAATAAAATATTTATTTACACTAAGATACATTTTGAAGACTAAAACAGTTATTGTTTATTAGAAATGTGTTTAGTTTTTAACGTAACAAAATTATGCACAACCAAAAGTATGGAAACATTTTTGTTATAAAATAAAAATTCCACTAAGACGACTAAGATGTCGAAAATATTTAATATTTAGTGGGATATCCTTTTGCGTCATACAGCTGCTTGACATCTTCTGCCCAGCCTAGCACAAAAATCGGGTGGAATTTTTTCCCATTCTTGTTTTAATGCGATCCAAAATTCGTCCCGGTTTTTTACATTTCTTTCCTAATTTGTTTATCCAGATAGTGCCAAAGATTTTCTATCGGGTTCAAATCAGGTGATTGTGAAGGTCAGCGCATCACCCGAATCCTTTGTTCAGAAAACCAATTCTTGGCCAAGCGAGATGTGTTTTTTGAGTCATTGTCTTGTTGAAAAATCCATGACAGTGGCAAATCTTCTTCATAAGGAATCAAATTATTTTCCAATATCTCAAGATACATTTGAGCATCCATTCTGCCATTTATCTTTGCCAATGGCCCTGTACCAGACCGTCGAAAACACCCCATACCATGATATTTCCACCGCCATGTTTGACAGTAGGTACAAGGTACTTTGGGTAACATTTTAGACCAACTGGTCTTTTTACATAACTAGTAGAATCACTTCCGAAGAGATTGAACCTACTTTCGTCACTAAAGATTACTAGAGACCACTGATTTTGAGTCCAGCCTTTATGTTCCCTAGCAAGTTTCAATCTCTCTTTTTTGTGACGCTTTGTAAGGAGTGACTTTTTAGCAGCACGCCTACCATGAAGATTTTCAGATAACAGACGACGCCTAATAGTCATGTCTGACACCAATACACCTTGATATTCCTGCCTTAGTTCTTTATTAATATCAATAGCAGTTTTCTTGGGATCATTTTTCGCTTTTCGAATTATCATTTTGTCTTCTTTCTTACTTGTTTTTCGGGGTCTGCCACTTTTAAATGTCGGATCAACAGTGCCCCTTCTCGAGAACTTAATTTTGCTGACAGTGCCCCTATGCATGTTTAAAGATTTTGCTATTTCAATTTGCTTCTTTTCACTTTGATACAGGGAAATAATTTTATGTTTGAGATCTGAACTGTAATATTTGCACTTAGGCATTTTGGCAAAAACCGCACTCTTAAACAATGCTACTAAACTACTTCGTATCAACAATAATGTACTCTTAAAGCAGAATGATAAAATTATTTTAATGCTTTCGATAAGGACAAAACGCGTTTCTTATCTTATCTAATAGAAAAGGTAAACAAAGTTTTTACAGTCAATAATAAAATTCTATAAAGAAATTTTCAACAAAACAAGACTAGTTTTTTTATTCCTAAAGGATAGTATTTTATATTTTTGATTAAGAAAGGTTTCCATACTTTTGTTCGCCACTGTATATATATATGTATGTATTTTATTGAGTATAAGGTTCTTTGATCTTGGTATATATATATACTCGTATATATATATATATATATATATATATATATATATATATATATATATATATATATTTATTTTATATATATACGAGGCATGTTCTTTAAGTAAGTACCGTTTTGCGATTCCGCCGCCGCAGCGATACGGTCGGCGTTCCGCGCATGCGCGCTGGTAACCTACATCTCATACGATTTCTTAGTGCTAAAGGCGTAAAACCGATCGATATTCATCGTGAGATCTGTGAAGTTTACGGACAAAACATTATGAGTGATGGAATGGTAAGGAAATGGGTGAGAACATTTAAAGATGGCCTCACAAATGTGCATGATGAAGAACGGAGTGGGCGTCCTTCGGTCGTTAATGAAGATTTGGTGCAGAAAGTGGACGAAAAGGTGAGAGAAAACAGACGCTTTACAATTTCATCATTGTGCGACTGCTTTCCTCAATATTCTCGTAGTGTTTTGTATCGCATTGTGACCGAGAACTTGAATTACCGGAAATTGTGTTCACGTTGGGTTCCAAAAATGTTGACGGATTTGCACAAAACCCAACGTTTAGGCAGTGCATTGACTTTCCTTGAGCGGTACCACAATGAAGGTGAACATTTTTTAGACCAAATTGTTACTGGTGACGAAACATGGGTGGCCTACGTCACACCAGAATCGAAACAACAATCCATGGAATGGCGACATTCATCATCACCCAAAAAAGTGAAGTTTAAGCAAACAATTTCTGCCCGCAAAATCATGTGCACAGTTTTTTGGGACAGAAAAGGAGTATTGCTAGTGGAGTTTCTGCCTCGTAATGAGACAATCAATGCAGCGTCTTATTGTGAGACATTGAACAATCTGCGTCGTGCAATCCAGAACAAAAGACGTGGCAAGTTGAGTAAGGGTATCGTTTTGCTGCATGACAATGCCCGTCCACATGTGGCTAATCGGACCAAAGATCTCATCAAATCTTTTAAATGGGAAACTCTAGATCATCCTCCATACAGCCCTGATCTGGCGCCCAGCGACTACCATTTGTTCCTGCACTTGAAGAAGCACCTGGGTGGTCAGCGTCTTCAAGACGATAACGAAGTCAAAACATTTGTGATACAGTGGTTAACAAGTCAGGCGGCAGAATTTTATGAGGAGGGTATTCAAAAACTGGTGCCACGTTATGACAAGTGCCTCAATATTCACGGAAATTATGTAGAAAAGTAGATTAAGGTACAGGCTTTCATGTAAAAATAAAATTATAGCGATATCTTTGCACGTCTTTTTTTAATTCCAAAACGGTACTTACTTAAAAAACATGCCTCGTATATATATATATTTATATATATATATATATATATATATATATATATATATATATATATATAATATATATATAATATATATAGATATATATAGATATATATATATATATATATATATATATATATATATATATATATATATATATATATATATATATATATATATATATATATATATATATATATATCTATTATATAATATAATTTTAATTAGGTTTAGTACATTTCATTATGTTATTTTCCCATTCTGTAATTGGAATACTGTAGAATGTGGTGAATAAATAAATAAATAAATAAAAAATAAATATATATATATATATATATATATATATATATATATATATATATATATATATATATAGATATAGATATAGATATAAATATATATACATATATATATATATATATATATATATATATATATATATATATATATATATATATTTTATTTTACGTGTTTTTGGAATAAGATCATTAAAACTATTCTTGGATTTGTTATATATTTATTAACATTTCGACCTTCACAAGAGGTCTTCCTCAAAATTTGCTCTAAAAGTTGAAATTAGAAGAATTAAATTTAGATAACACAGGTCTGCAACAAAAATGCTGTCTGGATGTTTTCAACTGATTTCTATGTATTTAGGTGTTCTGAAAACTAAAAAAATACTCAAAAAATTCCAGAACGTCAGGTTATTTTGCAAAACGCAAAATTTTATTATAAAAAAGGGTTTTTTTGGGCTAATTTGAAGTCATAAATAAATAGGTACAATTTCATTTTGATTACTGTTTTTAAATGTATACAGGCCATAACTATCATTACTTTCTAAATAAAGAACGCCCTGTGTGAGCTAAATTAACAAACATAAACGTTGTAACCAGAACGTGCGCGCTCCGATAGTGTAGAAAGTGGCGCGGTACAATTACGTGTTAACTCGTCATTGTTTTATAGATCTTGGTTCAATATAGTGCAATGTCATCTGTGCGGAAGTGTGTGAATTCGTCTGACAGTTTCTGTCTGCAACAACTTAATATTACGGACTTTGTAAAAAAGTGTACTTCACGTATTTTGGCTTAAAACTTGGAGATCAGGATAAAGTTTGGGCACCTCATAAAGTCTGCAAATGATGTGTTGAAGACCTTCGAAATTGGTTTAAGGGCAAGAAAAAAGCTTTTCGATATGCGATTCCTATGGTATGGCGCGAGCAAAAGAACCATAGTGATGATGGTTACTTTTGTTCGTGTAATGTGAAAGGGTATAATTCAAAATGGAAGCAGTCCATTTCATATCCCAATCTGCAATCAGCTATTCGTCCCATCCCTCATGGGACCGAAGTACCAGTGCCCAAGGCCCTTGCTACCTTGGAAGATATTCCAAGTTCTGACGAAGATGGTGCTGTACCTAAACCCGATAACAAGTCAAATTTTCAATTTGAAGATGACAGCAGTCCGAAATTGTTTTCCCAGGGCGAGCTAAATGATTTGGTAAGAGACTTGAATCTTCCCAAAAACGCTGCTGAGTTGCTTGGATTAAGGCTCAAAAGCAGGAACTTACTTTTGCCGGGAGTGTCTTCCTCCTGGTTTAGATATCGTGAGAAGCAGTTCACTTACTACTTTGCCCAAGAGGACGAGTTGGTTTATTGTACCAATATTGAAGGTTTGATGGATACATTTAAGATCTCATACGACCCAGCACAGTGGCGTATTTTCATAGATTCTTCAAAAAGAAGCCTTAAAGCAGTTCTGCTTCACAATGGCGGTTTCTATGCTTTCATTCTTGTCGGTCATTCCGTACACCTCAAGGAAACCTACAAGAACTTAGAATTGGTTCTTTGCAAATTAAAATATAAAGACCACGGTTGGCAAGTGTGCGGTGATTTAAAAATCTTGGGCATGTTGCTCGGACAACAATCTGGGTTTACCAAATTCCTTTGCTTTTTGTGTCTATGGGATAGTAGAGACCGAGCAAATCACTGGACCAAAAAGTGTTGGCCTCCGAGGGAGCTTAAAGTTGACGAAAAGAACGTCCTGCATGAAACTTTGGTGCCTCCTCATAAAGTTCTTCTACCACCGCTTCACATAAAGCTGGGATTGATGAAGCAATTTGTAAAGTCACTTCCAAGAGATGGAAATTGCTTCAAATACTTAATATCAAAGTTTCCAGGCCTCTCGGAGGCAAAGTTAAAGGAAGGAGTTTTCGTTGGACCAGATATTAGACGGCTTATGGCTGATCCACAATTCATCACAACCATGACGGATCCTCAAAGAGAAGGGTGGATTGCCTTTAAGGAGGTCATAGAGAAATTTTTAGGCAATAACAAAGACCCTAACTACAAACAAATCGTCAAAAGAATGTTAAAAGCATTTAGAGCTTTAGGTTGCCTAATGAGTTTAAAAGTACATTTTCTTCATTCCCACCTCGACTACTTTCCAGAAAATTTAGGAGATCTGAGTGAAGAGCAAGGTGAACGATTTCACCAAGATATTAAGGAGATGGAAAAAATATATACCAGGGAAGATGGAGCGTCTCAATGATGGCAGACTACTGTTGGACGCTTCAGAGAGACCTTCCAGATGCTTCCTACAAGCGAAAACGTACCAAAAGGAGTCTCACTGGGAAAAAGACATGGGTTTAGTGCTTACTAATGAATGTATTTTAGATAAAAAAATAAGTTTTGTTACTCAATTATAAATTAAAAAAAAATTTTTTAGTCTTTTATCTTTTATTTTAAGATGATAACTTGTTTAACATAGATACCTACATTGTCAGAAAACGTGACGTTCTGTGACAAAATGAAAGTCATTTTCGGATTCAGTACACCCAAAAACATAAGAATTACGCAAAAAAAAACCAAAACAGCTCTCAATTTTTTTTTTTTTTGCAGACTTTTGTAATTAATTAATCTGTTTGTCGTGCATTTTAGGGTTAAAACATTTGTAGCTTTTCGCAGTATTGAATTTAAAATACTTAATTGTATAAATTAATGAAGACCTTACCTTAGAAAGTAGTTCATTGTATTGGGGTATTAATTTTAAAATACTGTCAAAAACACATGTTTACATTCTACAAATAACCACTTAACATGAAGGACTTTACCAGGTGTACAAGTATGAAACGTGGATTTCAGAAAACAGATGGTGCACCAATGCAGTTTGTGCTATAAAGATTTGACACTGCGCCATTTTGTTGTGTCATCAACAAGTGTCAGACGCGCACGAATGATAAATGGGAAAAGCGTGTGCATAGTGTTGTGTTCAATATGTCGAAATTTATACCGAAGAAAGAGCATTCGCGGACAGCATTAATTTTTTGTTTTCATTTGAAGAAAACTGCTGTTGAATCATACCGAGTACTTCGAGAAGGTTATGGTGAACATGCTCCATCGCAAGATACGTGTGAACAATGGTTTCGGCGTTTCAAAAGTGGTGACTTCGATGTTGCAGAAAGAAACTTGGAAAACCGCCAAAAAGATGTGGAATTGCAAGCATTGTTGGACGAAGATGATTGGGCGTGAGTCAACAAGCTGTTTCCAATCGGCTACGAGAGATGGGAAAGATTCAGAAGACCGGTAGATGGGTACCACATGAGTTGAATGACAGGCAAATGGAAAAGCGTAAAAACACGTGTGACATTTTGCTCGCTCGGTACAAAAGGAAGTCGTTTTTGCATCGTATAGTTACAGGGGATGAAAAGTGGATTTATTTTGAGAATCTCAAGCGCGAAAAATCATGGGTAGACCCAGGCGCAACATCCACATCGACCGCAAGACCGAATCGCTTTGGCAGAAAGGCGATGCTCTGTGTTTGGTGGGACCAGAGAGGCGTGGTCTATTATGAGCTGTTAAAACCTGGGGAAACGGTTAATACTAAACGTTACCAACAACAATTGACCGATTTGAACCGTTCGCTGCTTGAAAAAAGGCCAGAATACCGAAAGAGGCAACACAAAGTCATTTTTCTTCATGACAGTGCTCCATCATATACGGCAAAACCAGTTCGCGACACGTTGGAAGCACTCAGCTTGGAAGTTCTACCCCATGCGGCTTATTTACCAGACTTGGTTCCTTCCGATTTCCACTTGTTTTCATCGATGGGTCACGCACTTGCTGAGCAGCGCTTTGGTTCGTACGAAGATATGAAAAAATGGCTCGATGAATGATTCGCAGCAAAAGGGGAAGATTTTTACTGGCGTGGTATTCACAAATTGCCCGAAAGATGGGAAAATGTATAACAAGCGAAGGAGCATACTTTGAATAAAGCACTTTTTATCATTCTTCCGAATTTAACATGTTTTTTTAGAAAAAAAATCCTCATTTCATACTTGTACACCTCTTTTTCAAAGCGTTGATCACTGGTCGGTGTCTTGGCGTTGAATGTCGAGACTGGCCCTGAGTGCGCCGGTTTTATGTACTCGGGGATGTTTCTATTGGTCGGACGGATCTGGCCAATAGAGGCTCGGCTTTGGCTGCGCGTTGTCGGTCCTGTGGTTCTTTGTAATGTTTGTGTTGGTGAAGTAACATATGGTTGAATTATCGTTTCTCTTGGTTGGACTTGGTACTGGGATAGAATGTTTCCAAGAGTTCGGTAAACGTTGGCTATCATCCCGATTATTTAAGTTGTTGGGCCTCTTTTCTATTTCTATGGCTTCTTTGATTACCCTAGTGGATAGGTTATTACTTTTTTATAGGGTTCTAGTTTTGTCAAAATCGATTTTGTGGCCGGTATTGTGTGCATATTGTGCTAGAGAAGAAATGGTGGTTTTTTGTTTTACGGCGTTTTTGTGCGCGTCTCTTCTGGCACTAATTTTCCTGTTTGTTTGGCCTATGTATGAAAGACCGCAGTTCTGACACGGAATTTCATATACGCCTTGGTCTTCTAAGGCTATAATGTCTTTTGGTGTAGGTAGGATATCTTTAATTTTTTGGTTGGTTGTGTAAATGGTCTCAATTTGGTGTTTTCCTAGAAGTCTTCCTATTTTGTCTGTGATGCCTTTTACATATGGGAGAAATGCTTTTGTAGTATATGTCTTTCTTTCCTGTTTGTGTTGTTTATTTAGGGCCCGCCGGATCGTGTTTTGACTATATCCATTTGAAAGTAAAACGTTTCGAAGGAGCTTGGTTTCTTGTTGCAAATGTATATATATATATATATATATATATTCGTTAGTGAATTATTGCTTTTGCGTGACAGTGTGTAATAATGAGTGCTTTAATAACGAATCTCTTCAGTTATTACTGCACGCCCGCATATATTATTACTAAAATTCACCATCAGTGAATTCATAGTATTCCCGAGTAGCTCTTACTTTTTAAACGCTCCCCGTATATATAATTTTAATTACTATTATTTTAAGAATCTTGATGCTTTGCGTGAAGCCTGTACTCTGCTAGAAAACCAAGTAATCGAATATGAAAACATCGTCTCCGCATGTAAAAACAAGGAGTCCGAATTGAACGCTAACACTGAAAAGTTAATCGGTGACCTTTGTCAGGCCAGACAAGAGACGCAAGAGGCTAAAAGGTAAGGATTGTTCTTTTTTTTCGCCTACATCTCTGTACTAAGTTGGGAATGTGGAATCTTTGGCACACTGATACTACTCAGTATATATCACCACTACACCAAACACCTTATTTTTGCGCTCGACGCGCGTTTCGCTAACCATGGTAGCTTCATCAGGAGCGATGATTGACTAAAGCTAAACTACAAATCTACCCTATTTATACTTAGCCTAAAAAATAGCCGGTATGATTCCATTAAATTCACTTACGAAGTTGAGAACAAAGGACAATTGCCTTTTCTAAATATTTTAATTATTACAAATAATAATAGATTAGAATTTGATATCTATAGGAAGGACACAGTAACAGATAGATATATTCCTAATGATTCATTTCATTGCAAACAACATAAATTAGCCTCATTACATTTTTTAGTTCATCGTTTGGTCACTTTCCCTCTGAATAGAATAAACTTTAATAAAGAAAGGAATCGTATTAGAAATATAACTGGAGTTAATGGTTATGACGATGACTTAGTAAATAAGCTAATAAATAGACATAAGTTTAGGTTTAATATTCAGAATTCCACCTTTTTTACACGCGAAGAAAATAACACCAAGTATGTCTCCATACCATATAATCCGAAATATAGCAAGGGACTCAATAAGGTATTTAATATGGTAGGCCTCACCTTAGTCTATAAGTCATCAGACAATCTGAGGAATATCTTAGAAAATCCCAAAGATAAGATTCCTAATTGTGAGAAAAGTGGAAGTTATGAAATTAGTTGTAATGATTGTGACAAAAAGTATGTTGGGCAAACTAAAAGGTCAATTAAAACACGATTTAAAGAACATTTAGCCCACTTAAAATATAGTAGAACAGAAAAGTCTAGCATTGCCGAACATGCCCTTGAAGCTGATCATACTGTAACATTAGATAATCTAAGATTAATAAAAAGTGTATCTGATAGGAGATTGTTGAACGCATACGAAAGTATGGAAATCATAAAATGTAAAAGTAGTTTAAATAAAGACAGAGGGCCTATTCCTTATAGTCCCCTCTACTGGTTACTTGACCGGATCTGATGGCCTTGCCTATTTCATTAGTTCCGCTTGAGTAATTCAAGGGTTAGGCTAAGTATAAATAGGGTAGATTTGTAGTTTAGCTTTAGTCAATCATCGCTCCTGATGAAGCTAACATGGTTAGCGAAACGCGCGTCGAGTGCAAAAGTAAAGTGTTTGGTGTAGTGGTGATATATACTGAGTAGTACATCTCTGTAAATATACGATTTGTTCACTTATAATACAATACCTGGTGTTCCAGTCAAGGTTTAGGCATGTTGGGATTATAAACTGTTCTTCTTTCTGTCTTTAGAAACGTCAATGAACAGAAATCTTTAAGGGCAGTGTCCGAGCAAACAATTAAGAGATTAAAAGAAGACATCGAATGTTTAGAAAAAGAATGCACAGATTACAAAAAACAATGTATGGACTACAAACAATTTTCGTCTGGACTATCCGAAGAATTAACGGTAATAATCAGTATAAGTTGCTGATGCATTTTTACTATCTAAGATAGATGACAATACGTATGTTTATTTTTTGTTGGTTTTTAGGGAGCAGAAGAAAAATTAAGCAACCTTGAAGTCAAAATGAAAGCCTACGAGAGGCAAATTGATAAACTGTCGTCGGAAAATAATCTTTTAAAGGAAGAAATTTCCGAGAGTATAACGAAAATAAGTAACTTAAAGGATTCTAACTACAAAATGTCGCATCAGATAAAAGATTTTAAAGAAAATAATGCAGGTAAGTGTAAATTAGTTACTTTCGAAACTTTACACAAAAAATTGGTCGCTTTAATTCTAAGAATTTAATTTATTAAGAATTTGTTTGATTGGCAAACTATTTAATACAAATTTTCATGCTTTTGTAGAGATTCAACGCTATATGTCGATTTCAACCCATCTAATGATGTCAGTGTTGCACTTGTAATAACCCCAGAAAAATTGTTTTTTATCCATGCATATAACAAATTTTTAGCTTAAGCTGAGTCTGTAGATTAACTAACATTATTTTCGTATGTTTTTTAAAGTTATTTATGAAGAAAAACTCGCAAAGCTTCAAAAAAAATTATTTTTCTCTGTAACTACCGTCTTCTTTAATACACTGAGTCCAGCGTTTCTCGCTTTTTTTTTTGTTTATGCTTCAAAAAACTACACTTCAGCAATTTTCAACTCCTCATCTGAGCCAAATTTTCGGCCTCTCGGGTCTTTCTGCAGAGGTTTAAATAAAAAGATTGTGCAAGGCTCTAAATTAGGACTTTAGGGTGGATGCTATAATCCGGCAAATTCACAGCTTTCGGTAATACCTTAAACTGTAGGAATGTTGTGAAGCCTACGGTTGCATGAAGCGAAGTTTTAGTTCTCCGTCAAATCAAACTTTTTTCTCCAATGGTTTACTTCAAGTTTTGGATCGTCTTTCCGCAAATCTTTTCATTAATTGCCTTGTTTATTTGTTTCGGCATCTCACGAAAACGACAAAACGTATCAAGACAAGTTAAATCCATACCGAGTTTATAGATTTTATTCATAAAAATTTTATACGAAAAATTCCTTCAGAAAGAGAAGCTGTATGAATGTGAGCGATATATAATAAAGATATGGAAAGATTTAAAAAAAAAAACCATTGTATCCGTTATATTCCTTTTGGGTTGTAAATAAGTGCCAATGGTCACTAATAAATATAGTGTGAGGTAAAGTTAGAGCATAAATAGGGTGAAACATAAGTGTTCATAGAAAGTAGGTGCATATCTTTGAGGGCGAAGCGAAGTTGTAAGTGAAAATGTAGGCTTTGAAGTTCAAAATCTGATATATTAAGTTTTCATTGCGCTCTTTTTCTGTTCAGGTTTGATCCAAAAAATTCGCGAACTGGAAAGGATTCTTCACGAAAAAAGTAACTATTACAAAGAAAGGGAGCTGAAAGCTGAGGCCACCATTAAGCAACAAATTAAACTGATCGACTATCTACAAACAAAGGTATGTGCTGTCCTAAACTATAACATTTACGTGATGCGCTCCAAAAGCTCCCGAACTAACGCTGTATAACAAGAACGCAAAATAGTATCGAACTGCTCCGATAGGTGGCGCCAGGTACATCCCTAACAACGCTGCGTGACAAGTTTCAACTCGCTAGTTTATTCGGTTTGTTCTGTATATACGAGGCTGGTTTCAAGAGTCCGTGCAAAGTCCGAGAGATGGCACCACCGGCGCGTATCGAGGTCATTTTTAGTTAGTAGCATCTCTTGAATGAACGCACACCAAGTTTGTGCTATATTGGTCTATTTCTTTGTGTTTGGCATTCGTGTGAATCAAGGAAGTCGAGTGATTTTCAAGAAATGGACGAAAAAGAATTTCGTGTGGTGACTAAACATTACTTTATGAAAGGCAAAACGCCTCAGGAGACTAAAGAGAAGCTTGATAAACATTATGGTGACTCCGCACCTTCGATTAGAACAGTTTATAAGTGGAGGTCACGACTCCAGAAATCATTGATCAAATCCATGATATGGTGATGGATGACAGAAGAGTTAAGGTGCGTGAGATTGCTAGTGCTGTGGGCATCTCGACTGAACGGGTACATAATATTTTGCATAAACATTTGGACATGAGAAAGCCATCCGCAAGATGGGTGCCGCGATTGCTTACGCTTGACCAAAAACGGAATCGCGTGAAGTGTTGCAAGGATGGTTTGCAGCTGTTCCAGAAGAATCCGGAGGACTTTAAGCGTCGTTTCGTCACTGTGGATGAAACATGGATACATTACTATACTCCTGAGACCAAACAACAATCTAAACAATGGATTACCAAGGGGGAATCTGTACCGTTCCTTCGGCCGGAAAGGTTATGGCGACTGTCTTTTGGGATTCGCAAGGGATAATCCTCATCGGCTATCTGGAAAAGGGTAAAACTATTACAGGTGAATATTATTCATCGTTATTGGACCGTTTGAAAACCGAGCTGCAAGAAAAACGCCCGCGATTGGCCCACAAGAAAGTCCTTTTCCATCACGACAACGCACAAGCACACACCTCAGCAGTTGTGGTCGTAAAATTAATGGAAATAGGATTCCAACTCGTTTCACATCCC
Organism: Pachyrhynchus sulphureomaculatus; assembly: GCA_019049505.1. Taxonomy (NCBI): domain Eukaryota; kingdom Metazoa; phylum Arthropoda; class Insecta; order Coleoptera; family Curculionidae; genus Pachyrhynchus; species Pachyrhynchus sulphureomaculatus. The sequence continues at coordinate 3,589,787 of CM032448.1, forward strand.
CCCTATTCTCCAGACTTGGCTCCCTCGGACTACTATTTGTTCCCCAATTTGAAGAAATGGCTGGCGGGACAAAAATTTTATTCAAACGAGGAGGTGATTGCAGACACTAATGGATATTTTGGAGACTTGGACAAATCCTATTATTCGGAAGGGACCAACAAACTAGAACATTGTTGGACGAAGTGTATAAGCCTAAAAGGAGACTATGTCGAAAAATAAAAAAAGTTTACCCCAAACACATAAGTAGTTTTTATTTTTGCACGGACTTTTCAAACCAGCCTCGTATATTTGTGTATGTGTGTGTGTAAAATTTTGTTTTAAACCCGGCAAGAGTGCTACTCAAAAAGAAAAAAATGTTTTGGAAAGCATTTAGCGTCAAAGCCCCAAGCCGTACACAAATTTTCGAATAGTATTCACAATTTAGATTCGACTTTGGGCGATTAGCGTTCCGGAAGGACTGCCGTCACGCTTGAAATCATCGTTAAAGTTCAACAAATTATTCGTGAAGATCGTCGTCGAGCAATTCTCAGCATTTTTGACGAACTTTCTGTTAGTTAAAAAACGGCCGAGGAATGAGACGAGTTTTCCCCTGCATCAGTGCACCGGCTCACAATGTGTTCGCGTAATAGTTGTTAGCGAAAAATTCCTGTCACCCCCCAGCCCCTTATTCGAATGATTTATCACCCTATAACTTAGGGTTGTTCTCTAAATGAAGGTAAAGTTAAAGTGTCGTCGCTTCGAGTCAGTTGAAAAAATACAATTGTAAGCGACGACCGTGGAACGCGGGTGCATTCAGGTATAGGGGGACTACTTTGTAGGTGACGGGAGTCACAAAGCCTAACAGTACCTACTTCAGTTTTCAGAAAGTTTTGTATTGCACTACGTACGTGAAAATTTGATGAAAATCTTATTTAATAAAGAATTTAGGATATTAATATGATTTTGTCATTCTATTTCCACGTAACTATCGCCCAAATAGACAATCTGGGAAGCATTATTAAATAAGAGTTTTTACAAAGCGTCCACAAAAAATATATATTTTACCTTATAACTTTTATGTATCAGGGAAGAACTCGATCAATAACTTTACCAATTATTGTTTAGATCGATGAACACACCCATAAAAAGAAAACCCTAACGGAGGTCATATTCGGCAGTTCGAAAAAGGAAAACCATCCGCCAGTCTCGTTAGTGTTGAATTATAAAGATCTAGAAACGGAATTGACCAAGGAACGGCAGAACAATAGACAGTTAAAAGAGGAAGTGTATAAGTTGAAAGCTGCAACATTACACGAGGTAAAACATCTTATTTTATATTTAAAATGAAATTCTGTTCACAGAGCGTAATATTTTTGCATAGATATTGGTATATTGGTATCGGCATTGGAAGTTTTGTTTAATGTTTTTTTTTCCAAAAATGGTGTGATTTTGCGAGTGGTTTTTACAGTAAAATAATTTGAATGAAATTTTCGATTCCTGTTTTATTTGTCTTTAGGTAAATACAAACGTGATGGAAAAATTTGGTAGCAAAATGGAAAAATCAAAGTCGGAAATTTTAACTCCGAAAAGCAAACAAGCCCTAAATCAGATTGTAAATTCGCCGTGTTCGCAGAAAAATGAAGTTTACAGGCAGAATTCTATTGAAAGGATGCATCATAATATACCGCACAGGTAGGTTTACCTATAATTTGAAGTCGGTGCAACTCTTGCCTTTAGGAAGAAACATTAAAAAAAAACTTAATATTGAAATCAATTAATATTCACAAACATAAAATGTGTTGGGTACTCTCCTTCAGAATCTAATTTTAACACACAGAGAAATCTCCTTTGGGCGGACACCAACCGGATCGAAAGTGTCCGTTCAAGAGGGGTGCCCGCTTAAATGAAATTCAAAAAAAAATCATTTTTTTAATTAAAACTGTAATTAAAGAATTTGGGACATTTAAAACGTATACTTATATATTTTTAAAATAAACCAAAAACTTAAAACTTAAGGAAAAACAAATATTTGTTACTTTAGATACATATAAAATATAATAGGATAGAGTTATACATATGAAATGAAAGGTCACTTTAATGACGCAAAAATTCATATATTGTGGTTTGTCTCCTCTTCTCTTTAAAATGGCGTCCACAAATCGTATTTCTTATTTGGAAAGAAGCTCGAAAGACTCTGCATCTTCGCTGATCTTCGACAAAACTTTTAAGCTGCTTGGTTAGGGTAATAGCTTCACCATAATTTGGAATAGCATCTGTTGGTACTAGAACCTCATCGACATCAGAATCTTCGGAAAGTTCTTGTATTTCAACTGGCTTTTCAATTTCTTGTTCTGACTGTGGATTTTCAACGTAAAAATGTTCATCTTTGTTCAAAAAATCATCAAGGTTTTCATTGTCAGTCAACTCCAACAAATTCTTATTTTTGAGGTTATCTGCAAGTACGTTAAGTGGTAAGCCATTTTCTGGGTCAGATGTAGCAGCCTCAGTTAACTGATCTTCACTTTGCATATTTTCATGCTTAAATCCCGCTTTACGGAAGCAACTTTAACTGTTTTCTTGGTTATTTGTTCCTAATCGGTTTTTGCAAAGTAAACTTCATCCAGTGTAAATCAAATATTGTAGAAAACATGGCTAGATGATGTACCTATACGTGAAAGAAAACAGCATAAAAAGTGGATTATTCTTTTTCAGGTTGATATATATATATATATATATATATATATATATATATATATATATATATATATATATATATATATATATATATATATCAAGGATTTTCTACAGCTAACGCTGTCTTCCTTCTCTCAGCCTTTGATTCCATCCGTTTCTATCTTCCCAGTCTCCATCTGTTAGACCCCTGTCCTCCATAGCCTCGTCCACATCGTCTCTCCACGATCGTCTGGGTCTTCCTCTTTTTCTTCTCCCTATAGGGCTCCACTCCGTTATTTTCTTTATCCACCTATTATCTTCGCTCCGTCTTATGTGTCCATACCATTTTAATCGTTTTTCTTTAATGGTGTTTACTGCGTTCTCTTTGATGTTCATTCTGCTTCTTATTTCTTCATTTGTTATTCTCTCCATACGTGTCACTCTACAACATCTTCTCCAATACTCCATCTCTACCGTGTTAATTTTAGATTTATTTCTTTTGTTGATCGTCCATGTTTCTGACCCGTATGTCATTATGCCTTGTACTATTGATTTGTATATGCGTGTTTTGTTTCTTTTTGTAATGTGTTTGTCCCACAGGATCGAATTTAATTGTCTTATGCATGTCCGCGTTTGTCCTAATCTAGCTTTAATCTCTTCTTCTGATGTTGCGTTTTTTGAAATGATGGTTCCTAAATATTTAAATCTATCGGTTCCTTTGATTATTGTTTCGTTATCGACTTCTAGATTCTCGACGTTTTCCTCCTTTGTCGTTAGATATTCCGTTTTATCAAAGTTTCTTGCTACTCCTGCTTTAATGTATTCTTCTTTCAGTTTTCTTACCATATAACTGAGGACTTCCTCATCTTGCGCTATGATTACTTGGTCGTCTGCGAAACTTAGAGTATATAAGTAATCTTCTCGTATTGGGACTCCCATTTCACTACATTTTTGCTTCCATTTTTTTAATGTTTGTTCGAGGTATATTTTGAATAGTGTTGGGGATGTAGAGCATCCTTGTACTAGACCTTTTGATGTTTGAAGTCTCTTCCCTATTGTATGTCCTATTTTTATTTTCACTGTGTTGTTTTCGTAGAGAGCTTTTACTGCGTGTATTAGTTCTTTGTCAATGCCTATTTCTTTCATTGCGTTCCATAATCTTTGTCTTGGTACTGAGTCATAGGCCTTTCTTATGTCCATGAAGGCTAGGTGAACTTCTCTATTCTTTGCCAGTTTTTTAATGTATATGTGGTCTATACATGATTTTCCGGCCGTAAAGCCTGCTTGGTCTTCTCCAATTTTTCCTTTTATATTTTCTTCCATGATTTTTAATAATTTTTCCATACAAACGTCCCATACTCGATATTATGCTTAGGCCTCTATAGTTTGTGCATTTTCTGCGATCTCCCTTTTTAAATATAGATACTATATAGGCTTCTGACCATTCCTCTGGTATTTTTTTCTCCATTTATCGCTTTGTGGAACATGTTTCTCAGCGATGTAATTTATTGGACCCGTACTTAATCATTTCATTTACCACACCTCCAGGCCCTGCAGATTTATTATTTTTGAGTGTTTTTATTGTCTTCTTTACTTCTTCATGGCTTAGTTCTATCTCTTTTTTTTCCTTATTCTGTTCTTCTTCAGGGTTCTCTTCTTGGAATTCTTGTCTTTCTTCTGATAGCAGCTTATTATAATATTCCTCCCACTCGCTTTCTGGGATATACTCTATATATGTCTTCTCTCTATTGTTGGTCCTTAATGCTTTAATTATTCTCCATGACTCTGTGCTTCTAGTTCCTCCCATATACTGTTCTACAAGTTCGCACGATTTTTCCCATCTCTCGTTCTTTTCTTTGTTTATCATCCTCCTCGTTTCTGCATTTTTCTCTTTATATTTCTGTAGATCTTCTTCTAATTTTGCATTCAGCCATTTTTCGTATAGTCTTTTTTTCTCCTTTATAGATTCTTTGGTTTTTTCACAGATTCTAATTTTATGTTTCTTATTCTCGTTGTCTTCTTTACCTAATGCTTCTAGGGCCGCCTGTTTGATGCATTCTTTTATGTGGTCATACATCTGTTGGAGGTTGTCGTAGTTAAATTCATTTAATTTTTGATCTAATCGTCGTCTATATAGGTCTCTTATCGTTTCGTCTTGCAGTAAGTGTATTTTGTATTTTATTTGTTTGTCTGCTTTTTCTATTATCTCATTAGAATTTTTGTTTTTTTATCTATTGTTCCTATTTGTTTTATTGTCTTGTACCACGGTACTTTTATGTTTGCTACTAATAGTCTATGGTCTCTCTTTACTCTTACGTCTTTTATTTTGATAGTGGTGTCGTTTTTAATTACAATGTAGTCTATTACTGATTTTAAGTTTCGTGTTTCTTGCATCCAAGTATATTTGTGGATGTCTTTGTGTTTGTAGAATCCGTTTGTTATTTTGAGGCCGTTTAGTTCACACAGCTCTATTAGTCTTAGTCTTTACTTGATTCCAGGCTGAAGCTATCCAATATATAACATTTTTCACATTTATCTTTTTTAGACAATCAGTAAGATTGCCACCTTCATCTACTTCTAAAATATGCTCCAATAACAAACGCCTGTAATTGCGTTTTCAATTTTCCAGTGTACCCTGATCCATAGGCTGAATGAGAGAAGTTACAGCAGGAGGCAAAAACATTGCTTTTATTTCCCCACTTTCAAGTTGCTCCGCACTTGGGTGAGTGGAGGCGTTATCTGGTAACAGAATACATTTTCTGAGATATCCATGTTCTTTTAAAAAAGTTCTAAAAATCTCAAAAAAACCAGTCTTTAAATAGAGTCGCGTCTATCCAGGCATTGTTTGGATTTTTATACAAAACAGGAAAAGCATTGCGACGAACATTCTTAAAGGTTCGTGGATTTGCTGACTTACCAATACATAATAATGCGAGTTTGTGTCTTCCAGAAGCATTACTGCATGCAAGAACAGTAATACGTTCTTTGCTACGTTTTGTAACCAAGTGTTTCAGCTTCCGTTTTTGAAGCTAAGGTATTTGACGGCAACATTTTGTAGTTCAAGCCTTTTTCATCACAATTATAGATTTGGTCTGGTTGTAAATCTTTCTTTAGCTGCTCAAAATTCTCTGCAAATTTTTTTGCAGCAGATACATCAGCCGACAATTTTTCTCCACAAACTTTCAGTTGACGTATACCATGTCTTTTTTTTCACCTGTTTAGCCATCCATCACTTGCAGAAAAATTTACAGGCGCTTCAATAACCGGCAACTCTTCGCTTAAACTCACTGCCTTATGTTTTAAAATTGTTCCTGAAATTGGTATTCACCGCTTTTCATACTTTTTCGTGTCTGTGTGGGCGATGACAAAACACTACACTATTTTTCAAGTTTTTCGCGATTTTTTTTCCACTCGGAAACAATACTGACGGCTGCACCTAAATCCTTCGCTATATTTTTAAGAAGTTCACCATTATCTAAACGTTGAATTGCTTCAAGTTTCTCTTTTAAGGTAATAACAACACGTTTACGCTTATTATTATGACGCTCCATTTTGTAAGATATCTATTAAAACGAAACTATTACCTCTGCGATAATAATAGACGTAATGAGTAATTTATAACACTCGTCGACTAACCAAAACATAGACAGCGGTGAAATTCTAGACGTCGGGGAGTCCCCGATGCGTTAAGGAAACCACTCATCGTCTGGTTCGAATAATGGGAATTTTTATGTCCACAATATCAACTGGCTTAAATATTTAAATACTACCGACGAACAAGGTCGTGAAGCTAAATCATTCTCAATCAGTTGTGGCTTAACTCAGCTTATTGACGAATCCACACGGATCTGCGATAATAATAGACGTAATGAGTAATTTATAACACTCGTCGACTAACCAAAACCAAAACATAGACAGCGGTGAAATTCTAGACGTCGGGGAGTCCCCGACGCGTTAAGGAAACCACTCATCGTCTGGTTCGAATAATGGGGATTTTTTCGTTTAATGGGAATACAATTTGCTTTTTAACAGTTTGTTTCGGATATGCCGGATTTCAGATAATCGCGATTCGAATAATCGGGATTGTATTGTATATAATATGGACATATTAATATTTTTTGTGTTTATTTTTGATATAATTATTCTTTTAGGTTCGAATCGAAACTATGTACAAACAACCAAAGATGCGCTCAATGCAACAATCTAATCTCGATTGGGCGTAACTACAACGTCTGTAAAGAATGCAAGACGGTCGCTCACGTGGTATGTTCTTCGTCTTTACCGAAAGTGTGCGGATTGCCTAAGGAATTCGTCGAGTGTTACGTGGAAAGTATGGAAAAGGCTAAGGGTCCTGAAGGAAACGGGGATAAGTTGGAGAAGGATGATATGCAAGAGGCGGTGTGCGAGGGATGGATTAAGATGCCATGGTAAGTTTAGTTTTATTTAGTGACTATTTAATCTTATATTTGTCTATAGCCCCCCATATTTTCTGGCAGTGAAGTTAGGTTATTTAAGTCCACCTGCATTAGTGTTATGGGATTTCACCAACTCGCTATAAATTTCTTTAATTCGATAAAATTACACGTAAATATAATGATATCTCTGTTTTAGCACAAGATCGAACTCTTGGGAGAAACGCTACGCTCGTCTTACTGAAGCTTCTCTGACTGTTTATGCCCAAAATCCAAAAGACGCTGGTTCAACTCCTTTGGAAATATTTCCTTTGAAGCCCAAAGGTAGCCACGGTAAAGTAAGTAGAAAAATGTATTTTAGTAACAACTTTCGAGTTTTTGGCTACTCAAAAATGTATTTTTCTTTCTGTTTTCATTTCTGCTGGATGCGCTATCAAGATCCGAAAAAATTTAAATTTAAAATGTCCCGCCATATTGTGTCTCCGTCAGAGATTGGCGTCCGAGAAAGCCTGATTTTTTTTGTTAAACAATCATAACCTCATAATGGCCGCGATGTTGAAACTAAGTGCTAAGTATAATCGAGTCGCGATCGTCGAAAACTTTCGCTCAGCAAATTAATGGTTTTTTGGATACCCGAGACCAACTGTTTATGACATTGTGGCAAAATATACGGCTTCGAAACAAACCCCGCGGATATCAAAGGAGCTCGATCGCTGATTTCGGAGGATCCCGGCCAATTAGTTCCGATTGTAGCTGTAAACGAGCCAACAATGCGTCGAATTGCCGAGAGAGACCTTTGGCACAAATCGTGCACATTAAAGATACTTTCCGAGGCTGTTAGGACACGGCGAATTGCTTACCGCAACTTAATTTTGTGTCCTTTGAAGAACGAACTAGCGAGACGTATCAGGTTCTGTTCTGATGAAAATTTTTTACTGTTGATGCCAAAATCAACCGGAGGAATGACCGCTGGCTCGTCCAAGACACCGAGGATTGCCTCGTTTTTGTCAATTCCGGCTAAAGTTCACGTGCTAGGTGTTGTGTTCCGTGAAGGTGTCACTGCACTTTTTGAAAAATGAGAAACTGTGTATGTGCATTTTCTTATGAACATTGTCGCGTCCGGAACGTCTGTATCCTGTATCGACCACCAAGTGATACCAGTTTTCGAACACTTTTCGCTTCTCTTGCAGACACCATCGATCATTTACAAAGTAACTATCCAAGTGCCGAAATTGCCATCCTGGGCGACTTTAATGTCCACAATATCAACTGGCTTAAATATTTAAATACTACCGACGAACAAGGTCGTGAAGCTAAATCATTCTCAATTAGTTGTGGCTTAACTCAGCTTATTGACGAACCAACACGGATCCCTGATCGATACGGGGAGTTCGCCAGTCTTGATCTGTTTTTAACCACCAATCCGGAGATTTACACGGTCATCGTAAATCCGCCGTTAGGCTCTTCCGACCATAAACTGCTTTCGACATCGAGTATCCTGCCAATCAGTAACAGAGAGGCGCCTGGGCCGCGCAAGATTTGGCACTACAAATCTGCTAAATGGGAAGATCTCATCGAATATTTTCGAACTTCCCCTTGGATGGACGTTTGTTTTCGATCCGACAACCCATCTGACTGCGCCAGGGAGGTCTCCGATGTTATTTTGGCTGATATGGAAGCTTACATCCCTTTTTCGAAGAAATGCCCCTCCAACGGCAAGCCTTGGTTTGACCGAAAATGCAAAGAAGCTGTTGGTTCTAAACAAATCCCCTACCGACGATGGCGTGAAAATCCTAATACCATAAATCGTAACACCTTTGTTCGTGCCTGAAACAGATGCAAAGGAATTATCGCCGAAACCAAGGAGGCACACAATCAATGAATTAAAAATAAACTTCTCGCTTGTCCCAACAATTCCAGGTCCTTTTGGGCAGTCGCTAAGGCAGTTAGTCAAAATTTCACCAAATCCACCATACCACCCCTCACACGGCCAGATAATTCCTTTGCAACCACGCCTGTTGAAAGAGCGAACTTGTTGAGTGAACTCTTTGCTTCATATTCTACTGTCGATTTTCAAGAAAAAACACCACCTACTATTCCCATATTGCAGTCAAAGATGCCCGATATTGTCTTCAGACAGCGTATCATAAAGCGTATTTTAATGAAGCTAGACCTCAAAAAGGCTTCTGGCGCTGACGGAATACCTGCCATAGTTCTCAAAAACTGTGCAAGGGAACTAAAACCAGTTTTCTGTAGACTTTTCAACCTATCCTATAGAAAGGGAATATTTCCGTCCTACTGGAAATGTGCCACAGTTCAGCCGATACCTAAAGACCTTGCCAAATAACTACAGACCAGTCGCAGTGCTCCGCTCCCAAACATACACTGCATTTGTTCGATTCTGTTCAGAGAAGAGCTGTTCGTCTGATTGGAGACCCGGAACTGACCGGCGGCCTTGATTCGCTGGAACATCGAAGAACGGTTGACGACTTGAGTCTGTTCTACAAGTATTTTCATGGAAAGTGTTCGAAGGATGTAGCCCGCTTAATTCCTCCCAAAGCGGTGCATGTTAGAAATACACGTCGCGCTGGTACTTCACATCCGTATGAGGTTCAGCTTGTTACTCCGCGTACAACGCTTTTCAAGCAATCTTTTATATGGAGAACATCATCCCTTTGGAATAATTTGCCCAGCGCTGTGTTTCTTACCGAGTACAATTTACAGCGATTCAAGAACAACGTGAATCGCTTTTTTCGCACACATGCCGCTCCTAGAGCGCTTTAGGGACTTCCCTGCAGCAACATCTTTATCAGTAGAACGGCGTACCGGCCCCATTTAGTCCAAAACTGGCTCTCGAACAACGTCAATATATTTTGATCCAAGGAATTCTGGACTTTTAATAGTACAGTTCTCAATCCTATGGAGCGTAGTTAAAAAGATCACCAAGTCCCGAAATACCAATGATTGAGAATTGAGACCGTCATTCAGGCGGGGAGATATTGAATAATTGTGATCTATAGGGATCCTATAATGCAAAAAAGTTTTTTGTAATATTAAATTTAGAATATTGCTCGATTTTCCGAATTTTGGTGACGCGCCTCATTTTTTTTTTATGACTTAAAAAATGTAACTCCAATATCAAGTGTGTTTAGTTGAATTTTAAATACGAGGCATGTTTTTTAAGTAAGTACCGTTTTGCGATTCCGCCGCCGCAGCGATACGGTCGGCGTTCCGCGCATGCGCGCTGGTAACCTACATCTCATGTCTACGCACTGACGCCATTACAGTCTGATTCTTCATTGTATACGTTGTTTACTGAGTGTTTAAGATGCCTCCGACAATCGTGAGTCCCGCCGATTGTGAAGTACGGGCTGTTATACGATTTCTTAGTGCTAAAGGCGTAAAACCGATCGATATTCATCGTGAGATCTGTGAAGTTTACGGAAAAAACATTATGAGTGATGGAATGGTAAGGAAATGGGTGAGAGCATTTAAAGATGGCCGCACAAATGTGCATGATGAAGAACGGAGTGGGCGTCCTTCGGTCGTTAATGAAGATTTGGTGCAGAAAGTGGACGAAAAGGTGAGAGAAAACAGACGCTTTACAATTTCATCATTGTGCGACTGCTTTTCTCAATATTCAAAACATTTGTGATACAGTGGTTAACAAGTCAGGCGGCAGAATTTTATGAGGAGGGTATTCAAAAACTGGTGCCACGTTATGACAAGTGCCTCAATATTCACGGAAATTATGTAGAAAAGTAGATTAAGGTACAGGCTTTCATGTAAAAATAAAATTATAGCGATACCTTTGCACGTCTTTTTTTAATTCCAAAACGGTACTTACTTAAAAAAACATGCCTCGTAAAAATGAAATAGAAATGCGTAACTTTTGAATTTTAATCACGGTTCCGCCTCGATCAACAGGTTTCATTTCTGTTCTTTAAATAGGTAATTTGCACACTAATTAAATTTTTTTGTATCATAGGTTATTTTGGAACCGCTGCAATCCGAAATAGGTATTCCCGTAGCGACGAGTGATCTGCCGTTCGTGATGAAAATAGAAGTGGCTCCGGAGACGACTTGTTGGCCGTCAAAATGCGTTATTATTATGGCTCTTAGCGCTAAGGAAAAAGATAATTGGTTTTCAGGTAAATAGAAATAAATATCCCTATAGAAAAATAATATTTCATTGTTACTATTTATCTTTTTAAATCGACTAGCCGGGCCCGCGGCTCTGCTCGCGTGGTCTTGATTCACTACTATCGTCACTGCTTATTCCTTATGTTACCCAACGTAATAAAATATCTCCCATTGTTTCTCCTTATCTCCCATTATGTCTCCTTATCTCCCATTATCTTTACGTAATGTCCATTATCTAGGCTTATCTTTGCTCATCTCCCATTATTTCTCCTTATCTCCCATTATTTCTCCTTATCTCCCATTATCTCACCTTATCTCCCATTATCTAGGCTTATCTCGACTTATCTCGCAATATTCCTCCTTATCTTCCATTATTTATAGTTATCTCCCATAATCTCACCTTATCTCCCATTATCGAGGCTTATCTCGACTGATCTCCCATTATTTCTCCTTATTTCCGATTATCTCACCTTATCTCCCATTATCTAGACTTGTATCGAATTATATAGAACATATGTATAAATTTATAAAAACACGTAAATCGGACAGACAGACAGACAGAGAGACGTTGCATTTTACATATATTATAGATACTTACGAGGGTAAATCAAAAACTGGATTAAAAAAAATATATATTTTTACAATAATGAAAAAATCAATAAACCTTATTTTTCTACATAGTCTCCACTGTTCAAAACACATTTTTCCATCCGAAAAGGAAATTTATCCTAAAATACAGCAGGTCTAACTTGATCGAGGAGATAACAGTAGTAGACACCGTTAATAATTCGTCGCTTGTGGAGAAAATCAATGAATAATATGCCCCTGTAATCCCAAAAGACAGTCACGAGAACTTTCCCAGCAGAGAGCGTAGTTTTCGCCTTCATAGCTGCTCTTTCTCCGGGTTTTCTCCACTTCATGCTCGTCTTCTTTGGTACAGGAGAGTAATGGTGTATCCATGTCTTGTCACAGGTAACAAGGTGCCTTCAAAAATTCTTCTTCATCTGCCTGATATTGTGCCAAAAGGCTTTCACAAGTTCCCAGACGGGTGTCTTCCTGTGCGTCTGTCAGAAAGCGAGAAACCCACCTTGCCGACACTTTCTGCAAACCTAAGTTATTCGTGATAATTTTTTGTGTACTTCCGAACGATATTCCAAACATCGAAGCGATTTCAGAATCATCTATAAGCTCTTGAACCGCCTTAACATTCGAATCCGCTATGCTGATCCAAGATCGGCGAGAAAGACTCAGATTTTCCTCCGTTTTCCGGTCATAGAAAAATTTCTTATGCCAGTCATAGACTTGAGTTTTCGAAAGCGTCTTTTTACTAAATTGTTTCGTGAGTCTTTGCAAAATTTCAAAAGGTTTTACGTTTTCTAGCGTTAAAAACTTGATAATAATGCCTTGCTCAATCGACACTGGTATATCCTGCTCTGACATTGCGCTACTGATAACAATATCAATCGAGAGAGTCGATGGAGTGGTCTCTTTCACTTCTAACGTCCCTTCTCAACTAACAATGGAAGAACGAGACAGTCGGAGTACCTCACGAGAGTTGAGAGAAGAATTCCGGTTCATATTTGATTTACCCTTGTACTATGAAGTCATATCTTTCTTATTCTCAAATTACAAATTAATATTTTTGTTCCAAAGAAAACGCACTAGGGAGAGATCGAAAAAATGAATAAATATTTTTTATACAGGGGATGTGTGGTGATAAAGAGACCCTGGGATATTTTTGCTTCTTCTGGATAACGCGTGAAAACAAAAATTTATGTTAAGAAGATAATTCGAGAAGACTTAACTTGCTAATGAAGGATTCACATCATCGTATGATACTCTTAAACAATGGTTGCATCTCTTCCAATAAGGACGTGGCTCTACTGAAGATGATGAACATCCTGGTCCATGTCACACATTAGTGACAGAAAGAAATGTTACAAAAATAAAGTAATTTGTGACTCACGATCAAAGCATTCATATCAGGCTGATAGAAGACGCCCGTATTCACAGAGCCGAAATTGTGAAACGTGGTATTCGCGACGCTGGAATCGAAGAAATTAACCCTACAGTCCTGCCCTAACACTCAGCGAAATTTGAAAAAAAGATGGCACCAAGTTATGGGGATGAAGAAGAAATGATACCAATCGTGTAAAAGCAATTCGCAGGAAAATCACTGCCTTTCTTTTTTGAAGGAATCCACAAATTAAATGAAAGATGCGGACCTCCTTTTGACAGTTCGAAGCACGCGGACGTGTGTTTTCGGATGGGGCTTCTGAGCGCGAAGTTCGCGCGTTTTGGGGCTCCGGAGTATGGAACGGTGGTCCACAAATTGCTTGGTAGGAGTTCTAATCGCAGAGGGTTGTTAAGCGCTGTGCAGGGTAATTCCTATAACGTCGGTTTAAGGTTATGTGATTTGAGCAGGTGATCGAGCACGTATGGCCGTGCTTTTTAGGAAAGTTGCGTAATCGGGCTGACAGAAAACGGTTATATCCAAAACCAGTAGCAGTTTCCCGAGGAGAACCTTTATTAGAGCCCATGAACGCATATGAAAAGCTTATGCTAAAGATTTAAAATATAAAATTCCAACAATGTTATGGACATAGAATCCAGAAAAATAAGGGTTTTGAAATAAAAACCGACACTCGGCCGAATAGTCGTGGCAGCTGTGGCCGTAAAACGTATAGAGAGAGAGAAATGAAAGGTGTAGGAAATGCATTGAGATAGATAGAGATTATATGGAAAAATAAAGTCGATAAATTTATATTACCATGCGTTCTATGTTAGCCCATGTTATCCTGATTTTTTTTTTTAGTTTTACAAAGATGTTTCGATTCCGACCAGCTGAATTCAAAATTAGTGACAATCTTGAAAGTTCCCACTAATACTGTTGTAAACTGTGTAGTTGAACTAACAGAAAATATTAAAGTTCTCGGCACAGACAAGGGACTGTATTCCTATTTTGACAACAACTTACTGCATATCGAGGGAGTTGCAAAAGTCGAACAGGTAATTAATTTAACTATGAAACCATCATCTATCTGTGTGCTCTATTGTATTTATGTATTAAAGCCTGAGAGCGGCTGAACACTTTTTCGTGCTGTTTCTTACGTTATAAGCAACACTAAAAAATAATGTGACAGTTTTTATATTTTTTTAGATTAGCATTTTCGCTCCTCCAAACTTGGTACTTATGATTGCCGGCCCCAAATCGACACTGATCTCTTGCGATATTAACCATTTGATCAACTTAATTCAGTGTGCCGGTTGCACTAAACCTACGTTGAAGTACAAGAATCTCAGTATCAACAATTTGAACGGATTCCATATCTTACAGGTATCCATATTTTATAAATACAAACATCTCTTTTTTTTCCTCTCTTGGTTAGGTGATCTGAAGGTTAAATCTCCGGCGCTTCCCTTGGGATTCACGTGGTAAAGATTCCGCCGGGCCTCGAGTAATTTATTAAGTGGACAAACCGTAAATCCGGGGTCAATGTGCATGTCAGCTATCCGTTGTAGGTGGTTTAAAATAAAGACGTCAAATAAATAGACGAGATAGGGGATGTTAATTTAAATGTTTTTCATTTAATTAAAAAAAAAAATTGGATGCGAAACGAAATATTCATAATTAAAGTACACATAATTAAGATGCAATAGGCCAGTGAAGTATAAAATAACCGGTCAAGTGCAAGTTGAACTTGCGCAATTAGTGTTCCGTACGTTGATTGCTTTTAAAATAAAAAATGTAACGGAAGTATAAAATGATCAATGACTTCACAAAACACACCCCAAATGAGTTTTCAACAAAGTTTATTTCCAATCTTTACTGAAAATTGATGACCTTGAAATTTCTCTTTTTTTTTATATACCAGATAAATTATTACAGGTAATGCACTCGTAATAATTTTCGTTCAATCTACACCCCGTGAAGAATATTCTGGAATTTTTTCAAAATTTTTTGATAAGTCCTTTTCGAGACAGCGATTTTTCGCGATTTTTTAAAAATAATACAAAGAAAAGTGCGCGCAAGTATTATATTATATATATATATTTTTTACTCGTGTTTTCACAAGCTTTCATTTGACACCACACTCGATTACCTAGTAAAAAAATTTTTTTTTCACTTCCGATTTCACCCCCCAAAACTAACCCCATAAGTCAAAATTTAGCTTTCAAAACTACATGGCTCTGATGAGGCCATCAATTCCTATGTTATTACCAAATTTCAACTTTTTATGACAAATAGTTTCGGAGAAAAAATCGGGTGTGACAGACAGACACCGAAGTCATCTTA
Source organism: Pachyrhynchus sulphureomaculatus (assembly GCA_019049505.1). Taxonomy (NCBI): domain Eukaryota; kingdom Metazoa; phylum Arthropoda; class Insecta; order Coleoptera; family Curculionidae; genus Pachyrhynchus; species Pachyrhynchus sulphureomaculatus. Next base: position 3,605,291 of record CM032448.1, read on the forward strand.
TAAGTGTTCCGTACGGAACACTAAAAAGGCATAGTTTCGTATATATTTTAAGTACTTTTCTTACGAATTTTTTAAAAAACTAATATTTAGTAAAAAAAAAATTACAAAAATTTTGAAATAAAATTTTTTTTTATCGATTTGTTAAAAAGATATAAATATTTAAAGTTTATATTTGTTTAAAAGAATAACCGCGTAGTGAGGGTCAAATATCACAGTTTGACAACGAGGTACGTCCTCAAATTTTACGCGCCAACATTCATACAGCATTTAAAATGGTTAACTTTTAAACAGAAATTCATTTGTAGGTTAAATGAATAAACACAATATATTTATCAACTTTATCTATAATCATCAAATAAAAATATTAAATGTATTAATTAAAAATTTGAATTTCTATCTTGATATTTATTATTTTTTTCTTTAGTATTTAAAAAATTTTATATTTAACAAAAATATGTTCAATAACTTTTCAATATTTTAAGTTAATATATTTATTTATCAACACTGTTACATATCAATTGATAACAATATTAAATATATATTTAAAAAACGGTTTTATAATTCTTCTCCGTAAAACTAAATAAATAATTAATGATACTAGTGATAAATAAATAAAGTACTATAAACTATCTGTAAACTAATTAATTGCTTTATTTACTATTCGCGTATCTTTGGTTACACGTGGTTTGCCATTGTCTTTTCGACTAGAGAGTAATTGCACTAGTCCTGTAGAATCCAATTTATCATAAAAACTTTTTAAATCTTTCAAAGTTATGCATTCAGATGCAATTCTTTTAATCTTAAGATCTGAAATAACACTTTTTGAAGGCATTAGCGATGGCAATATTAGTTTTCCCATGACGCATTCTTTATACGATAAATAATTTACAATTAAATCTTCTCTCTTCAAAAACTCTTTTGCCAAATTTTCAAGGATTTTAACGTCATATATCGCCTCATGGAATTTTTCGTCTGGTACTATTTGCAATAAATCATGCGCTAACTTTCTGAGCTTAAACATTTCTGAGCCTTTTCGGTTAGGAAAGTGTATTTTAAAAAGACTGTGTATCCGAAAAGCCAGCAATAGTTTTAAAATCCTCGATCATTGCAAAATTAATTATACCTTGAATTAAATGGGACGGATCAAATCGTGCACTATGTGCAACAAATACGCAAAGTTTTGGAGAAAAAAACTTTAAAAACTATTGGAATGAAATCAATGCGTCCTTTAGAGTGATTGTTTTGATAGGTTTACCATATAAATACACGTCGCCATTAATATGTGCTAAGCCCGTAACTTTAAAAGCATGGTAATTTGTCGGTTGCATAGGTCTAATATAAACATTGAATGTTTTATCCCATATTTCGCCGCAAAATATCAGCTGTACTTGAAAATCCCGATGTTTTTAAATCGAACACTAAGCTACAGCCCTCGAATGTAACTGAAACATTATATTAGTTAACGCTTAAGGATTAATAATGTCACCAGTATGATAAACGTCCATCTGCAGTCCACAATTTGGTTGATACTGTACCCCTTCATGTTTTTCGTTATTTTTTCTCGTGTCTTTATATCCAACCAATAAATTTTTAGTTTTTTCGTTGTAGGCAAATTAGCTGATCTGATCTTTGTTTTCTTATTTCATCTTTTCTTGCTATATAAGATCTTGTATGTTTCCCAGGGAGTTTATAGATGAGCTTTCCTTTGCACATTTGGCTTTATGTCGCAATTGATTATAATCAAAAGGCATTTTTTATTTAAATTATATTTTTTTTATTTTAAATAGAAGTAATAGTAGACGCATTGGCAGCGTTGCTACATTTACTTTCGTTAAAAGTGTGTGTCTGCACATGACTGTTTCCGACAAAAATAAAATATTTTGCCATTGAGTGAACTACCTTAAGTGAACGCTTTCGTGTTTTACACCTTCGTGTGAATTGGTGGGCAGATTACGCGAGAATTTCTATTTGTAGTCAATATTGTACGACGAATAATGCTAAACACTAGAGATGTCAATATTGTTACTACTGGATATAAAGTACCCGTTACACGTTCGGATCCGACGAGTTGTCGACAAAAAATGTAGCCGGTATCAGGTATCTACACATTGATGGCTGGTAACTGAGTCTGCGGCCAACCAAACTAAAACTACAAATGTCATACCGGTAGCGGTAGATACCTACTCGTCTCCACGAAATATATCTCGTCTTCATCGGTGGCGTTTGGTGTTGGTATGTTCGGTATCAATAGTAATGATCAATAGTGTAATTGAAATACCGAACGCCACCGACTAGTGTAGGTAGGTATATTGGCAACTACGTGACGAGATCGGTACTTTGTACCTGGTACAATGTAACGGGTACTTTTTTAAGAAATACCGGGTACCCTAAATACTCGCAAGTACCGATACTTGAGATCACTAGTAAACACGACAATTTCATCGAAACGATAGTAAATGGTCGCGTTGATTATAGTAAGTAGAGACGCAACTCGTTGACGACAGGTGGCAGAGCTACGAACCAATATAAAACGGTAGCGGCAGGTCTCCTGACAATCGGCCTATGCCACGAATTCATGGTCGATACCACGCCACCTGACGACAGTCGGCGACACACTAGCTAACGGCGGTGTACGATGAATCCGATGGGAGCTGAATCTTCGCGGCGTATTACGGATCTGCAGAGGGCAAGCAACTCAGAGAAACAAGCTGTAGACGGCATTACTAAAGGCGGTTTGTTAGCACTCCTTGTGGCTACATGGAAAGCTTTTCTGGACGGACTTCGTTCGAACCCAAACCAACGTTAGGTTCGCGTTTAAATGTGGTATGTTTGTGTGCGTATACGGTTATTTAGGTAAGCTTATACTTCTATTAAAATGATATATTACCTGGCATCGTTGGATCGGGTAGACTGCGTCTCCCTTCTTAGCCTAGATCTTCGGCTTGGTCTGGTCTGGCCTTCCAGGAATTTGCGGACTGATTACCTACGTTTACTATGCGGTATCTCTAGGTATAGACACATCGCGACAGTAGGGTGGACGCGGCTGGGAGCGATACGGATATTATGAAAATATTTCCTCGTTTTTGGTCGTATTGATGATTGTTATGACAAACAAATAACGCTTTCACTGTCGGTCGTATTTGAGTCATGGATAATGTCCCGGCTCTTAGGCCCTACTCCAAAGGTTTGAACCAACCTGACGTTTCATCTGCAGTTGAGCCAGATATTTTCCAAATCGATTTGATACCAGTCGAAGTATTCTTCCTGACGGTGTAGTATCAACTATGATGTCCGTAATGCCGTGCGCCGATTTTATACCAGCTGTAGGGAGGCGTGGTTTTGTTTTTTGGGTTTCTGATTGGTTGGGAAATTAAGGTTACGTCCAGTCTGTCCTGGATGTGTCTGATTCTCTGTATAGACTGTTTCTTCGATCTAAGCCATGCTCAGAAATGACTGAGTTGTCTGTATGGCTAAGTTGACAATTTTGTGTTGTATTCTATTATCCTCGTATTGGCACTGTGTTGGGTAAATGAGTCAGAGCTGTAGGGGATCTGGATGTGATACATTAACAGTAAAGAAAGGTTCTTCTGGATCCTTAACTAAACTTTGTTAAATGGTCCTAGTTGATTTGAAGATTATTTTCACCTCCTGCTTCTCCACCAGTTCGCTAATGAGGTACTTAACATTTTTTAAGCACAAATGTCTTCCCTTCCCGCATAGCTACTCGGCTCAGCGTTAGAACTCCAATTTTCTCGATAAAGTGTATGGAATCCCTGATACAGTTGTAAGAACTTCATTACGTACTTTTAATTTGATAAGTACGTTTCTTTGTAACCTTAGGTATTTTTATCGTTCACCTCCCCGCCTGAGTACGGAATGATAATTATGATGCTATAAATATTATACATTATTGACTAAGAAAAAATGTGACAATACATATTGGATCTTAAGATATATACATGTCAGGGACCTAATTAACTTAGCCTAGGATTCTACTTTATTTTAAAAGCAATCAACGTACGGAACACTAACTGCGCCAGACTTGCACTTGGCCTAAGAATATCGGCGCGAATGTCGTCCAAGTGCCAAAAGGTAGAATTTTTATTTCTTGGCACCTTTTAAATAACACGTTAGTGCCACCACGGACGTCATTAAATTTCTACAACAACTACTACCTTTGTATGTGGCCGAGCCAAATATACCTAAATAAATTATTAAAAAAGTAATCATGATTTTTCATATTAGACCGATTCAAATTGGATTGACTTTTTGACGTTTTGATTACGATTGCACCAGACCGAGCGATCATAGGTGAAACGTCGGAAAGTCGTTCCAATTTGATGCAGTCTCATCCCAAGAATCATGTTTTTCATCCTAGTGATGTCTATCCGTTCTAAAAAGCTATTTATTTGTAGATTTCAAAACGTCCAACTCAGAAGAAAATCGCCGTAGCGACAACTAAGCAACTAGTAATTCTAGAATTCGACTATGATACAACCGAATTTATTCCAATCCGCATATTAGACACGGCGCAACCGGCCGGCTGCATGTTATTCATCGAAAACAGCCTTATCGTAGGCGCCGACAAATTTTTCGAAATCGACATGAATACGTTTATGGCAGAGGAATTTTTGGATGCTTCCGATGAAAAACTAAAGGAAGCATTGAAATGCTACAAGATGGGGAGCTTCCCCATAAGTATAATAGAAATTTCTAACAATCCTAAGGAATACTTATTGTCGTTCAATGAATTTTCCATTTTTGTGGACGAATACGGACGATCCTCCAGACAGAAAGGAATAGAAAATGAACATCTTCCCTTGGCGCTCCACTTGGCTAAGAACTACCTTTATATCGTTCAATTTGCAGCAGTAGAAATCCTTAAGATTACCGAACAAACTTGTAATTCAGATTCTTTAGACCTATACAGACTAGACCTGTCAAAATTCAAACATTTAGGCTCCAATTCAAAAGGGATATTCATCGAGCAAGACTCGGAAGTGAGATTCCTGACTGCTAGGAACTTGCCGGATTTTGATGCGGTGTCTATCCTCTCGGAAAGTACTGAAGGGAGCGCGGCATTGGGGAATGAATCAAATGATAGTAGGTTTAGTTTCACCAGTTCGATGGTGCAGAGTTTGGATGGTAATTTGAGTGATTCAGTCGAATCGGATCACGCTGATGCTGTTAGGAGGAAGGTTAAGTTCGATCAGACTGATTTTTAGAATTAAAATTTGATATGTTTCTTTTATAAAATATAGATTTGTGTGAAAAGACTTTTTATAACAATAAGCTAAAAGTTAAATATCGAGTTATTCATAATGTACTGGAGAAAATACCATTAAATTAAGAATTTTATACAAATAGACATTTAGAGTAGATTTATTTTATTTTTTACAGCTATTTTATAGCAATTTTTTAAAGTTTAATTTAATGAAGTGTGAAATGTATACATATATTAATGAATTATTTTTTATTTTCACAATATATTTGTTTTATTGTTATTCCTGCCGTAATTTCGAGGTTTGTATTAAGAATACGGAAATTCTGGAAGATTTGGCACCTCTGCTGTTATTACCTCCTGTCGATAAGGTTATTTCCACAATTTGGCAACATTGGTTGAAAGTTTTATCGAAAACATTACGTCACAGTAAACATACTACAGTAGCGAAACTGAGCTCCAATTTGGTGACCAGATTTTGACGGCGCGTGCGTCGACGGGTCCTTTTTCAAAATGGCCGCTCAGTGTTTACATCCGATCTCGGAATGTGTCTTTGGAAATGTATTGTCCATCGTTTCTTGATGTGACTGCAGTTTATATGAATATAAAGACAGAAGGAAAAGAGAGTTAGTAAAAAAAGAGAATTAATTAAAAACGTTTGTAAGTGAAAAGAATCGAAAAGGTTGAGAAACAATTTATATAATCATGGGGAAAGGAGGTTATTGTTGTGCCGTTGAGAATTGCAATATTCCATATAATTATATGCTCAAGTCACATTTTTTTATGCTCTAAAATTTGCAAATAAGAAATTTCTAACTCAATCAGGGCGCGCTAAGACTATTATTCTAAATCATAACTAAATTTAATTATGCTTTATTTACATCACATGTAATCATCAACAGTATTATCCGTCAAAGTTTAAGTTGCTGCATTAATAATTTTTTTTTTGCAGTTCCTCTGCTTTTAGTTGAAACAATGATTTTATAGAAATCATGGAATGCGATTAAAGTTGTTGGAGTTGTTGATTATTTTAATAAATCTCTATTGCTTGCTTTCACAAGACAACTTTTCACTATCTTAAATGCATTTTTGAAAAAATACATATGCATGAAACAATATTATCATTACTAATGTACATTTTGTTTAGGCATATTTGCTCAAGAGACAGCCTTCCAGGGAACCTTGATTGATTTAATAAAATGTTCGTATTGGTAGAGTGATTTGGTCATTAAAGCTTGAAATTTATTTCTAAACTTAGTTCGGCTGGTTACTTAAAAATCCTGACGTGATTGCTCAATTCTGTTCGGTAGTGAAAAACTTTTTTTGTGTGCCTGTGTAATTTTTTTATGATTAATAAATAATCCTCCAAATTCTAGTTTTTAGAAAGATTTATTTTTGTGTAAACTAGTATTCAGTTATTTAAAACTATTTATATTTGATAAATTATAAATAAAACATATTATTTTTTTCTAAAAGGTGTATTCTCAAGAGGGTTCTAGTTTTCAATAACTTCATCTGAATTAATTGTTTGACACACCTTTTCTAATAATAAACCTGATAAATTTAACACTGTTTAATTGCAAGTACAATTAATACTCTGAAAGTGACTTTTTTTTCTATTTTTCTCTATAAATTACGTTGCTCCTTTTTCATGCCAATCTTTCAAAAGTTTCTGTGAATATATTTTAAGGAATACAGAACCTATAACAACATATTTATTATTTTCAAATTTTAGACAGTATATTTTATTTTCTTATAAGCTGGGTTTGAAAGTTTAAATATTAAGTGTCATGTTGAGATTACAAAACCACTGGGGAATGGGATTATTGAAATAACTCATATAAATGGATTATTGAATCAAATATGCTATTAAAATAAGAAAAATTTTAATGTGATTCCAAAGAAATTTTTGTAATATGATTTTGTCAGACAATGTGTGCCAGAGGGTAAAATATTCTGAAAATAAGTTCGTTAAATGGACAGTACACCTAATCGAAGTCCATTTTGATAGTAATTATGGTTACTATTAAAATTTTGAAGATTTAGTTACCTGTTATTAATATTCCTCCTATAAAGAACTTATTTTTATTGTTGTATACCTATACTATAAATTAAATATAGTTATTTTCCTTTTAAACTATAATTGACAATACTCAGTATATATGAGTCAACCATTTCTCCTAATGAAGCTAATATGGATAGCGAAACGCGCGTCGATTGCAAAAATAAAGTGTTTGGTGTAGTGGTGATATATACCGAGTAGTGGCATTGTGTCAAAGATTCCACATTCCCAATATAGTTGTAATTGACAAGTCAGCTTGGTCATAACTAAGTATTGTATGTAACTATAATTAGGAAATTACTGTATTGACTCTCTGATCTAAATATTAATTCATTTTAAATAAAAGCAAGCGTTAATTACATTATCAAAAAGCAATACAGGTAACAGAACACAAAAAGGTATAGAACCTCTAAGAATCATTCACATAGAAAATAGAGGTCTATACATATACGTTCATAATTCATTAATAATATTATATTAACCTTTCTCGAAGTTACACAGTATAGTTTTGTAGTTTAAGAAAAAATATGTACCAAAAAAGTAGATACAGTGTTTTTTAATTAACGAGAGATCTATCACACCAAACAACACAACACTGCTTAGAAAAAAATGTTCTTATTTTAGAAGATGTTGACATCTTAGTAATGACAATTAAAATTAAATTAATTAAGTCCTTAAAAAACATCTTTAATCACAAATTTACTTGAAAAATGATATAAATAAAACTTTAACCTCAAACAGTGACGTTTAACTTTGATAGACTTTTGAATTTTTGGATAAGGTTATTAAAAACTGAAGTTGAATATGAAGAATTCCATCAAATACCTCCCTATCAAGTTTTTCACCTGTATTCATTTATTTTCTAACAAAGAGCTCTATTCTTTTTGTTTTTTTTTATGTTACTCATGCTGCATTAACTTTTATATTACTCATGCTGTATTAAATAACAAATCAAAAATTTTCAAACATTTCTATATCTATGATTTTGAATGATAAAACTTTGCACAGCTTTATTTGTATTTCAAATCTTGCGCTGGTCCACTTTTAACATGGCGGATTGCCACGTAACCTGAAAACGAACCTGATTTTCCTATGCGATTATCCTTGAGTTTCGCTACTGTATAGTGTGTTTACTGTGTTATTATCTCCTGTCGATAAGGTTATTTCCACAATTTGGCAACATTGGTTGAAAATTGTATCGAAAACATTACGTGCTCAAAAAAACTGTCTCAGCCAAAATTAAATTTGTATTAGAATCACGTAGACATAAGGCCTCATTTTCATAATATCGAGAGCCATTTATCCCATCTCGTCGTTTCTGCGATTCTATAATACGTGGTATGTTTCAGAAGTAATGAGAATGATTTATTTTTAAGTTTTTTATTGGATTTATCTACAATTTAACTTCGTCCCCTTTGAAGTATACTCCTTGGGAATGCACACAGCGTCTCCAGCGATTTTGCCATTCCTGGTAACAATTCTGGAAGTCTCGTTCCGTTAGGCTGTTTAAAACTTGCGTCGTGACTCTTTGGATGTTAGCTATGGTTCCGTAATGGTGACCTTTCAACAGCTTAAGCGTTGGAAAAAGAAAATAAACACATCCAGCCATATCTGGACTGTAGGGTGCGTGTGAGAGTACGATGATGGTGTGTGCCACTTGCGCTTTGTCCGTTTGTTTCAGGATGGTATTTAAATACCCATGATTCGAATTTAATTGAATATCGCTGCATCGGAACGCAACTGTAAACAACTAACGATCACACCGCTAACACTACACTGAGTGAACCGCACCTGTTCTGGTTGCGTACCTACTCCTTCCACTCACATGTAGTCGTATCCAGCCTGATGCAGTGTTGCCACATTGAGCGTAAAAAATTCATTCTAATTACTTCTGAGACAAACCACATACCCGTATACCATTATATCGATTGTAGAGGTACCTGCTTCTGGTAATATTAGCGAAATACCTCTTCGCATTTTTATGATCCAAAAATTTAGGTATTTTGCTTTTTAAGTTCTTAAAAATATGAGAACAGAACGGAAAAGAGAAATCTTCTCACCAATAACACCAGAAAAATGGAACCAATACTTTACAAATAGACTAACAGAAGATAGACCAGAATTTAAAAGTACCCAACATGGAAACCCAAATATAATTATACGAGGATCCCCAATAAGGATAACAACATCAGAAGTTAAAGAAGTATGTAAAACGCTAAAAAATGGTAGAGCCCCAGGACCAGGAAACATCCCAGGAGAGATACGAGGCATGTTTTTTAAGTAAGTACCGTTTTGGAATTAAAAAAAGACGTGCAAAGATATCGCTATAATTTTATTTTTACATGAAAGCCTGTACCTTAATCTACTTTTCTACATAATTTCCGTGAATATTGAGGCACTTGTCATAACGTGGCACCAGTTTTTGAATACCCTCCTCATAAAATTCTGCCGCCTGACTTGTTAACCACTGTATCACAAATGTTTTGACTTCGTTATCGTCTTGAAGACGCTGACCACCCAGGTGCTTCTTCAAGTGCAGGAACAAATGGTAGTCGCTGGGCGCCAGATCAGGGCTGTATGGAGGATGATCTAGAGTTTCCCATTTAAAAGATTTGATGAGATCTTTGGTCTGATTAGCCACATGTGGACGGGCATTGTCATGCAGCAAAACGATACCCTTACTCAACTTGCCACGTCTTTTGTTCTGGATTGCACGACGCAGATTGTTCAATGTCTCACAATAAGACGCTGCATTGATTGTCTCATTACGAGGCAGAAACTCCACTAGCAATACTCCTTTTCTGTCCCAAAAAACTGTGCACATGATTTTGCGGGCAGAAATTGTTTGCTTAAACTTCACTTTTTTGGGTGATGATGAATGTCGCCATTCCATGGATTGTTGTTTCGATTCTGGTGTGACGTAGGCCACCCATGTTTCGTCACCAGTAACAATTTGGTCTAAAAAATGTTCACCTTCATTGTGGTACCGCTCAAGGAAAGTCAATGCACTGCCTAAACGTTGGGTTTTGTGCAAATCCGTCAACATTTTTGGAACCCAACGTGAACACAATTTCCGGTAATTCAAGTTCTCGGTCACAATGCGATACAAAACACTACGAGAATATTGAGGAAAGCAGTCGCACAATGATGAAATTGTAAAGCGTCTGTTTTCTCTCACCTTTTCGTCCACTTTCTGCACCAAATCTTCATTAACGACCGAAGGACGCCCACTCCGTTCTTCATTATGCACATTTGTGCGGCCATCTTTAAATGCTCTCACCCATTTCCTTACCATTCCATCACTCATAATGTTTTGTCCGTAAACTTCACAGATCTCACGATGAATATCGATCGGTTTTACGCCTTTAGCACTAAGAAATCGTATTACAGCCCCGTACTTCACAATCGGCGGGACTCACGATTGTCGGAGGCATCTTAAACACTCAGTAAACAACGTATACAATGAAGAATCAGCTGTAATGGCGTCAGTGCGTAGACATAAGATGTAGGTTACCAGCGCGCATGCGCGGAACGCCGACCGTATCGCTGCGGCGGCGGAATCGCAAAACGGTACTTACTTAAAAAACATGCCTCGTAGTAAAATAAACTGAAAAGCTATTTCTCGCTTTAAGAAACTTATTCCAAAGATCCATTAACACATCAGAAGTACCTGAGGAATGGAAAACATCATACATATCAACAATTCATAAGAAAGGAGACAAAAATAATTGCGATAACTATCGGGGAATAACGGTTACAGGATCTATTAGCAGAATATACGGAAAAATATTTAAAAATAGGATAGAAACGGAATACGCGGGCGTAGAAGCTGAAGAAAGACCATATCTTCTCATTGATACAAATCCTAGAAAAGCAAACCGAATTTGATCAGGAAGTCCATGTCTTGTTTGTTGATTTAAAAAAGGCCTACGACAGCGTGCCCCTAGTGAGATTGTGGGAAACACTACAACAGAGTAATGTAAGCACCGAAATAATCAAAGCCATAAATCCTTATACCAAGACGCAAGAAGTAGAGTGAAAACCAAATATGGTATAACAACAGGGTTTCAGATCACTAAGGGTCTCAAACAGAGCTGCTGTATATCCCTAACGCTATTTAAAATCTATTTGGAGAGTGCACTGAAGAATGGAAAATGAAATGCAGCAGTATGGGATTACCACTAGATGACGATACTACATTGTACACGCTATCATTCGCGGACGACCAGGTAGTAGTCGCTCCGGGCATCGATGATATGGAATACATGACACGAAAACTTATGTAGGAATATGAAGAATGGGGCCTAGAAGTCGATATTAAAAAGACCGAGTACATGTGCGTCGAAGGACAACAGCAGGACTTGAAACTGGCCACAGGACACACCATCAAACACTGTACCAGTTATAGGTATCTGGGAACGGAACACTGGAAGAAGCAATATTCGAGAGGAATATCCAAGGAAGAAAAGCGATTGCAATCCTTAATAGTATACTATGGGACAAAAACATAACCACTGAAAATAAGAAGAGAATTTACAACTCAATAGTGAAAAGTATAATAACCTAGAGCTCCCAGGTGTGGCCATTGAAGGAAAGAACAGAAAAAATACTAAAAGCTACAGAAATGGATTTCTGGAGACAAGCAGCCAGAAAATCCAGCATACCAAATGACATGATAAGACGAGCCTTAGAAATAAAGCACGATATAGTGGATGAAATCAGAACCCAACAGTTTGTATGGTTCGGACATGTACAGAGAATGTCACAAGACCGACTACCTAAAAAGATCTTAAATTGGAACCCTCATGGAAGAAGAAAACGAGGAAGACCACGCCAAAACTGGAGAGCAGGAATCAACAAGAAAGTACTAGAGAGAGATCTGGAGGAGGAGGGATGGAGAAATCGGGAGGAGTGGAAATTAGGCGTCGGAAGACGGAAGACATTATAAAGTTCGGAAATTTTTTTTTGGAAATGTATGCGCTGATAAGTTTTAAATAAAACAATAAAATATAATTAAAATACTTTTATTAAGGAAGTAGGTATATTTACATAATATTTGTATCGTTCTATATACATAAATTTCTTAATTCCATCAGAGTTTTTTACTTTATATGATATTTCAATAAAAAATAATATAACACACATTGGAGTAGCCGTATAGTTTCGTGACCTTTACGCTGTCATGATAACATGTTTACGGTAACGTAGCCAGATTCAAGGGACGGACATATGAATACAAATTGCTTTTCCTGAAGGACAGAAAGAGAATATTAACCGTACTTACTTATAAGGAACATGTCAGACCCCTTAATGAAAAAAAAATAACCTATTGTTCTGAAATTCTAAAGGCTACACCCCTCGCACCACAGTAGACTAAATTATCGATGATCGGCAACGGGAAAAAAAAAAACTCGTACTTACAGTGGAATTCCAAAAACTTTAACTCAATTTAAAAATAAATAACCGAGAGTGGATATTTTTCATAGAGAAAACTAGTAATAATAATAAAGGTCAATTTCTAAAGGGCGCATTTTCTACATTCATGGAGACGGAGGGGGCACGTCCCCCCTGCTGTTCTCGCTTTGGCTACGCTACAGCATTATTATTGATAGATTTTAAAGGTATAAAGTTCAATAGACACTAGTAGGCACAAGTGAACTTTATTCAGATAGTCATAAACACTTCTTTCCTCAACTATTGTGCACTTAGTGTCTTGCGGGCTACTTTATGTATTAAAAATTCCATCAATAACGAACATGTTACATAAAAATATAAATACGGTTTACCATGCTGATTGAAGTATTTTACAGGTCACAATATTATTTCCTAGGTTAGTTCACATTTTAACTTGGGCCTCCCAAAGCAAATAACGTACATCTTAATTCTTAAAAATGGGCTATTCCGTCATGAACTGTCTATCGATATATGCGACTGGACGGATCGACTCCTGCTTCTAATTTTACTTCTACTCCTACTCTTGCTCCGACTTTTGCTCGTGCTTCTACTCAATTTTGAAGGGGACTTTGTTCTGGAAATGGATCTAATTTTGGAAGGAGATCTCGATCGTTTGTATTTCTTTGATTTCTTTTTGGATTTAGAGTCGTGGTCTTTGGATTTTGAGTGCTTTCTGGAAAATAATAATAATATCGATCATAATCACAGACAACACCTTCCCCAACAACATCTACACAATATCACCCCGAATCACCTCTCATACAAATACTCAAAGCAGAAATGGAGCCACAATTAGCTCGATGGTTAGGCACTCGCCCCACAACAAGAAATCCCATCCCTCGTTTAATCTTCAAACAGAGCACCCAAACAATCCTCAACACAATAAACAAGCACATAATACCCCAGTACATAAAAGACTTGAGTACAATTGAACACATTCACACAATAATATACGCAGCAGCAATCACCACTCTAACACAAAATAATCAAAAACTCCCGCAACGACAAAGGAACCTCAACAGCACAAAACCTAAATTTAAATGGCAAATAAGAATAGAAAACAAAATCAACATCAGAAGAGATCCAAGACATCTTACCCATTTTATGAACGGGAACGAGTCCAAACGTGTCACACAGGGTGTAGACAAGATCAAATCCATATCTCCAAATCGAACACTGCCAGAAATCCTTGATACTTTGAAACAAAAACTATTCGTATATGCCGCAAGATTCCGTAGATACAAAGAATCAAACGACAGGAAAGACACCAACAATCTCTTCCGAAGAAGCGAAAAACAATTCTATCGAAAAACTATGTGCAACGAGCAGACAGCAGTGACTGAACTACCAACCAAACAAACACTCACAGATTATTGGAAAAGTATCTGGTTAGAACCCAATCTACACAATAATAACATCCCCTGCAACAAAGCTGAAGAAGACACATAAATATGTAACAGAACAAGAAAATTCCACATTAACTACACAATAAATTACAGAAACAATCTAACACAGACACAACTGGAAATGTGTGTGTGGAATAGACATACAAAATTTCGGGTACAAACAGTTTACCACCACACACACAAAGCAATCACACACCAAATCAACCAAGCCATTCTACAACCACACACACATTCCCTACTTTCCTTACACTTGTAAGGAAATAAGGAATAATACGAGGCATGTTTTTTAAGTAAGTACCGTTTTGCGATTCCGCCGCCGCAGCGATACGGTCGGCGTTCTGCGCATGCGCGCTGGTAACCTACATCTCATGTCTACGCACTGACGCCATTACAGTCTGATTCTTCATTGTATACGTTGTTTACTGAGTGTTTAAGATGCCTCCGACAATCGTGAGTCCCGCCGATTGTGAAGTACGGGCTGTTATACGATTTCTTAGTGCTAAAGGCGTAAAACCGATCGATATTCATCGTGAGATCTGTGAAGTTTACGGACAAAACATTATGAGTGATGGAATGGTAAGGAAATGGGTGAGAGCATTTAAAGATGGCCGCACAAATGTGCATGATGAAGAACGGAGTGGGCGTTCTTCGGTCGTTAATGAAGATTTGGTGCAGAAAGTGGACGAAAAGGTGAGAGAAAACAGACGCTTTACAATTTCATCATTGTGCGACTAGCTGCTTTCCTCAATATTCTCGTAGTGTTTTGTATCGCATTGTGACCGAGAACTTGAATTACCGGAAATTGTGTTCACGTTGGGTTCCAAAAATGTTGACGGATTTGCACAAAACCCAACGTTTAGGCAGTGCATTGACTTTCCTTGAGCGGTACCACAATGAAGGTGAACATTTTTTAGACCAAATTGTTACTGGTGACGAAACATGGGTGGCCTACGTCACACCAGAATCGAAACAACAATCCATGGAATGGCGACATTCATCATCACCCAAAAAAGTGAAGTTTAAGCAAACAATTTCTGCCCGCAAAATCATGTGCACAGTTTTTTGGGACAGAAAAGGAGTATTGCTAGTGGAGTTTCTGCCTCGTAATGAGACAATCAATGCAGCGTCTTATTGTGAGACATTGAACAATCTGCGTCGTGCAATCCAGAACAAAAGACGTGGCAAGTTGAGTAAGGGTATCGTTTTGCTGCATGACAATGCCCGTCCACATGTGGCTAATCGGACCAAAGATCTCATCAAATCTTTTAAATGGGAAACTCTAGATCATCCTCCATACAGCCCTGATCTGGCGCCCAGCGACTACCATTTGTTCTTGCACTTGAAGAAGCACCTGGGTGGTCAGCGTCTTCAAGACGATAACGAAGTCAAAACATTTGTGATACAGTGGTTAACAAGTCAGGCGGCAGAATTTTATGAGGCGGGTATTCAAAAACTGGTGCCACGTTATGACAAGTGCCTCAATATTCACGGAAATTATGTAGAAAAGTAGATTAAGGTACAGGCTTTCATGTAAAAATAAAATTATAGCGATATCTTTGCACGTCTTTTTTTAATTCCAAAACGGTACTTACTTAAAAAACATGCCTCGTATATGTCAAACAAAAGCTCAGAGACCACAAACTCGTCAAACTACCAACCTATCGCCTGTCTTCCAACCCTATACAAGATCATCACAGCCACAATTTCCAAGAAAATAGAACAACACCTAATAGATAACAATATTCTCACAGAAGAGCAAAAGGGAAAAATAGTCGAGGATGCAAAGAGCAGCTAATCATAGATAGCATGATCATGGGACAAACCAGAAAAGAACACAGAAACTTTCACACGAGTTCCATAGACTTTAAAAAAAGTCTTCAACTCATATACCCCACAGCTGGTTAATCAGAGCTCTAAAAAATCTACAAAATCAACCAAAACCTCAGGCAATTTCTCAAGAAAATCATGAAAACATGGAAAACCAAAATTCACCTAAAAAAACAAACCAAACGCATCCAAACTGAAGAGCTGTATATCAGACGGGGTGTATTTCAGGGAGACTCGCTCAGCACTCTATGATTTTACGTATATCTTAATCCACTCTCAAATACACTAAACAGAACAGACCATGGCTTCTGCATCAGACACCAGAAAGTGAACCAACATGAAATAAACCACCTCCTATATATGGATGATATATCAGATATCTATAGAATTTGGTATAAGTAAATGGAAAGTGCTCCACATCAACAAAAGCCAATGGAAAGGCCACTATGAGACAGAAACCATCAACAATGAAACACTCAATAACATGCTTGACAAAGAAACATACAAATATCTGGGCTTCCATCAAAACACCAAACTCAACCATACTCGCATCAAAACAGTGCTCAGAACCGAATTCAAAAACAGACTCACGAAACTTATACAAACAAAACTCAACTCTAAAAATCTCACTAAAAGCATCAATATGTTCACTATGCCTATCATCAAATGGCCACACACAGACATAGAAAACATTCACATCCTTATATGTTCTCAATTCATCAAATACAGGCAATTACACCTCAACGCATGCAAGGGAAGACTTACCATCAAGAAGAAGGCAGGAGAAAAAGGAATCATAGACATCAGATCACTACACACAAAACAAATACAAGCACTTAGGAAATTCTCTCACACCAAGCAGACCAGTCCCTCCACACAGCAACAGTGAAAGCAGATAAAAACAACACACCTCTTGATTTATCCCAGGAGACCACCCAGCAGACACACACAATCACACCCAATTACAACAGGAAAAGATGAAAACGTGTTCAGAAAAAACACTCCACGGAAAACACACAGAACAAGACCACGTAAATAAAAAAAACAATCATACACTTGGTTTCAGGATGGGCAGCTATTCCTAGAAACAGAAGGCTTCTTACTTGCCATCCAGGATAAAGTCATATTAACCAGAAACTACCAAAAGCATATCATCAAAGAGTCAACTATTACAAAAGACAGATGCAGGAAATGCCACCAGCAGGAAGAAACAATCGAACACATAACAAGCGGATGTAAAATATTAGCCGGAACGGAATACACAGTCAGACATGACTCAGCGGCAAAAGTAGTTTATCAAGCACTAGCCACAACATACAAACTCATAGAAAACACAGATCCCTACTACAAATACACACCGACATCCATTCAAATAAAACAATCTCCGCCAATAGACCCGATATTACTTTTCAGTGCCAAAACGTATCACCACGTATCTAATTGACATAGCTGTCCCCAACGACACAAACATCCAAACGAAATATACAGACAAAATCTTCAAATACACAGACCTTGCAACATAAATAAAAAGGCTATGGAAACAAGAAACAGTCATCATACACCAACAACATTCACACCACATTTAGTACAATTAGGACTCGACACAAACATACACAGAAACATTCAGAAGTCAGGGATTCCTCAATATATAATGGTAATAGCGTTTGTGCTGCCTTAGCTTGAACCCGACAGTCAAACCACATTGACCAAATGTGAGAAAGAAGAACGAAAGTACCAAATAATAATGCCAAACGAAAAATAAGATTTGAGACATTTGTTGGCTTTAAAAATATGTTCAGCATGCAATTTGCTGGGATTTTGAGAACTATTTATCACAGCATCAAAAAATTCTTAATTACCTTTTATTTGACTTTTTCTTTTTTTCTTTCTTCATTTTTCTATCATCATCTTTACTTCTGCTCCCACTTCTGTCTTTCTCTTTACTCCTTTTACGCTTTTTACTGTGTTTCTTCTTTTCTTTCGACCTAGATCGGCGAGTTGACAGGCTGCTTTCTTTCGATCTAGATCGACTTTTATCTCTTGACACGCTCTTGTCTTTTAGTTTGGTTCTTTCTCGTGATCTACTTCTTGACTTTCTCGCACTAAAACGATTATAATTTTAAGAAAATCACGAACGTAAAAACAAAAAAAAATGCCTAAGCCTCATTTGGCATGTACAGACAATCTCATTTTCGTTTTCTCTTATTATGGGCATAGCAAACCTGCTACAGGGAAATCCCTAAAGGAGCGAATCGTGTGGGGAGAAAATGATTCACGTTGGTCTTGACTCGTAAATTGTACTCGATTGGAAACATAGTGCTGGGTAAATCATTCCAAAGGGATTGTATGAGAAATGACAAGCTGAACTTCATAATGATGTGAAGTATTAGCGCGACGTGTATTTCTAGTATGCACCGCTTTGGAAGGAATCTATCAAACACCTTCCATGAAAATAGTTGTAGAATAGCCCCAGTCGCCAACCATTCTTCGATGTTCCGAGGAATTAAAGTTGTTACTCAGTTCTCTCTCTCTCTCTTACTTCCATATTAACGCCCAGCAAATTGAGTGACGATGATAGAGGAATGGAGTATCCCGATACAACTATGTCGGGTTCAGCAATGTTAACTTGTTTTATAAGAAACTGCCGCCTGAAAAGTTGTAGATTGGAGTCCTGATCCTTTCCAGCAGATCGTGAATGTAAATGAGAAAGAGAGTAAGAGATAGTATGAAGCTTTGGCCGTTAATAGTGGAGGTATGCCACTCATAAAGAACGCTCTCTGGGAAACCACGAGAGCCATAAACAAAACTTTTCAAACATACCATAGTATTAGCTTAGGTAACACACCGTCATGCCAAACACGGTGAAATACCTTGGATATATCAAGTGTAACTGCTGGAGGTTCTTCAAATGATCCATTGCGTCCAAACATGTGTTACATAAGTCAAAAGACCTCTTGATCTCTGCTTACGAACGCCATATTGATGGAAGGACTACAAGACCAAGAGATTAATCTGTACCTGGGGAGACATGTTTTTAACGGAGCATTTTATCTCGTCTTGCTTTTTCGAGCAAGTGAGCAAGGAAACAACACGGCTCATTGGAGGCAACTTGGGGAGGCTTACATCCTACTATGGGTGGAATAAACTAATAATGATGATGATTTTATCTCGTTACTGGAAATTATTCAATTGCAGAACGGAAATAAGGTATTTTAGTTCTAATTGAAGAGATTTCGGCTGAGAGAGCCCTATGAACAAAAACATCAACTCATGGTGAAAAAAGGGCTCGGCAACCTAGATCGGGTCTATAGTCTTCATATACGTGATATGTCTCAGAAGTAATGAAAATAATTTTTTACGCTCAAGGTGGCAACACTGCACCAGGCTGGAGACGACTACATGTGAGTGGAAGGGGTAGGTACGCAACCAGAACAGGTGCAGTCCACTCAGTGTAGTGTTAGCGGTGTGATCGTTGGTTGGTTACATTTGCGTTCCGATACCGCGTTACACGAAAAATGCAGGCAAATACCGAGCAGCGAGATGCAATTAAATTTTATGTTAAACTGGAAAGAACTGCTTCAGAGACAGTTCAAATGTTAAGACCAGCATATGGAGATGCTGCTTTCCCTTTAGCACAAGTTTTCAGATGGTACATGGCTTTCAAAGAGGGCCGTGAAAACGCTGAAGATGAACATCGCTCCGGAAGGCCGTCCACATCGAAAACCGATGAAAACGTGTCGAAGATGCGTTCTGTGTTAGCATGTGTAGCATGACAGACGGTTAACAGTCAGGATGATCGCACACGAGGTAAGCATGACTAAGGATACTGTTCATCGAATTGTGACAGAGGAGCTAGGCATGAGAAAAATTTCTGCAACGCTGGTGCCCAAGAACTTGTCTGATGAACAAAAAGAGAATCGCTTATCCATTAGCCAACAACGGTTGGATCGCTTGATAACCGAACCCAACTTCATGCACACAGTGATCCCAGGTGACGAATCATGGGTATTTGAGTACGATCCTGAAACAAAAGGACAAAGCGCATACCCACCCTACAGTCCAGATATGGCTCCATGTGATTATTTTCTTTTTCCAACGCTTAAGCGGAAGTGGAAAGGTCACCATTACGGAACAATAGACAACAGACAAAGAGTCACGACGCAGGTTGTAAACAGCTTAACGGAACAAGAGTTCCAGAATTGTTACCAGGAATGGCAAAATCGCTGGAGACGCTGTGCGCATTCCCAAGGAGTATACTTTGAAGGGGACAAAGTTAAATTACAGATAAATCCAATAAAAACTTAAAAATAAATCATTCTCATTACTTCTGAGATATACTATGTATGTCCCTTAAGTATATAATGATAAATGTGTGAAAAATATCAATTTTTTACCTTACAACCTTAACACTGTCGTCAGAGGTTCTCCTACTACTCATCGTCGAAGACAACGGTGATCCTACCCTTGACTTAGAACTTCTTTCTGACTTGACCGGGGATGATTTTTCAGATTTGCCAGGTGAAGACTTTTCAAGTTTGCCAAGCGCAGCCGATGGAGCTTCTTGTACCGAACTTTCGGCCGATTTTAACTTGAGGAACATAGCCGCTTTGCGTTTTCTTTCCAGCTGTCGGGCTTTTTCTTTAGCGTCAGCCGATTTTTCTTCGGCTAAAATTTATTTTGTTTTTGTGAAATGTCATAGAATTATCTAGGGCAGGGGTCGGCAACCTATGGCACGCGTGCCATCTCTGGCACGCCAAGTAATTTTGAATGGCACGCGTACCTATTCAAAGTTTACACATTAATTCTGTAATCTGTGACATGTTTCGAAATTAAGTAAATAATCGAAGACAGTATTACTTTAACGATACAAACAAAAACGATATATTATATAGGTCACTAGGTATTATTACCAAAAACTACAAAATATATATTTTGTAATTTATAATTTTACTGAATGCATCGGCAAGTATTAAAGACGGCAAGCCTCAAAATATAAGCCTAGGCAAAAACACAAATAAACGTCCTCAATTCAGATCAAAAGAGCCGCTATAAGGCGGTTTTTGTTTGACTTGACTTCAATCGTTCCGACGCGCGCCGCAACTCTTTTTATATTGCCGAACTTTAGTTTTTGTTAGATTTAACTTCTAGGCGGCCCTTTGATTGCAATGGGCGCGTTGTAGATAATAAATTTTGTTCTAAGAAATTTAATAAACGTAATTATTGGAATTTTCTGGAAACATTATTTTTCTATATATAGCAAGCGGCTACACGTTTGGATCATTTAGTATAGAAGTAACATCCGTTCCAGTCAATAGTCGTCGAAAAGTTTAAAAATTAAAATTACGTTGCGTTATGGCCGCGAAGAAAAAGAAGCTAGACGTTCGATCATTTCAAATTTCATGGACAACAGATTACGGTTTTGTACAGCAAAACGATCGGGCCCTTTGTGTCCTATGTCGGGAAAGCGTAGTTTTCCGGACATCTAGTGTTCAACGACATTTCCAGGTAAAACATGAATCGTCATTTAAAGATAACGCTGATAAAAGGGAGGCAATACAAAGAGCAAGTAAACAATACGAGAAACAGTCAACATTCTTTAGCAAAGTTTTCCAAGGAAAAAAATCAGGTAACTGAATGCAGTTTCAAATTTGCACAATCGTTGGCACAAAAGGGTAGGCCGTTCACTGACCTAGAATTTATGAAGCAAACGTTTTTGAGTACTGGCGAGATTTTATTCGACGATAGGATACAATATTGGCCAGGATTAGGGATATACCGGCATCAGCACGGACCATCGAGAGACGAATTACCGAAATGACACAAAATGTCCAAAAACAGCAGAGACGCTATCAAACGGAGTTTTGTATTTAGTGTAGCATTGGATGAAAGTGTCGATATTAATGACATTGCCCGTCTGGCAATCGTTGCGCGATACTTCGATGATGGCAATGTGTATGAAGAGCTGATTTGTCTGCTCCCATTGCAGGGAACTACAAGAGGAGAGGATATATTTTCAGAATTTGTTAAACATTTTGAAAAGCGGAACATTGATTTAAATAAAAATTTTTGCGTAACGACAGATGGCGCTCCTGCTATGATTGGGAGACATAAAGGATTTGTTTCCCTTCTTATTGATCAGTTTTCAATTTTCATTGCATAATTCACCAAGAGAGTTTGTGCGCTAAAATCTCCGCTGGAAGTTTAAAATCCGTGATGAATAGGGTGGTTAAAATAGTTAACTACATTGTCGGTCGTTCTTCACTGATCCATAGACAATTTAAGGCGTTTCTGCAGGAATTAGAAAGTGCATATTCAGATATACCATTGCACAATAATGTGCGCTGGCTCAGCCGTGGTAAAGTGCTCTCTAGATTTGTGCAATGTTTGGGCGAAATTAAATCGTTCTTGTTGGAAAAAAATCAAGTGGATGCTTATCCTGAACTAGAAGATAAGAACTGGATCTGTATGTTATTGTTTTTTACTGATATTACAAACCATCTCAGTGAACTCAACTTAAAGTTACAAGCTTCAGGCAAAATAGTTCTGGATTTATACGAATCCTGGAAATCATTCAAATTAAAAATAGATTTATTTATCAGCGAGTTTACTACAAACATATATAAATATTTTCCAAATTTAAAAACTTATATATCCAGTGTCCACGATGGTGCACTAATAGACGAAATTCTTAAATATATGACTAATTTAAAAGAGGAGTTTATCGAGAGGGGTCAGGATTTTGATAAACATGGTCCTATGTTTGCTTTTTTAATCAAACCAGATTTAATGGATTTTTCCTGCAGTTGCTTTGACATATCTCTTTTCTCATGGATGGACATTAATGATTTTGATCTTCAATATATTGAATTTAAAAGCTCCGAGTTATGGAACACGAAATTTGTAGAATTAAGAATGGTATTAGAAGGTGACTGCCAGAACCATTCAAACGAGATACTCAGTTGTTGGATCAGTTTACGAGAGAAATTTATTTGTCTTAAGAAAGTAGCGTTTGCCATGCTTACAGCTTTCGGATCATCCTATATCTGTGAACAACTTTTTTCCCATATGAGAGTGATTTAAACCCGTACCGAAGCAGGCTGACAACAGACAACTCGGAAGCATGTGTGAGACTGAAAATAACCAGACATGAACCGGATATAAGAAAACTCTCTAAAGAACTTCAAGCACAGGGTTCACACTAGGTCCTAGGACTAGTATAATAAAATTATTTGTTAAATGTTAAAAAATTTTTGTAATTAAACCTTCTAAAAACAATATTTTAAGTTAATTTAAGTTAATTTTTGTTAATTTTAATTGTAGTAAGTACCTATGTCGGCACGCAAAATGTTGTATGGATGAAAACTGGCACCCCTTAGTTAAAAGGTTGCCGACCCCTGATCTAGGGTATATTTCACAAAACTAGAAGTATGTAAGTATATGTCATAATCAGTTTTAATACTGCCTTCGACGAACATTAAGTAAATTTTCAAAGGGATCTACAATGGATAATCATTCAAGTATATTACGGATCAAGGAAGTGTATCATGATCTCAAAACATAATGGAACACAATAAAACTTACCGGTCTTTTCCTCTGTTTCTAATTCTAACATTTCCAAAATAGGATCGTCTCCTACCAACATCCCGTTCACTCCCTTATCACCCCCGGTACTTTTTTCATCGTCTTCGAACATATCAATAACTTGTTCTTTCTTATTTCTAGCAGGAGTTCGTTTTTCTTTAATCGGAGACAGTTTATTCCTGGTGGGGGTGCGCCTATTTCTAGTAGGAGACTTTTTACCAGGGGTTTTTGACCGTGACTTTGATCTTCTTGGCGATATCGAAGATTTTCTTGGAGAATGTGAAGATTTTTTGGGTGTATGAGATCGTCTGGTACTTTTATTACTAGGAGATCTTGAGCGTCTCCTAGGCGACGCGGAGTCTCGTTTGCTCCTTTTGTGGCGGGAAGTAGGAGATACCGAACGTTTTTTTACCGATTTTGCCGCAATATCCAAATGAACAGACGATAATCTTTTGCTCAAATCACTTTTGTACTTCTCCTCTTCATTTTTAGGCGACAAATGCCCTACTTTAGGCTGTGGCAAAACGTGCGTGGATATCCTGTATATCATAGGGCCGATCTTTGGAGGTACAGGTACTTTTTGCGCTGTTGCAACATTGCCATTTGTAGCGGCTTTCGTTTCGGCGTTATTTTGAGGACTTTTCGGATATTTGTCGAGATATCCTTCCTCGTCTTCCGAGGAATCTTCTATCGGGAGGGCGCTCTTGATTTCTTTAGGGGGATCTTCTTTCGTTTTTTTGATGGAAAAACTTACTGGTGCTGAAAAAAAAAGGTAAGATAGGTGAACACAATTTGGCAGGTCAAAAATGAGCTCAAATCAAATTGCGTGCAAAATTCACCGCGCTCACTTGCGGAGACCTGTAGTTTGCGGAAATATTATCGGCAGTTCGTCACATTCATTATTTTATTTTTAATAACGACTTAATTTTTACAATATAAGGGCGAGCACCTATCTTGATAAATATTCTTTCCATATGTTGAAAATACATGCAACACTGAATGGCACATCTGTTCAATGGCTCCTGTTAGCGCCAAGATCAAGTCCTCGTTCGTAAGATCTGATCCGAGAAATAAACGCGAGGTTAGTAATACGAGGCTGGTTTGAAAAGTCCGTGCAAAGTCCGAGAGATGGCACCACCGGCGCGTATCGAGGTCATGTTTAGTTAGTAGCATCTCTTGAATGAACGCACACCAAGTTTCAGCCATATTGGTCTATTTCTTTGTGTTTGGCATTCGTGTGAATCAAGGAAGTCGAGTGATTTTCAAGAAATGGACGAAAAAGAATTTCGTGTGGTGATTAAACATTACTTTATGAAAGGCAAAACGCCTCAGGAGACTAAAGAGAAGCTTGATAAACATTATGGTGACTCTGCACCTTCGATTAGAACAGTTTATAAGTGGTTTCAAAATTTTCGGACTGGCCATATGGGCACAAGTGACGCTGAACGTTCTGGACGGCCTGTGGAGGTTACGACTCCAGAAATCATTGATCAAATCCATGATATGGTGATGGATGACAGAAGGTGCGTGAGATTGCTAGTGCTGTGGGCATCTCGACTGAACGGGTACATAATATTTTGCATAAACATTTGGACATGAGAAAGCTATCCGCGAGATGGGTGCCGCGATTGCTCACGCTTGACCAAAAACGGAATCGTGTGAAGTCTTGCAAGGATGGTTTGCAGCTGTTCCAGAAGAATCCGGAGAACTTTAAGCGTCGTTTCGTCACTGTGGATGAAACATGGATACATTACTATACTCCTGAGACCAAACAACAATCTAAACAATGGGTTACCAAGGGGGAATCTGCACCAAAAAAGGTGAAGACCGTTCCTTCGGCCGGAAAGGTTATGGCGACTGTCTTTTGGGATTCGCAAGGGATAATCCTCATCGACTATCTGGAAAAGGGTAAAACTATTACAGGTGAATATTATTCATCGTTATTGGACCGTTTGAAAACCGAGCTGCAAGAAAAACGCCCGCGATTGGCCCACAAGAAAGTCCTTTTCCATCACGACAACGCACCAGCACACACACCTCAGCAGTTGTGGTCGCAAAATTAATGGAAATAGGATTCCAACTCGTTTCACATCCCCCTTATTCTCCAGACTTGGCTCCCTCGGACTACTATTTGTTCCCCAATTTGAAGAAATGGCTGGCGGGACAAGATTTTATTCAAACGAGGAGGTGATTGCAGACACTAATGGATATTTTGCAGACTTGGACAAATCCTATTATTCGGAAGGGATCAACAAACTAGAACATCGTTGGACGAAGTGTATAAGCCTAAAAGGAGACTATGTGGAAAAATAAAAAAGGTTTACCCCAAACACATAAGTAGTTTATATTTTTGCACGGACTTTTCAAACCAGCCTCGTACTATATAACAGAAGCAGAAAATGATGGCTAAAGAACCATTTTCGTTAAATTATTAGATCTTGGTAGAAAGCCAAACGCACGCAAACACTGCAGCATGTCGCCACTTTTATCGGCTTTAATAGTTGGCCAAGCAGGAGTCCAAACTTGAATACGTTTGATAATTGCTTGTGGGCCAAACTGAAAGCAATTGCCTGCAAAAAGGGCATTTAACAGTCGAATCCTAGAAGCAATCATTCGCAATGCTGTGACAACCTTGCCTGTGGTGACGTGCCAACATCGACAAATACTCAGAGAGAGTTTGTCATTGCATTGCCGCCTGAGACGATGATTCCGAATAAATTTGTAGCTCCTTTTGGAGAATTTTTTCTGTACTACCTGCGCTGTGTAAATAACATTTCCAGATTAGATGGTGAAAAATAAAGTTTAAAATATAATTGACTTACCGATAACTTTCTTTGGTTTAGGAGGTTTCTTTTCGATTTCCTTTTTAACTTCTTTCGCCTCTTGTTCTCCTTTTAACTCTCTCAGTTTGGCTCTAAATATACGAACATATTAATTTATCCTCCATAACACAATTTAATAAACATAAATTGATCGAAAGATAAAAGAGAAGTAGCGAGTTTTGATAAGAGATTAATTGAAGAGATATATATTAACGAAACATTTTCTTTCTGGCTGAATTCGAAATTGTCGCGGTAAAAATACGTCACCAAAGGCTTAAAATTACTTTAAAAAACCTGAACTACATTTGTGTCATAACAATTAGCACATTGTGCTGTTTTTTTACTTCAAGTTTACGCTCGTCAGCACTATTATTTCTATAGAAATCCTTTTGGCTTATATTATATAACCTCAGCCATCACTCGTCCATTGGCGGACATAGACCTCTTCCTCCCTCCATTTTTCACGGTTTTGAGTTTTTCTGATCCATAATAGCCTTGCGGATCTCTTTAAATCATCTTTCCATCTTGTTTGAGGTCTTCCTCGCGCTCGTTTTCCTGTCCATGGTCTCCATTCTTGAATCTTTTTGTTCTATCTGTTATCAGGTTGTTCCATTGTGTGTTATTTTGCCTAGATCTCTCTGTATAGCTTTCATGTTTTTATTTTGGTCCCCTATGTGTTTGATTTGTTCTTCTAGTTGTCTTTTTTTATCTTCTTTGGATTTTTTTGAGAGTTTTGTTTGTTTGTGTGTATTGAATGGTGTTCCTTTTTCCTTCCTTAAGCAGGTTTCTTCTCTCCTCGAAGAGCTTTTGTGTCCTAGGATTCCATGTTTTATTCTTCTGTTTCTGCTTCTTTCCTTTTGCTATTTTTTCTCCTTTTTCTATCAACGTTTTTGTTAGAATAGTAGTGATTTCTTCTGCACTTTTGGTGTCGATGTTTTCAAACTTTTTCAGTTCCTTATTTACTTCTTCTTTATATACCAACTTTTTTTCTTTCAAGACGTTTCTGTCCATATTGGGTAGTTGTTCGTATTCAATATACTAATGTTGTTATCATTGTTAACGTATTTCACTAATTGTTTAAGGGTTGACAAGATAATGTCTATTTCGTTTCTGGTTTCCCCATTGGGGCTCATCCACGTCCATTTTATTTTATGGCTTTTTAAAGAAAAAGGTATTCACTGCATATAGTTGTTTCTGCTCTAACAAGTTGATCAGTGTCTGGCCGCGTTCGCTTTTTGTTTCTAGTCCGTGTTGTCCAAATTTGTTTTCACTTGGATCTGTTTGCTTGCCTATTTTGGCGTTAAAGTCTCCAATAACTAACGTATGCTAGGTTTGGTTTTTACTTAAAGCTGTTGAAATTTCTTCGTAGAGAGTCGACCTCTTCGTTATCGTGCGATGATGGAGCATATATCTGGATAATTTTCAGTTTACATTGTTTTGTTATTTGTAGTACAATGTATACTTTTCTTTTGTAAACTTCAAGTAAAAAAACACAGTGCAATGTGCGAATCGTTATGACACAAAAGTAGTTCAGGTTTTTTAGAGTAATTTTAAATCTTTGGTGACGTATTTTTACAGCGACAATTTCAAATTCAGCTAAAAGCGGTAATATATCTCTTCAATTAATCTCTTATCAAAGTTATCGCTCATTCTCTTATACATACACCTACACATACATACATACATACATATAAATATATATATATATATATATATATATATATATATATATATATATATATATATATATAAGGCTGGTTTGAAAAGTCCGTGCAAAAATAAAAACTACTTATGTGTTTGGGGTAAACCTTTTTTATGTTTCGACATAGTCTCCTTTTAGGCTTATACACTTCGTCCAACGATGTTCTAGTTTGTTGATCCCTTCCGAATAATAGGATTTGTTCAAGTCTGCAAAATATCCATTAGTGTCTGCAATCACCTCCTCGTTTGAATAAAATCTTTGTCCCGCCAGCCATTTCTTCAAATTGGGGAACAAATAGTAGTCCGAGGGAGCCAAGTCTGGAGAATAGGGGGGATGTGAAACGAGTGGAATCCTATTTTCATTAATTTTGCGACCACCACTGCTGAGGTGTGTGCTGGTGCGTTGTCGTGATGGAAAAGGACTTTCTTGTGGGCCAATCGCGGGCGTTTTTCTTGCAGCTCGGTTTTCAAACGGTCCAATAACGATGAATAATATTCACCTGTAATAGTTTTACTCTTTTCCAGATAGTCGATGAGGATTATCCCTTGCGAATCCCAAAAGACAGTCGCCATAACCTTTCCGGCCGAAGGAACGGTCTTCGCCTTTTTTGGTGCAGATTCCCCCTTGGTAACCCATTGTTTAGATTGTTGTTTGGTCTCAGGAGTATAGTAATGTATCCATGTTTCATCCACAGTGACGAAACGACGCTTAAAGTCCTCCGGATTCTTCTGGAACAGCTGCAAACCATCCTTGCAACACTTCACACGATTCCGTTTTTGGTCAAGCGTGAGCAATCGCGGCACCCATCTTGCGGATAGCTTTCTCATGTCCAAATGTTTATGCGCCGGTGGTGCCATCTCTCGGACTTTGCACCGACTTTTCAAACCAGCCTCGTATATATATATATATATATATATATATATATATATATATATATATATATATATATATATATATATATGTATATATGTATACATATAGATGCTATTCACTAGACGATATATCCTACCTCTAATTTCTTTTAGGAGCTTCGATGAATCGTGGTGAAAACGCTACCGTGAAGCCACGATTCATCGAAGTGACCGGCAGTACTAAGGATGTTACTTTTAAATCTCTTTAACCACATTACAACAAAGGGAAATGGAATTCACTTACCTATAGTACTTCCTGAACTCATGACCCTCATTTAAAAAGTCAAATCTCGGGTCGCCCTTTTCCCTAATGATTTCTTCGAATGGTGCCCCGTTTTTAAACACATACTCCGCCATTTTGTCTATAACCGTCCGGGTTTCCCCTGAAGGAACCCTGTTTAAGAACAGTAAACTAATTAGAAAAACATAATAGTGCATAATTAATGTAAATAGATTAGAAAAAAAAATAATTTCGTTGGTTTGTCAGTGGCAAATGTCAAAAACTTTAGTTTTTTTTTTAAACTCGTTTACCGTTAATTGTGAAATTTTTCATTAAGGGAGTGTATTCTAGAAACCTGAAAAAATTAATTTTTGTTCTTTATTCATTTTCTTAATAGTCCCGGCTCAAGCCTTCTCATATTATAGTAAAATACGGCCGAATGTTTAAGGTGCACTCAAAGTTGGTAGACTGTACTCTGACCAGTAACGAATCTGTTAAATATATATATGGAGAGTATAAAACTTGTTTTATATTGAGAATCTCATCCCTTTGAAATAAACTGGTTTTTGTTTCAGGAAACAGGTAGCTGGTTATTGGATCCCCAATGCGTTTCAGTAAGGCTGTATATAGACACCATAGTGTACACTGTTTGCCAAATTAAACTTATTAATATTGTTTAAAATTGAACTTAGTTCGGACCAAAATGAAATCTTGCACACATATCACCTCTTATTGAATACCGTTAGCATCTCAGCACTATGATATCGTAACCGTATTCGATTAATAAAAGTCCGATAGGCCCAAATCACTTTACGATCTTTCAGTATTATTTTATGTTGTTCTATTACTTTTCCCTTGACTTTCAGTAACAATAGTGCTCCTACTCGACGGAGTTTCAGGAAGAAGTAAGAATGCAGTCACCAGGCTGATGAATTTAGTAAATCGTCACTAACTGAACGGACTTGAGACGTGATCATCATTTACGGACCACACCGCGTGACAACCTGTGTGGGTCGGAACCACAAGATTTGTCTCTTTTGGTTAATAATAATGTCTCGATTGTGATCACAGAATATACAAAAGGCGCAGTCGAAGCTAGGCTTCCTCACTTAACCTAGTTATTTATTATACACGATAATACGGAACAATTAAAAAGTAACAATTACACAGGTCTGCAACAAAAATGCTGTCTGGATGTTTTCAACTGATTCATATGTATTTAGGTGTTCTGAAAACGAAAAAAATACTCAAAAAATTCCAGAACGTCAGGTTATTTTGCAAAACGCAAAATTTTATTATAAAAAAGGGTTTTTTTTTTTTGTTGGGCTAACTTGAAGTCATAAATAAATAGGTACAATTTTATTTTGATTACTGTTTTTAAATGTATACAGGCCATAACTATCATTACTTTCTAAATAAAGAACGCCCCGTGTGAGCTAAATTAACAAACATAAACGTTGTAACCAGAATGTGCGCGCTCCGATAGTGTAGAAAGTGGCGCGGTACAATTACGTGTTAACTCGTCATTGTTTTATAGATCTTGGTTCAATATAGTGCAATGTCATCTATGCGGAAGTGTGTGAATTCGTCTGACAGTTTCTGTTATATTTGTGGCGAATATATGGTATTAAAGCAACAACTTAATATTACGGACTTTGTAAAAAAAGTACACTTCACGTATTTTGGCTTAAAACTTGGAGATCAGGATAAAGTTTGGGCACCTCATAAAGTCTGCAAACGATGTGTTGAAGACCTTCGAAATTGGTTTAAGGGCAAGAAAAAAGCTTTCCGATATGCGATTCCTATGGTATGGCGCGAGCAAAAGAACCATAGTGATGATTGTTACTTTTGTTCGTGTAATGTGAAAGGGTATAATTCAAAATGTAAGCAGTCCATTTCATACCCCAATCTGCAATCAGCTATTCGTCCCATCCCTCATGGGACCGAAATACCAGTGCCCAAGGCCCCTGCTACCTTGGAGGAGATTCCAAGTTCTGACGAAGATGGTGCTGTACCTGAACCCGATGACAAGTCAAGTTTTCAATTTGAAGATGACAGCAGTCAAATTGTTTTCCCAGGGCGAGCTAAATGATTTGATAAGAAACTTGAATCTTCCCAAAAACGCTGCTGAGTTGCTTGGATCAAGGCTCAAAAGCAGGAACTTATTTTTGCCGGGAGTGTCTTCCTCCTGGTTTAGATATCGTGAGAAGCAGTTCACTTCCTACTTTGCCCAAGAGGACGAGTTGGTTTATTGTACCAATATTGAAGGTTTGATGGATACATTTAAGATCTCATACGACCCAGCACAGTGGCGTATTTTCATAGATTCTTCAAAAAGAAGTCTTAAAGCAATTCTGCTTCACAATGGCGGTTTCTACGCTTCCATTCCTGTCGGTCATTCCGTACACCTCAAGGAAACCTACAAGAACTTGGAATTGGTTCTTTGCAAATTAAAATATAAAGACCACGGTTGGCAAGTGTGCGGTGATTTAAAAATCTTGGGCATGTTACTCGGACAACAATCTGGGTTTACCAAATTCCCTTGCTTTTTGTGTCTATGGGATAGTAGAGACCGAGCAAATCACTGGACCGAAAAGTGTTGGCCTCCGAGGGAGCTTAAAGTTGACGAAAAGAACGTCCTGCATGAAACTTTGGTGCCTCCTCATAAAGTTCTACCACCGCTTCACATAAAGCTGGGATTGATGAAGGAATTTGTAAAGTCACTTCCAAGAGATGGAAATTGCTTCAAATACTTAATATCAAAGTTCCCAGGCCTCTCGGAGGCAAATTTGAAGGAAGGTGTTTTCGTTGGACCAAATATTAGACGGCTTATTGCTGATCCACAATTCATCACAACCATGACGGATCCTTAAAGAGAAGGGTGGATTGCCTTTAAAGAGGTCATAGAGAAATTTTTAGGCAATAACAAAGACCCTAACTACAAACAAATCGTCAAAAGAATGTTAAAAGCATTTCAAGCTTTAGGTTGCCTAATGAGTTTAAAAGTAGATTTTCTTCATTCCCACCTCGACTACTTTCCAGAAAATTTAGATCTGAGTGAAGAGCAAGGTGAATGATTTCACCAAGATATTAAGGAGATGGAAAAAAGATACCAGGGAAGATGGAGCGTCTCAATCATGACAGACTACTGTTGGACGCTTCAGAGAGACCTTCCAGATGCTTCCTACAAGCGAAAATGTACCAAAAGGAGTCTCACTGGGAAAAAGAAATGCGTTTAGTGCTTACTAATGAATGTATTTTAGATAAAAAAAATAAGTTTTGTTACGCAATCATAAATTTAAAAAAATTTTTTTAGTCTTTTATCTTTTATTTTAAGATAACTTGTTTAACATAGATTGTCAGAAAACGTGACGTTCTATGACAAAATAAAAGTCATTTTCGGATTCAGTACACCCAAAAACATAAGAATTACGCAAAAAAACCAAAACAGCTCTCAATTTTTTTTTTTGCAGACTTGTGTTATTTATCATTTCGACGAGCCTTTGTCATATGCTACGAATTTTTGTTCACACAAGAAATCTAAACCAAGCTGAAAGAGAAAGTATTAACGGTATTCAAGGGGTTTGTAAATTTTAATTTTCGTATTGCATTTATTACTGGACCGCTATATAGGTTACTTCTGACGAAGTGATTGTTTAGTGAGAACCATAGTGTCACAGAAAAACATATACGATATGCGACAACTTAAAGACGAAAATGTAACAAACGTAATTAAAAAAGATCGTAATAAAGAACTCCGAGACACAGATCTAAACGAAGACATAGAATCTGAAATATGAATGTCAGATGCAATAACAAGTGAGCTAAAGAATAAGTCTCTAACTATGGAACGAACACATAAAAGGAAGGAATGGATGTCAGATGACATTCTAAGACTAATGGCGGAAACGGTTACATAAAAACAGAGGTAACAAAAGAGAATATAGCAGACTACAAACACAAATATAAATACTAGGGTGACCGCAAAAAATCGATGTCGGAATTTTGTTCGTCTGGACCCCACAAAACGATTCTCCTTTCCAGATATTGAGATAGCCGAAATTTGAGTTAAACGACGTTAACCCGTGCCGCTCGTCGCTCAAAGTTTGAAAACATCCATTTTGGCCAAAAAGCTGACATATGGAGCCATAACTCCAGAACGGTAAATAATAGAAACACGTTTAATATCTCAAAAGAAAGCTAATGTTGTTCTTCAAAATTTATATTCTATACAT
The DNA here is from genome assembly GCA_019049505.1 of Pachyrhynchus sulphureomaculatus. Classification (NCBI taxonomy): domain Eukaryota; kingdom Metazoa; phylum Arthropoda; class Insecta; order Coleoptera; family Curculionidae; genus Pachyrhynchus; species Pachyrhynchus sulphureomaculatus. The sequence goes on from CM032448.1 coordinate 3,638,732, forward strand.
AATTGTTGTTATTTTAAGTCAAACCGAGTTACAACAGCCTTTAGCCCCAAAAACGTGACCTGGTACCAGTAGGAGCCAGTTTGGGAGTATTCTAAGAATTTTACGGGTTTTTACATAATGTGTCTCGGAATTAACATTTTTTTGTTAAAAAGTATTTTGGAACTCAATTTTCAAACATAAAGAGCCTTTTGTTCAAATTTAATCTTTTATTATATGGGGATTACCTGACTAGTTTACCAAAGAAAGACTCGTTTGACAGGTAAAAAGGAGGGTGAATCTAATTTCTATTTTAGGGATGGTGATTTTACTTCAGCGTACAACTGACCTTTTATTTATTCAGTTTAGTTTCTAAAGAGCCTTTGAGCTGGTTAGATCGAACAATTATCTAGTGAAGATATTTTAAGACACTGAAGAGGACAGCATCTACCAGGAACTTGAGAGCTTGGAGGAAATGGACATCCCTGAAGAAGCTGCAGAAGATCCAGGACCATCTGAGAGCAAGAGGATGAAAGTTTCATTTGCAAGGGGCGGTAAAGAGATTTTAAACATGAAATTGTCCATTTTATTAGATCGATGTAAGGTATCCGACAGAAATGCCACGAGAATTTTAATAGCTACTCTAGAAGCACTAAAACTTGACCCTCTTGAGTACAAAGTCTCGAAAACTTTATTACATGATAGAAGGCAAATGTTCAAAGAACAATATAATAAAAAATTTTTTGATAAAGTAAACATTCCTGAAAAAGAGCCCGTGGTAAACTTTTACAGGGTGTTTTAAAAAATGAACAATGTGAGCGAATAGCTATAGCTATTTCATATGGCGAAAAGGAACAGCTGGGAGTTCCTGTAACAGCAAACAGCTCTGGAGAGGAGCAAGCCGTAGCCGTATATGAATGCCTACATGAATGGGGTCTTCTCAACACCGTCAAGGCGATGTGCTTCGACACTACAGCATCCAACACGGGAAGACTCAAAGGAGCATGCGTCATATTGGAGCAAATGTTAGGAAGAGAATTGTTATACCTAGCTTGCCGTCACCATATCTTGGAAATTCTGTTAAGAGGCGTATTCGACACAAAAATGGGATTAACCACTGGACCTCATCCAGACATTTTCAAGAGATTCCTCACTGCGTGGCCCAAGATAGGCAAAGGAAAATACGACACAGGTATCAGTGACAATCTAATACAAAAGCAGCTAACTCCAGAAGTAATTGCAAATGTTACTGCTGAATTCGAGACCAAATTAACTGAGAGCCACCCCAGAGATGACTACAAGGAGCTATTGCAGTTGGTTCTCGTATTTGTTGGATCACTAGACGGCAATGTTGTGGGTTTTAGAACTCCAGGAGCCATTCATCACGTTAGGTGGATGGCAAAGGCTATTTACTGCTGCTTAAAAATGTTCATTTTTTCGTCGTCAATTTAAGATGTCTAAAGAAGAAGAAAGTTCTGTGCGTGCCATTTCTGTTTTCCTAGTTAAAATTTATTGTAAAGCTTGGTTCAATGCTCCAAAAGCTCATCTTGCACCAAAGCAAGATTTAGGTATTTTGCATAGTCTGTTAGACTATAAAGAATGTGACAACGACATTGCAGAAATAGCCCTGACCAAATTTTCGAACCATTTGTGGTATTTGAATGCAAAGTTGGTGGGATTATCGTTTTTTTTGATCCCACCATTACAGATGATGAAAAGTTGTTAATGGCTAATAAATTGCTCAGTAGCACATATGAACCATCACAGCACGCTAGGGTTGTATATCCAAAAGTTAGGAAAGAAAACTTAAAAGAGATAGTTGATGGAGGATTGGTAAATTTACTTACCAAAGAAACGTTTACATTCTTTGACCAATTTAATATAAAAACAGATTTCCTAAGACAACATCCAAACACCAAGGAGGATTGAAAATTGTCAAAACATTAAAAGTAGTTAATGATATGGCTGAGCGTGGTGTTAAATTAATAACCGACTTTAACGACCTTCTGACAAAAGATGAAGACCAAAAGCAATATGTCCTGCAAGTTGTAAGTAAATGCCGAGCATTATATCCTGACGTTTTCAAAAAACTACTCTAACAAAAGCTCTAGAATAGATTAGATAACTATGTAAAATTATCAACTCATGTAGGTACTACGTCTGTATCTTTTCTGTATCTGTTTTGTATGTATTATATACCTAATTTTTATATTTTAAAATAAAAAATGTCATTAGACTTATCAGTATTACTTGTTTTTTTATTATATTTCTACTTTAAACTCAAAAATATACCAAAAAAAAAAGCAAAATTTATCACTTAATAACAAAATATACGAAGTATGCTCCTAGTGGTACCAGGTCACGTTTTTGGGGCTAAAGGCTGTTGTAACTCGGTTTGACCTTAAAATAACAACAATTATGTATAGAATATAAATTTTGAAGAACAACATTAGCTTTCTTTTGAGATATTAAGCGTGTTTCTATTATTTACCGTTCTGGAGTTATGGCTCCGTATGTCAGCTTTTTGGCCAAAAATTTGGATTTTTTCAAACTTTGAGCGACGAGCGGCACGGGTTAACGTCGTTTAATCGAGCTTAAATTTCGGCTATCTCAATATCTGGAAAGGGGAATCGTTTTGTGGGGTCCAGACGAACAAGATTCCGACATTTTTTTTTCCCCCTCTATGAGATCCGGTCACTCTAATAAATACAGACAAAAATCCAAACAGTTAAAGATAGGTGGAATGACGAAAGATGTAAAGAGATAGAGAAGTTGCAGGGAAAGTATGATAGCTTTAATATCTATCGAAAAATCAAAGATTTAACTGGTGAACGGAGAACGAAATCAAATAGACGTTTAATAGATCAATAAGGAAACTTCGTTATCGATAAGGAAGAGAAACTGAAAATATGGCAACACTATATTACAGAGTTATTTTCTGATGCAAGACCAGATCAGCCACAATGGTCAATAGACTTCTTTGCGCCCTGTATGCCACTGATGAAGTGTGCATTGTAATAAATGAACTAAAAAATGGAAAAACCACCGGTCCCGATGAATTCCATGGGGAGTTTCTGAAGCTCTTACAATAAAATCTATGATTTAGGCAGAATACCAGAAAGCTGGTTAAAATCTGAGAATATAATGATCCCACAAAATGCAGGCCCTAAAAAATGCGGAGAATATCGAACAATTAGCTTCACAAGCCATCTTTTAAAAACATTTCTGAAAATCATTCACAGAAGAATATAGAAGTTGTGTGAAGAAAATATGTCAGCTACACAATTCGGTTTTCGTGATGCCATGGGAACCAGAGAGGCCTTATTTTCTAGGAAGGTTTTGATTCAGCGATGTAGAGACGTCAATTTGTACCTGATCGACTACCAAAAGGCCTTTGATAGAGTCTAACATCACAAAATGGCCGAAATTCTGGAAGACCTTGAGCTAGATGGAAAGGATCTGCGGATTATTGGCGACCTCTATTGAAAGCAGATAGCATTTATAAAAGCAGAAGGGGAGCAGTCAGAAGCAATATCGATTGAGTGTGGAGTAAGGCAGGGTCGAGTTTTGTCTCCACTATTGTTTAATATATACTGAGCAAATCTTCAGAGAGGCACTGGAAGAGGGTGATGAAGGACTACTGCTTAATGGGTAGCGAATAAATAACACATAGGCTGAAAAGTCCCGGGCCTAACAAAGAAAACACGGTTTTTTTTGGTTCAAAATTAGCTTTATTCATCAACGTAATCTCCATCAAGAGCAACGCAATCATTCCAGCGCCGCTCTAAACATTTCAATACCACTTTTGTAGAACGATTTATCTTTTGCCTCAAAATAGGCCTCAGTTTCAGCGATAACCTCTTCATTCGTGCGAAATTTCTTACCGGCGAGCATTTTTTTCAGGTCTGCGAACAGCCAGTAGTCGCTGGGAGCCAAATCTGGCGAATACGGTGGATGTGGGACTAATTCGAAGTTCAATTCATGTAGTTTTGCCATTGTTTTGATTGACTTGTGCGTTGTCTTGATGAAACAAAATTTTTTTCTTTGCCATATGCGGTCGTTTCTTTGCCATTTCGGCCTTCAAACGCTCCAATAACGCTATATAATATTCACTGTTGATGGTATTTCCTTTCTCAAGATAGTCGATGAATATTACACCACGCACATCCCAAAATACCGAGGCCATAACCTTTCCAGCCGATTGTTGTGCTTTCGGGCGCTTTGGACGAGGTTCACCAGTTGCTGTCCACTCAGATGACGATCGTTTTGATTCCGGAGTGAAGTGATGGATCCATGTTTCATCCATTGTCACATATCGACGCAAAAATTCCGGTTTGTTACGTTTAAACATGGCCAAACACTGCTCAGAATCATCAACACGTTCTTGTTTTTGATCAACAGTGAGCAAACGCGGCACCCACTTTGAACAGAGCTTTCTCATAGTCAAATGCTCATGCAATATAAAGCCAACACGTTCTTTTGATATCTTTACGATGTCAGCTAACTCACGCAACTTCACTTTTCGATCATTCAAAATGATTTTATGGATTTTTTTGATGTTTTCTGGTGTTACCGCCTCATTTGGACGTCCACTGCGTTCTGCATCATCGGTGTCTCTACGACCACGTTTGAAGTCAGCAAACCAACGTTTTATTATTGTTTCTGATGGAGCGGAGTCCCCATAACACTTTTCAAGCCATTGCTTCGCTTGAACGGTATTTTTTCCCATCAAGAAGCAGTGTAAAATTAAAACACGAAATTGTTTTTGATCCATTGTTTTGAAAATAACAAAAGTAGCGTCACTCTTAGCACAATAACTCACAAACTAATGAATAGAATATCATGAAATTTTAACAGCTGTCTTTTGAAGGTTAGTATTAACTGAAAAAAAGGTGACTGCAATAAAACTAGCGCCATCTATGTGTTAGGCCCGGGACTTTTCAGCCCATGTGTTAATGTTCGTTATGTTGACGATACGACGGTTATGGCTGATAACTTAAAGGGTTTACAACATCTTATGATAAAAATAAACGAAGTCAGTAATCGATACGGCCTCGAACTTAATATTAGCAAAACAAAGTATGTGATGGTTGATGGTTAACAATCAACAAATACAAAGAACTCCACAATATTCATACTTAGGAACCATGATAAATGAACAATGGGATTATTCACAGGAAATTCATTACCGTATTGAAAAAGCTAGAGCAGTGTTCCCCAAAATGACATCACTGAGACTCCTAAGATTTTATGTCTTCAGAGTCCTTCTTTATGGGGTGGAATCTTGGATGCTGACTGAAGCCACTTCTAAAAAACTTAAGGCATTTGAATTATGGTTATATCGCCGAATTTTGAAAATTTCTTACACTGGCCATATTACCAACGAGGATGTCTTACGTTGCACGAATGAGAAACTGGAAATTATGGAAACTGTTAAAGTAGGAAAATTGGAGTATTTAGGACACATAATGAGAAATCCCCACCGACATGGATTACTACAGCAAATACTCCAAGGGAAGGTATTTGGAAAAAGGGGACCAGGAGGCAGACGTATGTTCTGGCTAAACAATCTGCGAAATTGGTTCTCAACAAATACTACCGGTCTTTTCAGAGCTGCAGTGGATAAAGTAATAATAGCCAGAATGATTGCCAACATTCGAACCGAATAAGGCACTTTAAGAAGAAGACTTTAGCGATATAAGTATAATACTACTAAAAAATAAATAGGTAAAAGAGATGAAGAAGTTTTAAGCTCTTACCTGTAGACTTCTATCTGTTCTTCTGCTTTATTGTCCTGCTCTTTATCTGAATTACTTTCAGAGTCGGAACTATCCGAATCACTTTCCGTTCCTGATCCGTAAGCAGCGGCCAAGGACAGCAAAGGTTTTTTAACTGTAATTCGGTTTCAAAATTATCAAAAAAATAATATAGAAAAAGTGAAATATAATTTTTTTTGTTTTATTTTGTCAAGTTAAACGGGTCGCAATTTTAAAGTATACTTTACCGGAGTCTGGATCAAGATAAAATTTAACGATGTTGTCAACAGATCGACACTACTACGTTGGGACTTTGGCACAATGACACTAAACAATTATCACCATTACACCAAACATCGCTCCTGATGAAGCTAACATGGTTAGCAAAACGCGCGTCGAGTGCAAAAATAAAGTGTTTGGTATAGTGGTGATATATACCACAGTAAACACACTATACAGTAGCGAAACTCGAGTATAATCGCATAGGAAAATCGGGTTCGTTTTCAGAAGGTCACGTGCCAATCCGTTATGTTAAAAGTGGACCAGCGCGAGATTTGAAATACAAATAAAGTTGTGCAAAGTTTTATCATTCAAAATTATAGATATAGAAATGTTTGAAAATTTTTGATTTGTTATTTAATACAGCATGAGTAATATAAAAGTTAACGCAGCATGAGTAATATAAAAGTTAACGCAGCATGAGTAATATAAAAGTTAACGCAGCATGAGTAATATAAAAAAAAAACAACAAAAAGAATGGAGCACTTTGTTAGAAAAGAACTGAATACAGGTGAAAAACTTGATAGGAAGGTATTTGATGGAATTCTTCATATTCAACTTCAGTTTTTAATAACCTTATCCAAAAATTCAAAAGTCTATCAAAGTTAAACGTCACTGTTTGAGGTTAAAGTTTTATTTACATCATTTTTCAAGTAAATTTGTGATTAAAGATGTTTTTTAAGGACTAAATTAATTTAATCTTAATTGTCATTACTAAGATGTCAACATCTTCTAAAATAAGAGCATTTTTTTCTAAGCAGTGTTGTGCTGTTTGGTGTGATAGATCTCTCGTTAGTTAAAAAACACTGTATCTACTTATTTTTCCTTAAACTACAAAACTATATTGTGTAACTTCGAGAAAGGTTAATATAATATTATTAATGAATTATGAACGTATATGTATAGACCTCTATTTTCTATGTGAATGATTCTTAGGGGTTCTATACCTTTCTGTGTTCTGTTATCTGTATTGCTTTTTGATAATGTAATTAACACTTGCTTTTATTTACAATGAATTAATATTTAGATCAAAGTGTCAATACAGTAATTTCCTAATTATAGTTACATACAGTACTTAGTTATGACCAAGCTGACTTGTTGATTACAACTATATTGGGAATGTGGAATCTTTGGCACAATGACACTACTCAGTATATATCACCACTACACCAAACACTTTATTTTTGCACTCGACGCGCGTTTCGCTAACCATATTAGCTTCATTAGGAGAAATGATTGACTCATATATACCGAGTATTGTCAATTACAGTTTAAAAGGAAAATAACTATATTTAATTTATAGTATAGGTATACAACAATAGAAATAAGTTCTTTATAGGAGGAATATTAATAACAGGTAACTAAATCTTCAAAATTTTAATAGTAACCATAATTACCATCAAAATGGACTTCGATTAGGTGTACTGTCCATTTAACGAACTTATTTTCAGAATATTTTATCCTCCAGCACACATCGTCTGACAAAATCATATTACAAAAATTTCTTTGGAATCACATTAAAATTTTTCTTATTTTAATAGCATATTTGATTCAATAATCCATTTATATCAGTTATTTTAATAATCCCATTCCCCAGTGGTTTTGTGATCTCAACACGACACTTAATATTTAAACTTTCAAACCCAGCTTATAAGAAAATAAAATATACTGTCTAAAATTTGAAAATAATAAATATGTTGTTATAGGTTCTGTATTCCTTACAATATATTCACAGAAATTTTTGAAAGATTGGCATGAAAAAGGAGCAATGTAATTTATAGAGAAAAATAGAAAAAAAAGTCACTTTCAGAGTATTAATTGTACTTGCAATTAAACAGTGTTAAATTTATCAGGTTTATTATTAGAAAAGGTGTGTCAAACAATTCAGATGAAGTTATTGAAAACTAGAAACCTCTTGAGAATACACCTTTTAGAAAAAAATAATATGTTTTATTTATAATTTATCAAATATAAATAGTTTTAAATAACTGAATACTAGTTTACACAAAAAATAAATCTTTTTAAAAACCAGAATTTGGAGGATTATTTATTAATCATAAAAAAATTACACAGGCACACAAAAAAAGTTTTTCACTACCGAACAGATCGCTATACCTATATGTATTTTTGGGCGCTGAAACCGAATCCGAGGTCAGAATTGAGCAATCACGTCAGGATTTTTAAATAACCAGCCGAACTAAGTTTAGAAATAAATTTCAAGCTTTAATGACCAAATCACTCTACCAATACGAACGTTTTATTAAATCAATCAAGGTTCCCTGGAAGGCCGTCTCTTGAGCAAATACGCCTAAACAAAATGTACATTAGTAATGATAATATTGTTTCATGCATTATGTATTTTTTCAAAAATGCATTTAAGATAGTGAAAAGTTGTCTTGTGAAAGCAAGCAATAGAGATTTATTAAAATAATCAACAACTCCAACAACTTTAATCGCATACCATGATTTCTATGAAATCATAGTTTGAACTAAAAACAGAGGAACTGCAAAAAAAAAATCATTAATGCAGCAACTTAAACTTTGACGGATAATACTGTTGATGATTACATGTGATGTAAATAAAGCATAATTAAATTTAGTTATGATTTAGAATAATAGTCTTAGCGCGCCCTGATTCAGTTAGAAATTTCTTATTTGCAAATTTTAGAGCATAAAAAAGTGTGACTCGAGCAAATAATTTGTGAAAATAATTATATGGAATATTGCAATTCTCAACGGCATAACAATAACCTCCTTTCCCCATGATTATATAAATTGTTTCTCAACCTTTTCGATTCTTTTCACTTACAAACGTTTTTAATTCTCTTTTTCTACAAACTCTCTTTTCATTCTGTCTTTATATTCATATAAACTGCAGTCACATCAAGAAACGATGGACAATACATTTCCAAAGACACATTCCGAGATCGGATGTAAACACTGAGCGGCCATTTTGAAAAAGGACCCGTCGACGCACGCGCCTTCAAAATCTCGTCACAAAATTGGAGCTCAGTTTCGCTACTGTAGTATGTTTACTGTGTATATACTGTGTAGTGCCATTGTGCCAAAGATTCCACATTCCCAACTTAGATAAGTGAAGTGGTAAAGTGTAAAAAGTGCGGCGGCGATATAAAATTTACCAAAACTTCTCTTCGTGGTCTTGATTTTAAACTAAAAGTTAATTGTTCTGAATGTGAACCAGTTCTAATAAACTCATGTCCTCTTATCAGTGGTAGAGCATATGATGTCAATAGACGATTAGTTTTTGCGTTCAGACTTCTTGGTATTAGTTTAGTAGGAATAGAGAAATTCTGTAGAATCATGGACTCACCAATTTTCCAATCGTTCCACGATAAAGTTGTGAATGACATTTACACTGCTACAAAAACTACTCGTGAATTGTCCATGAAAACTGCTGTTGAAGAGGCAAAAGAATGGAATAACGCAATAGAACTCACCGTTTCAGGGGATGAAACGTGGTTTCTCATCCCTTTTAAGCGTTTCTACTCTTATATCATTTTACTCACGAAAAGTTCTTGATCTTATAGTAAAAAGTTCATACTGTAAAGCTTGTGAATTTTGGAAAAATTTTGAAGGTACTGAGAAGTATGATAAGTGGAGCAATGAGCATTCAGGTAAATGTTCTGCCAATCACGAAGGGTCAGCTGGAAAAATGGAAGTGGATAATATTGTAGAAATGTTCAAGAGATCCGAAAAACTTTATAACGTACAATATGGTAATTACGTAGGCGATGGAGACAGTAAGACTTATAAAGGAATTGTTGACTCAAATCCATATGAAAATTTTCTTCAGGGAAGAAATGTACAAGTCACGTGCAAAACCGAATGGGTACGCAATTACGCAAAGTAATCCTGGTATAGGTGGCAGAAGGATATCGACAGCCAAGCTTATTGAGGAGTTAATAGTTTACTATGGTCTTGCAATTAGGAGTATAAATACATCAGTTGAAACCATGAACAATGCGATAAGGGCAACTTATTACCATAAAATATCCACTGATGAAAAGCCACAGCATGACAAGTGCCCGTCCGGCGAAGATACCTGGTGTTCGTATCAGAAAGCGAAGGCCTCTGGAACTTTGGACTCCTATAAGCATAAAAATTCTACACCTGTAGTTTTCCAAAAAGTAATTGAACATACGATAGATTAACTGATAGCGATTTGTTAGAACGTTGTTTAGAAGGATATGCTCAGAATAACAACGAAAGTGTAAACGCTGTTATTTCGTCTATGGCAGGGGTGCTCAAACTTGAACTGCTGGCGATCTACCTCAATATTGTTAGACTACGATCGATCGACTCTGAGAGGCTGCAAGTAAGTGTGATGCAGGATTGTCGTGTAAGTAGGGTGTATCGTGGCATAGATATTAGTTTTCCGCACAATATGCATTTTTTTAGTCAAGGTAAGTGTAGGTCTGCTCTAAAATGTCAATGAAAAAACTCATAATTATTCAAAATTGCGAGTTTATTGGTTCTTACAAAACAAACGAGTTCTAGTGTCTAAACTTAACTAAAGAGTGACTTTGGATGTTGAAGCGTGGCACTGCATGTCCTCAGCATACTTTTCATAAGATAGTACGTAATTACCGAGTGCTAATCGCAAGCATGAGGACATATGTTCGTCAGTTAGTCGATTGCGATATTTTGACTTAATTATCTTCATTTCAGAAAATGCAGACTCGCACAAGTAAGTTGACCCAAACATTGCCGTCAGTTGAAGGGCGATTTGCCTTAGATTCGGATATGTATCTTCAGATATAAAACACCAGAATTTTGTATCAGATGCTGTGGCTTTGAGATGTATATCTGATATAATCTGCACTAACTCATTTTCAACAGAACATGAGTCCATGTTAAACTGACTTGCTATTTCAGTAGCTAATTCCTCAATGTTTTTACACGAAAAAGGATAACTCATAAATGATGCGATATTTGCCAATTTACTGAAATCATAAAAAAACGTATTTCGAATTGGCCCAAAATATTTGATAATTCTGCCTCATAAATATCATAATTCAACTGAGGAATCCTTGCTTTCAAAGACGGAAAATTTTTCAGATCCTTTCTTTTCAGTTGATCTATAATAAGTTGCAATTTACTTTTGAATGCGTTTATTGCGCTAATCATCTCAGTAATAGTTTTTTTCCTTTACCTTGAAGCTCCAAATTAATGGTGTTTAAATGCATTGTGATGTCTGTCAAAAATGCCAAATCAGTCAGCCATTTTCCGTTTTTTCAGCATCTGAGTGTCATCACCTCTTTCGTTCAGAAAAGCTGTTATTTCGGGCAATAATTCTTAAAACCTTTCTAGGAATTTTCCGCGACTCAACCACCTGACGTCCGTATGAAGAACTAAATCAGTGTGTTCAGCTGACTCACTATCTTCCAACTGTAATTTAAAGAGCCGTCGTTGCAAGCTACGTGCACGGATAGAATTCACAATTTTTATTGCAATGCCCATAATCTCCTCCATGTTTAGAACTTTTGAACACAAAACTTGTTGATGTATAATGCAACGGAAGAAGAAAAATGAAGGGAAATCATCATTAGCTCGACACAATGCCACAAAACCGTTTTCATTTCCAGTCATTGCTGGTGCTCCATCGGTTGTAATGCACACTAGTTTATATATTGGTAGCTTGTAGTTTGTTACAAAATTGAAGAAAACGTCATATATATCTTCGCCACGGGTCTTTCCTTTCAGAGGAATCATTGTCAAAAACTCTTCCTTAGCCGACATGTCATTGAATACCATTTGAATAAAAATACACAGCTGGGCAGTGTCTGTCATATCGGTGGATACGTCGAAGTGTAAAGAAAAGTATGTACATTCCATGACATCATGTTTTAGTTTATCTGCCATGTCCTGACTCATGACTTCAACACGCCTTGTGACAGTCGGACGAGATAACTGAAGTTCTCTAATAGCAGACATAATCCCTGTTTTATTTTTAAAATCTCCAAATAAAGTCTCACCCGCTTCAATAAATTCTTCCTTCACAACCAATCCATCATTAATTGGTTTCTTGTGTTTCGCCAATATATGAGATATTTTAAATGACGCGATCGTTGCAGCTTTTGATTGTTTGGCTGGTCTTGTGAACATGGTTTGTTCTTTTTTCAAACAAGTTATCAAATCACGTACTTTTCGTTTTCTTAATTCACTCTGTGACGGAAAATCCTTTTCATAGTTTTTATGAACCGTTTTATGATGCCTCTCTAAGTTCCCACGCTTAGGTATTGCAACTGACGCACGACAAATGAGACAAATGCACTTATCCTTTACCATACAAAAGAAAAATTCTTCCTCCCAATCGTTATTAAAATGATAAGTTTTACTTTTCTTCGCAGCACTCATTTTGGACTATTTATTAATAAACTTTGTATTGATGTATCGCCTCCAAGTTACAACTCAGACTGACTCCTATTCCTGCAGGCGCAACATTTATATCGGCGCGAACGAAGTCTCGAATGTTCCCGTCAAACACGCCTCCTGAAGTTTCTAGAAAAATCGGCGGGAATAAAAAACGCGGCTTTTTCTTTGACAAGTACCGCGCGTTCCTTTGATAAAGCCGCCTTTTGCCGCTAGCAGGGGGTTATTACGATAAAAGAAAGTGATGAGGGGGTTATTCTGGCCTAATTGTGGATCGAATAAATTTTAGTAGTTTATTTCATTAATTTCGTTTTAGTTACCTAAAACAAAAATCTGTGAATAGTTCTATATCGGAATTTTTTTCTCGAGATCGACTCAAAAAGCACTCGCGATCGACTTGTCGATCGCGATCGACCGTTTGAGCACCCCTGCTTTTGGGTCTGGGATAATTAAAATTTTTTACCTTTATTCTCTTCTTCAGGTTTGACTATGGTTACTGTTCTTTCTTCCTCTGGGTGTACTTCGGTTAAAACAGGTTTTGGTTCTTCTTGACTAGGCTCTGGAGGAGGCAACTGAGGCACGTTGGCTGTATAAGGATTGACACCATCTTTGTTAAGGTTAGATACTAAAAAAGAATTAAAAGAAACATACATGTCACCGAAATGAAAAAATGCTTTTATTCTATGAAATTCGAGTAAGTATATTTAACTCAAAAACAACAAAAGAGGAATCCCTACCAATTTGTGCATAGGAATTACTGCTGGCTTTAGTCCGAACTTCCTGGCTCTCCTGCAGTTGTTTCTGATAATGTTGTACAAACTGAGTCCACGCCATCTGGTGGATATAACTCTGCATATTTGGATCCAACTGACTAAAATCGGTAGGCAAATTTGCGTAGAGAGCTGAAACACATAGACCAATGAAATAGCCACAAGACTAGTGTCATATTACTTACCACTTTGTAACTTTAAAATTTTAACAATAATAAACACAATATGAAAGCAACGAGCAAAAAAAAATTGCAAGTACTGCTTACCTCCTTGCTCCCCACTTAAAACTGCATGCCTCCAATATTCATAAAATTGCTGCACATAGTAATAATGATGATACTGCTGTTCCAAATTCATTAAAACTTCAGCTGTGATCCCGCCCGTCTGACCGATCGAAACTCCTTGTTGATTGATAACCGCGCCCTGTGCCGCTACGTTCTGTTGCTCGATTTGGCCAGCGCTGTTAATCCCCGCTCCCTGGATACGGTTGACCAATTGCGAATAGGCGCAGTCGGCCGACGGACGGTAGGGCACGCTCGGGATCGGCGGGTTTTTTGGTAGAGGGGGTACGTCCTGTTTAAAAACAAAGAAATAGGGCGTGTTATTGGTTGAAGGACGTCGAGGGGATGTGACCTTACTGATTAAGGTCGTGGCTAGTGAGAAGGGGTGTTTGTAAGGGTGAAAATATTACGTAAAGACTGTTTATTCGATAATTATAAAGTTTACTACTTTATTTAGTTAGAATACGAAAAAAAAAACGGAATTTCAATCTTTTGAACTGCATTCCTGTAGTTAGAACTTAAGGAATGGTTTTAACGTCGAAACGGTAATTTACGTAATATTTTCCGATATTTAATCGCCCATTCACCATCCTGAATAATCGATTCGATTACGGGAACTGCTTGGTGGTCCATATGGAAAGAAGCTGTTGAGAAATGGTCCATTAGTTGGGTCGTTCCATCTGATGTGGCTTACGGTCTTGAATTGAATATTAAAAAAAAAATGAACAGGTTCCCTGAGTCTCAAAAATTTATTATTTTTAAATAAAAACGTATTCATTAGAAAAAATATCTAATAATAAACAATGTCCTTCTATTTTATCGAATTAAAAATAAAAGTATTTTTAACTAATTTGGTAATTAATCAGCTCTGGATACGATCTTTTATCGAAAATATATTTCATTGTATATATATTTCTAATTTTTAAGTTATTTTTTATGACACGGTGTAAAGTCAAAAAAATCTAATAAAACTTAACCTATACTTTTAAAGTCGAGGTTTTTTAATATATGACAAACTCTTTTAAAACAGGACTAGTTTAAATAGGTTTAAAATCTGGAATAACGAAAAAACTCCATATTCATCAAAATAAAAAAAAAATATATAATGTATACATAATAGCAAAGGGGCCCATCATTCTTGCTGCTTCCTATAAAAGGGACAATGCACACCTGTAACATAAAATAATAGGTTATTTTTTTAAGAAATGGCACAACTCACTGCAAAGATTTTAGATTTACTTGGAAAGACTATATTATGGTTTTTCTTCACAACTACTCTGTGTATAATTTTTTTATATTAAATGAGAAAAAATTTAAGAAAACAAAGGATAAAAGGAAAGAGGCGACAATTGATTACATTTTTTTAAAACATTCTTTCATAATTTTACTTTTCTATCCTTGGTTATAGCCAAGGCTCCATTTGTTTGTATCTAAACGCAATCCTAGATTAACAGTGAACTCGAGGAAGGGCGACTGCAAACGATGAGTTACGATTTGGTTGCAAGTAAATGTTGTCAGATTTCTAAAATTTCTTCGGCTCTTGATATATTATTAAAGGTTTACTCTAATGAAGTAATATTATTGTCCATAGGTTTACCTAATAGAGAAGAAAGTAAATAGCATTATGTTTACAAGTCTAGGGCATTTGTTAATTAGTGGACGAAATGGTACTCTCAGTTCAAAAATACTGATGATCTACCGGAACGTGGTTCGAGGAGAAAAGTGTCGGATAAGGACGAAAAATTATTAATTACCATGTTTTCCCGAAATCCTCAACGCAATCCTAGATTAATAGTGAACTCGAGGAAGGGCGACTGCAACGATGAGTTACGATTTGGTTGCAAGTAAATGTCAGATTTATAAAATTTCTTCGGCTCTTGATATGTTATTAAAAGTTTACTCTAATGAAGTAATATTATTGTGCATAGGTTTACTTAATAGAGATGAAAGTAAATAGCATTATGTTTACAAGTCTAGGGCATTTGTTAATTAGTGGACGAAATGGTACTCTCAGTTCAAAAATACTGATGATCTACCGGAACGTGGTTCGAGGAGAAAAGTGTCGGATAAGGACGAAAAATTATTAATTACCATGTTTTCCCGAAATCCTCAACGCAATCCTAGATTAATAGTGAACTCGAGGAAGGGCGACTGCAACGATGAGTTACGATTTGGTTGCAAGTAAATGTCAGATTTATAAAATTTCTTCGGCTCTTGATATGTTATTAAAAGTTTACTCTAATGAAGTAATATTATTGTGCGTAGGTTTACTTAATAGAGATGAAAGTAAATAGCATTATGTTTACAAGTCTAGGGCATTCGTTAATTAGTGGACGAAATGGTACTCTCGTTCAAAAATATTGATGATCTACCGGAACGTGGTCGAGGAGAAAAGTGTCGGACAAGGACGAAAAATTATTAATTACCTTGTTTTCCCGAAATCCTCAACGAAATCCTAGATTAACAGTGAACTCGAGGAAGGGCGACTGCAAACGATAAGTTACGATTTGGTCACAAGTAAATGTTGTCAGATTTCTAAAATTTCTTCGGCTCTTGATATATTATTAAAAGTTTACTCTAATGAAGTAATATTAATTGTGCATAGGTTTACCTAATAGAGAAGAAAGTAAATAGCATTACGTTTACAATTCTAGGGCATTCGTTAATTAGTGGACGAAATGGTACTCTCGTTCAAAAATATTGATGATCTACCGGAACGTGGTTCGAGGAGAAAAGTGTCGGACAAGGACGAAAAATTATTAATTACCATATTTCTCTCGAAATCCTCAATTAACTTTGTGCCAAGAGGCGCAGAAACTAAAGCCGAAAAGTTTGGATATATCGTATGAAACGATTCGCGCTCATCTCCGGGCTAACGATTTGAAGTGGCAAAGCACAATTAAGAAACGATTGCCGAGTGAAAGACACCGAGAGAAACGAGGCGCATGGACAGAGGAAAACATAGATCGAGACTGGAGCAATATAAGTTTTTTTCCGATAAAGCTTCATTTTGGGTTATGTTATCACGCCACGAGCCTAGTCAATTTACCCTAACCGATTGGTCCAGCGCACCGTGAAATACTCTGTGAAGATTCATGTTTGGGAATGTCTTTCGGAAAAAGATTTTGGGAGACGCTTCACCTCTTTTTACAATTTGAACGGTGAAATATGTTCTAGATTTACAAGAAACGGACGAACTACTGAATTATTAGCATTTTGATGGCGATCCTTTACTGTCGAGCCTGCTATTAAAATTAACAACTATAAGTGACAGCACCGCGAATTCACAGCCTGCTTTTTCTAGCAGAACACATCCGATCATTCAGGTTTTGAGCGGCGCTGCACGAGACAGTTAGAAATCTGTCCAGTGTTTTCAATCTGTCCTTACGGCACTCATCGAAGCTGCTTGTGGATTACTGATTTGGTGGGAAACGATGTTATGAATGACTTACTTTGTTTATTTTTTTTGTGCCTGGGCGCTATAGACCATTATTCATTACAATCGTTAGGCTTGTTATCTTACAGGTAAAGGACATTCAAATACTACATATTAGGTAAGTTGGGAATGTGGAATCTTTGGCACAATGATACTACTCAGTATATACCACCACCACACCAAACACTTTATTTTTGCACAGATAGATATATTCCTAATGATTCATTTCATTGCAAACAACATAAATTAGCCTCATTACATTTTTTAGTTCATCGTTTGGTCACTTTCCCTCTGAATAGAGTAAACTTTAATAAAGAAAGGAATCGTATTAGAAATATAACTAGAGTTAATGGTTATGACGATGACTTAGTAAATAAGCTAATAAATAGACATAAGTTTAGGTTTAATATTCAGAATTCCACCTTTTTTACACGCGAAGAGAATAACACCAAGTATGTCTCCATACCATATAATCCGAAATATAACAAGGGACTCAATAAGGTATTTAATAAGGTAGGCCTCACCTTAGTCTATAAGACATGAGACAATCTGAGGAATATCTTAGGAAATTCCAAAGATAAGATTCCTAATTGTGAGAAAAGTGGAATTTATGAAATTAGTTGTAATGATTGTGACAAAAAGTATGTTGGGCAAACTAAAAGGTCAATTAAAACAAGATTTAAAGAACACTTAGCACACTTAAAATACAATAGAACAGAAAAGTCTAGCATTGCCGAACATGCCCTTGACGCTGATCATACTGTAACATTAGATAATCTAAGATTAATAAAAAGCGTATCTGATAGGAGATTGTTAAACGCATACGAAAGTATGGAAATCATAAAATGTAAAAGTAGTTTAAATAAAGACAGAGGGCCTATTCCTTATAGTCCCCTCTACTGGTTACTTGACCGGAACTGATGGCCTTGCCTATGTCATTAGTTCCGCTTGAGTAATTCAAGTTAGGCTGAATATAAATAGGGTAGATTTGTAGTTTAGCTTTAGTCAATCATCGCTCCTGATGAAGCTAACATGGTTAGCGAAACGCGTCGAGTGCAAAAATAAAGTGTTTGGTGTAGTGGTGATATATACTGAGTAGTACATATTAGGTGTTAATTGTGTACCATAAGCTGAGCTAGGATCTACAGATGAGAGAACAAAATTTGCAACAGTGTAAGTTTTGTTCTCTTGTTTGTCGATCTCAGCTCGGCTGATGACTTCCAAGATAAATTGGAACATGGGACAATAATTCTTTACGTAATGATGCTGACAAATTGAATTTTACCAAATTTGTTGCTTATTTTCCTTTCACCTTTCAATAGTAGATATAGGGTAAGTGTGTGGAGAAATTATGCAATTTTAACTAAGTTTTTTTGTTCAAAAATAAATTTGTATTATCAAAACAAAACATGTTTATTTAAACATTTTGAGAGACAATTTAAGAGAAAGTTTTCAAAAATTAACATTCGAAAAAGAAACATTTTCTAACAGGACAATGATCCGAAACATACCGCAAACTTGGTGCGAGAATGGATGATCCATAATGTGCGATAGCAGCTTTATACACCTCCGTAATCACCTGATGTTAACCCGATCGAGCATTTATGGGAGGAACTTAAACGGCGCGTTTGCAAACATAATGTTTCAAATAGAGAAGAATTAAAAAACAGAATATTGAAGAAATGGGAGAACATGCCAGCAGAAGTTACTAGAAAGCTGGTTGTAAGCACGACAAAAAGGTTACATATTAGTTTAAACAAAGTTGTTATTTTCCGTTAAACTTCGCAAACTATTATTGGTAATTATTAAGTGTATGGAGACTTTTGACATTAACTTTGTTTACATTTTTATAACAATGCTGTAACTTCTAAATAAAATGTCCCATAGTTGTTTGTAATACTAATCCTCGTTGGTTAAGTTTCAAATATTAATTTAAACATGTTTTCTCATAGTTCCAATTAATTAGTTAAAAGAAAAATAGTAGAGAAAGTAGGTGCTGTATGGAGACTTTTTGGACTGACCATATATCCTTAGAAAAAGTATGACTTTGATCCCAGTATCAACTACGATTATTTTGTTTGAGCAAAAATTCACAAAATGGTGGACCTCCAAAGTTGGTGATCTTAAAAATAGCGTTTTTATTTTTTTCGTAAAAACAAAAAAAAACATTAAAAATTGAGGAAAAAATTAACCAATCTTTTTTATTCTACTAAGTTGGGAATGTGGAATCTTTGGCACAATGATACTACTCAGTATATATCACCACTACACCAAACACTTTATTTTTGCACTCGACGCGCGTTTCGCTAACCATGTTAGCTTCATCAGGAGCGATGATTGACTAAAGCTAAACTACAAATCTACCCTATTTATACTTAGCCTAACCCTAGAATTACTCAAGCGGAACTAATGACATAGGCAAGGCCATCAGTTCCGGTCAAGTAACCAGTAGAGTGGACTATAAGGAATAGTCTTTATTTAAACTACTTTTACATTTTATGATTTCCATACTTTCGTATGCGTTCAACAATCTCCTATCAGACACATTTTTTATTAATCTTAGATTATCTAATGTTACAGTATGATCAGCTTTAAGGGCATGTTCGGCAATGCTAGACTTTTCTGTTCTATTGTATTTTAAGTGTGCTAAGTGTTCTTTAAATCTTGTTTTAATTGACCTTTTAGTTTGCCCAACATACTTTTTGTCACAATCATTACAACTAATTTCATAAATTCCACTTTTCTCACAATTAGAAATCTTATCTTTGGGATTTCCTAAGATATTCCTCAGATTGTCTGATGACTTATAGACTAAGGTGAGGCCTACCTTATTAAATACCTTATCGAGTCCCTTGCTATATTTCGGATTATATGGTATGGAGACATACTTGATGTTATTTTCTTCGCGTGTAAAAAAGGTGGAATTCTGAATATTAAACCTAAACTTATGTCTATTTATTAACTTATTTACTAAGTCATCGTCATAACCATTAACTCTAGTTATATTTCTAATACGATTCCTTTCTTTATTAAAGTTTACTCTATTCAGAGGGAAAGTGACCAAACGATGAACTAAAAAATGTAATGAGGCTAATTTATGTTGTTTGCAATGAAATGAATCATTAGGAATATATCTATCTGTTACTGTGTCCTTCCTATAGATATCAAATTCTAATCTATTATTATTTTTAATAATTAAAATATCTAGAAAAGGTAATTGTCCTTTGTTCTCAACTCTCAAGTAAGCTAATAAATAGACATAAGTTTAGGTTTAATATTCAGAATTCCACCTTTTTTTTTTACACGCGAAGAAAATAACATCAAGTATGTCTCCATACCATATAATCCGAAATATAGCACCTTAGTCTATAATTCATCAGACAATCTGAGGTATATTTTAGGAAATCCCAAAGATAAGATTCCTAATTGTGAGAAAAGTGGAATTTATGAAATTAGTTGTAATGATTGTGACAAGAAGTATGTTGGGCAAACTAAAAGGTCAATTAAAACAAGATTTAAAGAACACTTAGCACACTTAAAATACAATAGAACAGAGAAGTCTAGCATCGCCGAACATGCCCTTGAAGCTGATCATACTGTAACATTAGATAATCTAAGATTAATAAAAAATGTATCTGATAGGAGATTGTTGAACGCATACGAAAGTATGGAAATCATAAAATGTAAAAGTAGTTTAAATAAAGACAGAGGGCCTATTCCTTATAGTCCCCTCTACTGGTTACTTGACCGAAACTGATGGCCTTGCCTATGTCATTAGTTCCGCTTGAGTAATTCAAGGGTTAGACTAAGTATAAATAGGGTAGATTTGTAGTTTAGCTTTAGTCAATCATCGCTCCTGATGAAGCTAACATGGTTAGCGAAACGCGCGTCGAGTGCAAAAATAAAGTGTTTGGTGTAGTGGTGATATATACTGAGGAGTACATATTAGGTGTTAATTGTGTACCATAAGCTGAGCTAGGATCTACAGATGAGAGAACAAAATTTGCAACAGTGTAAGTTTTGTTCTCTTGTTTGTCGATCTCAGCTCGGCTGACGACTTCCAAGATAAATTGGAACATGGGACAATAATTCTTTACGTAATGATGCTGACAAATTGAATTTCACCAAATTTGTTGCTTATTTCCTTTCACCTTTCAATAGTAGACATAGGGTAAGTGTGTGGAGAAATTATGCAATTTTAACTAAGTTTTTTTGTTCAAAAATAAATTTGTATTATAAAAACGCTATATGTTGGCTTGAATATTCTCTACAATATACACAGGTGTAAAAGTATGAAATGCGGATTTTTTTTCTAAAAAAACATGTTAAATTCGAGCCATTTTTTCACATCTTCGTATGAACCAAAGCGCTGCTCGGCAAGTGCGTGACTCATCGATGCAAACAAGTGGTAATCGGAAGGAGCCAAGCCTGGTGAGTAAGCCGCATGGGGTAGCGCTTCGCAGCTGAGTACTTCCAACGTGTCGCGAACTGGTTTTGCCGTATGTGATGAAGCATTGTCATGAAGAAAAATGACTTTGTGTTGCCTCTTTCGGTATTCTGACCTTTTTTCAAGCAGCGAACGGTTCAAATCGATCAATTGTTGTCCCCAGGTTTTAACAGCTCATAATAGACCACGCCCCTCCGACGATTCGGTCTTGCGGTCGATGTGGATGGTGCGTCTGGGTCTACCCATGATTTTTTTGCGCTTGGGATTCTCAAAATAAATCGACTTTTCATCCCCTGTAACTATACAATGCAAAAACGACTTCCTTTTGTACCGAGCGGCCAAATGTCACACGTGTTTTTGCGCTTTTCCATTTGCCTGTCGTTCAACTCCTGTGGTACCCATCTATCGGTCTTCTGAATCTTTCCCATCTCTCGTAGCCGATTGAAAACAGCTTGTTGACTAACGCCCAATTGCTCGGCGAGTTGTTTTTGTGTTTGCGAATCATCTTCGTCCAACAATGCCTGCAATTCCACATCTTCGTATTTTTTTTGGCGGTTTTCCACGTTCCTTGTCTGCAACATCGAGGTCACCACTTTTGAAACGCCGAAACCATCATTCACACGCATCTTGCGATGGCGCATGTTCACCATAAGCTTCTCGAAGTAATCGGTATGATTCAACAGCAGTTTTCTTCAAATGAAAACAAAAAATTAATGCTGTCCGCGAATGCTCTTTGTTCGGTATAAATTGCGACATATTGAATACAACACAACACTATGCACACACATTTCCAATTTATCACTCGTGCCCGTCTGACACTTGTTGATGACACAACAAAATGGCGCAGTGTCAAATCTTTATATCACAAACTGCGTTGGTGCACCATCTGTCTGAAATCCGCATTTCATACTTGTACAATGAACCTTGCTTTTAATATGCACTGTTTGTAAAGACAACTCTTTTATAACGAGCAATTTTAAAAGTACCGTTTCTCGATATAGTGTATTACGTTCATACGATTTTGGTTAAAACGAGCACGGTTACAACGAGCACTCACTTATAATGATCAATTTTTACATACATACTGCGAGCATAACGTCACCACATGATTGAGAATGCCACTGTCGCAATATACACTTACAAAGCGCCACACTTACCCCAATTTCCACACTTACCGCGGTTGATTCCATGAAATATTTTATATTTTGTGAATCGTTAAACCTAACTCACTTAATTCTATATTATACTTATAAAACATACCATACATACATAGATATTCTCAAATGGTAAAACTTTCCCCTTATTTCAAGTAAAAATGCTAATGAAGCTGTTGGCCTACACAACTAATAGCATGTTCGAAGTTCCTCCAGCACTCGGAATTACAGTTTAACGTGGCCTCTGAGACGAGCGTCTAGAAGCTTATATAAGGGCATTTTTAATACAAATGAAGGCTATGATTTTGCAAAATCGTTGCGTTAAGGTCAGTGTTACAGCTTAGGAAGTGGGTTTAGTACAGTTCACAGTAACATCCATTTAGTTGTTTCATGATGTCAAAGTGCGTCCACCAGTATGATAACGATACCAAACAAAAATCTATACAATGTAAACATATGAGGCCTCCATCAGGGTAGTTTGCAAAAAGTGCTTTACATGTAGAGTGCATACCATATACACTAGCGTCAGAAAATATTTGCTCACCTAAAAATTTCAATGTAACTGCCAAAATTTAATACCTAATTAAACCCTTTTATTATATTAGGTAAATTTAATTGTTCTTAACAAGTGTCCATCATAAAATTGTTTAGATAAGCTTTTTTGGTGAAATCACAAATTAAAAACCAATTAGAACAATTCCAAGTTTTGCAACATAATCGTTTTGAAGCGATTCCTGAGAATTCCAGTTGAAGTAAGAACTCATTTCAAGTTTCTAGGGATTATGGAAATTCCTAGTGACATTTTATGATAAAACTATGCTATAAATACCATTGTCCTTTTGGAAATTAACCATTCGCAAATAGTACTTTATCACCGATGCAGGCTCAATTGTTTCGTGAAAATGCCAAAAACGAAAGAAGTTTCCGTTGAAAATCGGGCGAGACATCAAAATGGTCACTCGAGTCGACAAATCGCGAGCGATATGCGGATGTCAAACAGAACGATGGACTACAACGTAAAAAAATTTTCTGCGGGACATAGAAATCCAACCAAAAACATTCAGGAAGGCCTCGAAAAAACGACTCCCGCTGAAGACAGAGCTATAACAACGGAATTGCCGCCTAACCGCACCAGAAATCACGGCTTAAGTAAACCTGGAGAGGCCCATCCCCATCAGCGTGACAATCGTGACGAACAGGTTAGCAGAAGGTGGACTACACGGGAGAGTTGCAGTGCGGAAACCACTTCTTAGGCAAATGAATAAACGTAAACGATTAGAATGGGCCCGAGAACATGAAAATTGGACATCAGAACAATGGAATTCCGTCCTTTGGAGCGACGAATCTAAATTCGTAATTTTCGGTGCAAATCAAAGAGTTCACGTGCGACGGTCAACTGGAGAGAGGATGTTGGAAGCCTGTCAGTTGCCTACAGTAAAACATGGTGGAGGTTCAGTAATGGTTTGGGGTTGTTTTGGGCAACGGTAAAGTTGGAAAAATCTTTAGGATAGAAGGAATCATGTGAAAAGAACAGTATCAAGAAATTTTGCTAACTCAAATGCTTCCTTCTGGAAGAGATATTTTTCAGGGGAAATTTATTTTTCAGCATGACAACGACCCTAAACATTCTGCTAAACAAATTAGAGAACTTTTGGCCCAATGGAAATCCGATGACGTCCTGGAAGTAATGACTTGCCCTCCACAATCACTCGATTTGAACCCTATCGAATTGCTGTGGGACCATTTGGATAGGTGTGTTCGAAAACTCAATTCATCATCAGAAAATCACTTGTGGGAACTTTTACAAGCAGAATGGGTTGAAATAACTGAAGAAACTCTGATGAAACTACTGGACAAAATGCTGAAACTCTGTAAAGCAGTAATTAAAAACAAAGGAGGTCACATAGATGAGAAAAATCCTGGAAAACCATGAATATTTTTCTGATTTTCTAGACTATATATATATATATATATATATATATATATATATATATATATATATATATATATATATATATATATATATATATATATATTATCCGAGTTGTTGTTGTCTTGAGACTGAAATAACTAGGTGGGCAAATACTTTTTGACGGTAGTGTAAGTAAACCATTACTAGAGACCCTAATGCTTCCAGAATGTTGCCTTTATCTAATGCTCTGAAACAGGAATGCTGTGTCTGGAAGTATGACAATGTCCTCACATATAAGCTATGTAAATCACAGTCCGTTATTAAAAATGGATTTTTATAGAGCTCAAATCTCCACCCTATATCCTAAATTAGGAATTTTATAAAACACTTCTCATCCTCTTAACCGCCTTTTTTATCTCATTTTTCTTGTGGTGTTTATAACGAGTTTTAAATATGAAAAAATAATACTTTTGAATTTAAATATCAAATTAATACTTAGTTTATAAAACTTTATAGTTGTATAAATTTCTATTTATTATTATCTTTATGAACATTTTTAAAATGCCACGCCATGTTTTACATTAAACCCTATTCGGATTATTAAAACGATCTTCGATTAAACAAAAAAAAGAAAATTTTCACCCATTTATTATTTTTTTGATGTTTTTTTACATATCATCCTACATACAATATTTTTAATTGATTCTTCTTTGAAAAGTTTAGAGCTCTAACTTGTCTGAAATATCTGATGATTCTTCTTTTAAAGGCCTAAGGCTCAGCAAATAAAACAGTCACCACAAAAACACACACAAAAACTTTGTCTCTACCGGCAAGTGTTTGTTTTTTTTACCATTTATCTCCAAAGTAACCTGTAAAACGCGTAAAACTACAAAAAACAAAAGTCTGTTAGATCTAAATCTGGTGAAATCGGAGGCACCTACCGGTTTGGCGCTGCCAGCCGAGAGTAAACTCGGGTGGAGGTAATGGGTGTCTTGGTCGTCGTCTTGAGCTGTTTGTGGCGTTTGAGGGTCATCTAGAAATACGAAAAAAATAAAATTTTACTCATTATCATCGATTTTAAAGTTAAGTCTTCGATATTAAAATCTCGGCAAATCGTTATAAAATAAATTGTATATTATGAAAATTTACTTTCCCTTCAATTACGAAAGTCAAATTCACTACTTATTTTAGTACTGCATGTTTGCAGTTTCTTTAGCAAGGAACGTAAAAAGATCAAATCATCATGATCAAAACGTCTAAATTTTTTAAAAACGTATTTAAAAATTTAGTTTCCAAAAAACACCATCAGACAATGCAGTAAAAGGGTATCCTGAGTTTTTTTGGCTCGAAAAGCCTTACTTCAAAACAAGTTGCTTTTTATTATTTCAACTTGTTTTTTTGGGTAAAAAAAGAATTTTTCCCATTTTTTAGCTTCCCTTAAAACCCCCAAAAACCACATTTTTATTTAGTTTTTTTTTTTCGGTTTTCCTTAACGAATCATCACCAAAAAAAATTGTGATAGTAAGGAAGCATTAGGACAACAACTAAATAATATTTTTGGTGTCACGTGACCCCACCAGCCTTCTAAAAAAAGAAATCAAAAATTTTCAAAATTGACGAACCGTTGAGAGGTGACTAAATTTGGATTTTTTTAAAAAAATCATATTTTTTTCCCAATCTAACCCCTCAGAAAAGATTTTTTCTCGGGTGCGCCACTCTTTAAAATTGAATCTTCCTGATTTTTTTGTAATTTTTTTGCGATTTTGACGTCCCATCGTATACACAAATGTTTTTTTTAGCATCAAATTCGTATTCTGCGGAAAATTTTACAAAGAAAACTCAGCTAGAGACCGGATTATATGCCACATAAAAATCTTGAAATATGCATGTAAATATGCGTGAAAAATGCTTAAAGTATGCATGAAAAGGGTCAAAATATGCAATATTAAATAATAATAAAAGTAGTAATTTTTAGTTTCTTATTTCGAAATCAGCATAAAATTAACAAGTTATCGACGATGTTTAAATTTAATTAACAATTATTTAACATTTTTTAAAATTATTTAACATTTGTATTTTTGTACACGTAAACAATAAGGTATTGTTCCAAATGTTGGGTAGTAAGATTGTGTCTTCGATCACTTAAAATATTTTTATAAGTGGAAAAAGACCGTTGCACATCTACTGAGGTAACTGGGCAGTTTTTGAATCTGGGTGCTATGTTAGCACTTATTGTTTCTGGTAAAAGTTCACCCGTCCCATTAATAAAACCATCAATTTGATACAAAGGTTCAAAGCCTGGGTTATTGCACAAAATGTTTTTAAACTTTTCTTTAACTCTACGCAGGAATACATCTGGCAATGTGGAATTAATTTGACGGATTTTATTCATTAACTGAATTGATTCGGTCAACCAAACCTCGAGTTTCAAGCTTTTTAATACCCGCAGGTATGTGGGAAAAGTGAGTGCTAATCAAAGCTATGTTTTTTTTAATATCAGAATCGTTAAATTCTTCCTTGGATTGACGAACTGCCATAGCCTCTGCACTATCGAAGTCATTTACTACACCTTTGATGGCCTCGAAATGTTCATTGTAAAATAGTACAGCTTCAATCCATGTTCCCCATCGAGTTACCACTGGTTCGGGAGGTAAAGGCACATTTGGCAGCTTTTCTTTATAGGCGTTATTGCGAGCAGGTGCCTTAAGAGACACTTTCTTTGCTGATGAAATCAGTTTATTAACATTTCTAAACGTGGATCGTACTTCTTCAGTGAGTCGATAGACTCCGTGAGCAAAGCACGTCACATGAATTCAATTTGGATAAAATACTTGGAAGACTTTGGCTGCCTTGATCATATAGGAAGCAGCACTGAGAGAAATATAAACACTCTTTCATCTGCAGAAGATTCAGGAAATATTTTTTTAATACCCTCATTCACAAATCTGGCGATCGTAGAATGATTTGTCTTGTCAAGTTCTTTGCAGGCCACCAAATAGGAAGAAGAAGGTTCTATCCTTAATGCACCCACAATTAAATTCGCAATATAGCGACCACAACTGGCGGTAGTTTCATCAGCTGAAATCCAAATAATGTCATCCTTAAGTTCATTATGTATTTCTTCCAGAACATGTTGGTAAATTGTTGGTATGTAATTTTTACAAGGTGTTGATTCGTCTGGTATTTTTTGATTCAACCAATATTTTCTCAGAAAATCTTTGAATGTAGGATTTGTAAGTTTGTGGAGAGGAATATTACTTGCAAGCAATGCTTCACATAAATCCATGCTAAAGTGGTTTTTTTTTGTTTGCCTATAGAAGTGGAATCACTGCTACTTGTTGCTGTTATAAGTTGTTGTCATGGGCCTTTTTTTGCAATCCTGCGATATGAAGACTTGTCTTGACATGCTGGTCAATTTGAAACTTTTTTGTGCACGAAACATTTTTGTCGTATGCAAATGTTCCAGGATAATCAGCTACCCACGAAGAGACACTTTTTTTGCGGGTGGCATGGTACACGTTAAACTTTAACACAACACGTTAAAAATTGCAAAAAGACTAGACTGATGCAAGCGCGTCAAAAATAATGTTAAAACTGAAACTTCGAGAAAATTGTTTATTTGATTCAAACAAATATTCTTAGAAACTAACTACTTATCACTTAATATCCCGACCAAGAAACAAAGGAATAAAATACCGTCGTAATTTTGGGTATTGCCTTGGCACTATAACCTCGAATCGATGTTTAGACTATTGCAAGTAATGTTCCGGCGATAAGATCGGTTCCAGACGGCGACTTTAACAATACCCTGAGCAATTCAATTGCCTAGTAATACCGAGAACTACTGTAAATATAGGGAAAATATGCATCATTACTAGATTTTGGGTAAAATATGCAATAATCGGTGAGAATGGTCTAAATATGCAAATGCATATGAAAATATGCAAATGCATATAATCCGGTCTCCACTCAGCTGTATGCATTTCTATTTTTTTTCTAGTGAGAGGAAAATTAATTCGAATCATTTACCACTAAATTGACTATTTTTCCTTTTTTTTGGCCATTTTCTGATAACGTACCATTGTATTCAGAAAGCACATTTAACTTCAGATTCGGATTCTACGGAAAATTTTACTCAAGAAACTGATTTCTGTATATATTGGAGTTTTTTTATGGGCACACAGGCTGGTGAGGTCACGTGATACCAAAAATGTTACTTAGTTGATGCCCTGATGCTCCCCTACCATCAAAATTTTTTTTTGCGATAATTTAAGAAAACCCCGAGAAAACTAAATAAATGTAGAAATGTGGTTTTAAGAGGGAGGAAAGTAGAAGGGAAGTGGGAGGGGAAGGCTAAAAAAAAGCCAAAAATTCTCTTTTTACCCAAAGAACAAGTTAAAATATTAAAAAAAGAAACTTTTTTGAAGTAGGGCATTTCGACCCCAAAAACTCAGGATACCCTGAGAATTTTTGCATTCCCAGGTTAGGATTTCAAAAACTGCTGTTTTTCTGTGTTAAGGTAGTTCACTCGTGACAATCGGAGCCAAAAGTATAGTCCGATAATAAACCCAAAAACTTTAAAATACTCAATGGCAGAGTATTCTATTTTTGTCGGAGACTGTATTTGATACATGGAAACTTTCATATGCAGACACACACTTTTAATGAAAATAAATGTGGCAACGCTGCCAATGCATATACCGAATGCTCTATAGAATGACGTTTATATAGGTTTATTATATTTTGTGTATGTTTACTGTTTAGACCGTATTACTTCCATTCAAAATAAAAAAATATAGTTTCAATAAAAAATACCTTTTGATTATAATCAATTGTGATACAAAGGCAAATCTGCAAAGGAAAGTTCTTCAATAAACCCCTTGGGAAACATACAAGATCTTATAAGGCAAGAAAAGATGAAATAAGAAAATAAAGAGCATCCAAAGATAATTTGCCTGCAACGAAATTTAATGGTTAGAAATAAAAAGGCAACGAGAAAAAATAAAGAAAAACATGAAGGGGAACAGTATCAACCAAATTGTGGACTGCAGATGGACATTTATCATACCGGTGACATTATTAATCCTCAAGGGTTAAATAATATATTGAATAATGTTTCAATTACATCCGAGGGCTGTGGCTTAGCGTATTTCGATTTAGAACATCGGGATTTTTAAGTGCACCTGATATTTTGCAAATAGCGGCGAAATATTGGGATAAAACATTCTATGTTTATATTAGGCCTACGCAACCGCATTCATTACCACGCTTTCACAGTTACGGGCCTAAAACATATTAATGGCGATCTGTATTTATATGGTAAACCTATCAAAACAATCACTTTAAAGGACGCATTAATTTCAGTCCAACAATTTTTAAATTTTTCTCCAAAACCTTGCGTATTTGTTGCCCATAGTGCACCTTTTGATTCGTCTCATTTAATTCAAGGTATAATTAATTTTGCAATGATCGAAGATTTTAAAAATATTGCTGGTTTTCAAACACAGCAAATTTTTTAAAAAAGGTTTTCCTGACTGAAAAGGCTCAGAAATGTTTAAGCTTGGAAAGTTAGCGCATGATTTATTGCAAATAGCACCAAACGAAAATTCCATGAAGCGATATATGACGTTAAAGTCCTTGAGTTTTTGAAAAGAGAAGATTTAATTACAAATTACGTATCGTATAAATAGTGCGTCATGGAAAAACAAATATTGCCATCGTTAATGCCTTTAAAAAGTGTTATTTCAGATCTTATGATTAAAAGAATTGCATCTGAGTGCATAACTTTGAAAGATCTAAAAAGTTCCTATGATAAATTGGAATAGTGCATTTATTATCTAGTCCAGGGGTCGGCAACCTTTTAACTAAGGGGTGCCAGTTTTCATCCATACATTTTGCGTGCCGACATAGGTACATACTACAACTAAAATTAACAAAAATTAACTTAAATTAACTTAAAATATTGCTTTTAGAAGATTTAATTACAAAAAAATTTTAACATTTAACAAATAATTTTATTATACTAGTCCTAAGACCTAGTGTGAACCCTGTGCTTGAAGTTCTTTAGAGAGTTTTCTTATATCCGGTTCATGTCTGGTTATTTTCAGTGTCACACATGCTTCCGAGTTGTCTGTTGTCAGCCTGCTTCGGTACAGGTTTAAAATCACTCTCATATGGGAAAAAAGTTGTTCACAGATATAGGATGATCCGAAAGCTGTAAGCATGGCAAACGCTACTTTCTTAAGACAAAAAAATTTCTCTGGTAAACTCATCCAACAACTGAGTATCTCGTTTGAATGGTTCTGGCAGTCGCCTTCTAATACCCTTCTTAATTCTATAAATTTCGTGTCCATGAGAAAAGAGATATGTCAAAGCAACTGCTGGAAAAATCAATTAAATCTGGTTTGATTAAAAAAGCGAACATAGGACCAAGTTTATCAAAATACTCTTGTAGTTCCCTGCAATGGGAGCAGACAAATCAGCTCTTCATACACACTGCCATCATTGAAGTATCGCGCAACGATTGCCAGACGGGCAATGTCATTAATATCGACACTTTCATCCAATGCTACACTAAATACAAAACTCCGTTTGATAGCGTCTCTCTGCTGTTTTTGGACATTTTGTGTGATTTCGGTAATTCGTCTCTCGATGGTCCGCGCTGATGCCGGTATATCCCTAATCCTAGCCAATATTGTATCCTTATTGGGCAAGTCGTCGAATAAAATCTCGCCAGTACTCAAAAACGTTTGCTTCATAAATTCTCCGTCAGTGAACGGCCTACCCTTTTGTGCCAACGATTGTGCAATTTTGAAACTGCATTCAGTTACCTGATTTTTTCCTTGGAAAACTTTGCTAAAGAATGTTGACTGTTTCTCGTATTGTTTACTTGCTCTTTGTATTGCCTCCCTTTTATCAGCGTTATCTTTAAATGACGATTCATGTCTTATCTGGAAATGTCATTGAACACTAGATGTCCGGAAAACTACGCTTTCCCGACATAGAACACAAATGGCCCGATCGTTTTGCTGTACAAAACCGTAATCTGTTGTCCATGAAGTTTGAAATGATCGAACCTTCTATTTCTTCGCGGCGTAATTTTAATTTTTAAACTTTTCGACGACTATTGACTGGAACGGATGTTATTTCTATACTAAATGATCCAAACGTGTAGCCGCTTGCTATATATAGAAAAATAATGTTTCCAGAAAATTCCAATAATTTCGTTTATTAAATTTCTTAGAACAAAAATTATTATCTACAACACGCCCATTGCAATCAAAGGGTCGTCTAGAAGTTAAATCTAACAAAAACTAAAGTTCGGCAATATAAAAAGAGTTGCGGCGCGCGTCGGAACGATTGAAGTCAAGTCAAACAAAAACCGCCTTATAGCGGCTCTTTTGATCTGAATTGAGGACGTTTATTTATGTTTTTGCCTAGGCTTATATTTTGAGGCTTGCCGTCTTTAATACTTGCCGAAATTAAAGCCAAACCAATGCATTCAGTAAAATTATAAATTACAAAATATATATTTTGTAGTTTTTGGTAATAATACCTAGTGACCTATATAATATATCTTTTTTGCTTGTATCGTTAAAGTAATACTGTCTTCGATAATTTACTAAATTTCGAAACATGTCACAGATTACAGAATTAATGTGTAAACTTTGAATAGGTACGCGTGCCATTCAAAATTGCTTGGCGTGCCAGAGATGGTACGCGTGCCATAGATTGCCGACCCCTGATCTAGTCGAAAAGACAATGGCAAACCACGTGTAACCAATTTACACGAGTAGTAAATAAAGCAATTAATTAGTTTACAAATAGTTTATAGTACTTTATTTATCACTAGCATCATTAATTATTTATTTAGTTTTACGGAGAAGATTTATAAAATCGTTTTTTTAATATTGTTATCAATTGATATGTAACAGTGTTGATAAATAAATATAATATTAAACTTAAAATATTGAAAAATTATTGAACCTACAAACATATTTTGGTCAAATATAAATCTTTTAAATACTAAAGAAAAAAACCGGTCAAGTGCAAGTTGAACTTGCGCAATTAGTGTTCCATATGTTAACTTCACAAAACACACCCCAAATGAGTTTTCAACAAAGTTTGTTTCCAATCTTTACTAAAAATTGATGACCTTGAAATTTTTGTTTTTTTTATATACCAGATAAATTATTAAAGGTAATGCACTCGTGATAATTTTCGTTCAATCTACACCCCCGTAGAGAATATTCCAGAATTTTTTGAAAATTTTTTGATAAGTACTTTTCGAGATAAGGCGGGTGGACAGCGATTTTTCGAGATTTTTTAAAAATAATACAAAGAAAAGTACGCGCAAGTATTACATTATATATATATTTTTTACTCGTGTTTTCACAAGCTTTCATTTGACACCACACTCGATAACCTAGTAAAATTTTTTTTTTTTCACTTCCGATTTCACCCCCCAAAACTAACCCCTTAAGTCAAAATTTACCTTTCAAAACTACATGGCTCTGATGAGGCCATCAATTCCTATATCATTACCAAATTTCAACTTTCTATGACAAATAGTTTCGGAGAAAATCGGGTGTGACAGACAGACGGACAGACAGACACCGAAGTCATCTTATAAGTGTTCCGTACGGAACACTAAAAATAATAAGTATCACGATACAAATTCAAATATTTAATTAATACATTTAATATTTTTATTTAATGATTATAGATAAAGTTGATAAATATATTGTGTTTATTGATCAAATTATTTAACCTACAAATGAATTTCTGGTTAAAAGTTAACCATTCTAAATGCTGTTTGAATGTGGGCGCGTACAATATGATGACATAGGGCGTTGTCAAATTGTGATATTTGTCCCTCACTATGCGGTAATTCTTTTAAACAAATATCAACTTTTAATATTTATATTTCAAAATTGTTCTAATTTTTTTTTATTAAATATTAGTTTTTTAAAAGATTCGTAAGAAAAGTTCTTAAGATATACACGAAACTATGCCGTTTTTTAATACTTCATTGGCCTATTGCCTGCTAATTATGTGTACTTTAATTATGAATATCCTGCTTCGCAATCAGTCAAATTTTTATTTTTTTAAAATTAAATGAAAAACATTTAGATTAACATCATATTTCAACTTTACCAAATTCTTAAGAAAAGTAGATTTATGAGTGAACTACCTTAAGGGGTTATATACAGTCAGGAGGGCTAAAAAAAGGGATTTTTCAAGAATTTTTCCTGAGAAAACTTTTGAATTTATTAATGTAAAAATTTTTACACATATTCTGGTAACTTTTAACTGTATTTCAACATTTTTTAACTGTAAAAATAATAATTTTGAAGGCTGCTATAGCTGATCTCCCGGAGCTCCTCTCAAAAAAGGCGTCTTGCGGTGACCACGATATCTCTGGACTGGATCATCTAAAATGAAAAAACCAAACGGATATCGTTAAAGTAATGTATAATCTAGCTATTAGTCGAAGGAATAAGCAAAATAAATTTTTTTGCGAAAATAGCGTCTTCTCAAAAAAAGGAAAAAAACCGGTCAAGTGCAAGTTGAACTTGCACAATTAGTGTTCCGTACGTTGATTGTTTTTAAAATAAAAAATTTTGTTAGGGTGGTATAAAATGATCAGTGACTTCACAAAACACACCTCAAAGGAGTTTTCAACAAAGGTTGTTTCCAATCTTTACTGAAAACTAGTGACCTTGAAATTTTGTTTTTTTTTATATACCAAATAAATTATTAAAGGTAATGCACTCGTGATAATTTTCGTTCAATCTATACCCCGTGGAGAATATTCCAGAATTTTTTCAAAATTTTTTGATCAGTACTTTTCGAGATAAGGTAGGGGACAGCGATTTTTTAAAAGTAATACGAAGAAAAGTGTGCGCAAGTATTACATTATATACGAGTATATATATATATATGTATATATATATATATATATATATATATATATATATATATATATATATATATATATGTATATATATATATATATATATATATATATATATATATATATATATATATATATATATATATATATATATATATATATATATATATATAGTCAAAATTATGTTACGGTGGTATAAAAATGATCAGTGACTTTACAAAACACACCCCAAATGAGTTTTCAAGAAAGTTTGTTTCCAATCTTTACTGAAATCTGATGACCTTGAAATTTTTGTTTTTTTTATATACCATATAAATTATTAAAGGTAATGCACTCGTGATAATTTTCGTTCAATCCACACCCCGTGGAGAATATTCCAGAATTTTTTCGAAATTTTTTGATAAGTACTTTTCGAGATAAGGCCCGGGACAGCGATTTTTCGCGAATTTTTAAAAATAATACAAAGAAAAGTGCGCGCAAGTATAATATTATATATATATTTTTTACTCGTGTTTTCACAAGCTTTCATTTGACACCACACTCGATGACCTAGTAAAAAAATTTTTTTTTCGCTTCCGACTTCACCCCCCAAAACTAACCCCTTAAGTCAAAATTTAATTCTCAAAACTACATGGCTCTGATGAGGCCATCATTTCTTATATTATTACCAAATTTCACCTTTCTATGTCAAATAGTTTCGGAGAAAATCGGGTGTGACAGACAGACAGACAGACAGACACCTAAGTGATCTTATAAGTGTTCCGTACGGAACACTAAAAATGATTTTTGGCCAAAATTTTGGCCGCTATTTTCGCAAAAAATTTTATTTTGCTTATTCCTTCGATTAATAACTAGATTATACATTACTTTAACGATATCCGTTTGGTTTTTTCATTTTAGATGATCCAGTCCAGAGATATCGTGGTCACGGCAAGACGCCTTTTTTGAGAGGAGCTCCTGGAGATCAGCTACATCAGCCTTCAAAATTATTATTTTTACAATTAAAAAATGTTGAAAAACAGTTAAAAGTTACCAGAACAGTGTAAAAATTTTTACTAATAAATTTAAAAGTTTTCTCAGGAAAATTTCTTGAAAAATCCCTTTTTTTAGCCCTCCTGACTGTATATAACCCCTTAAGGTAAAAGACCCACTTAATATCTAGGACTTAGATTATTACAAACTATTATGCTAAAAAAAAAAAATTCAGTGAACAGATGGCGCCAAGGCTAATAAATCCCATCCTATTCCCATTTTTCAACATTTGAAATATTTTCATTCCTTTATTAACTTATAAAATATCTTTTCCTACCTTGTTTTTTCTCACACTGTGGTTGATATCTTCCATTCTTAAAAGCGGACAAAACGTGTCTATAAAATTTGTACAACGGATCGTTGACCGTCAAAAAGCTAAATTGCGGATTGTCAGCTTGCTTTGCTTTGATTAGAATCTCCATTTGGGGTCCCTGACGACATACAAATAAGGCTGTTTTTTCTATTTTGGCATATTTTTTAACAGTCCGAGGCTGAAAAATATTTAAATTCTATTATTAAAATACTTACCAAGTGTTATAAGAAACATAATACATTTAAACTAGTAAAAGATTGTATCAAAAGCAATTATAGAAAAATAATGACAAATGATGCTACACTATACATAATGAGAAACTCAATTTTATGATTTTTCAACATGAACGCTAATGGTTGCAGTAAATAGACATGTTAAAAACAACTGACTAGGATTTTGACATAAACCTGGATTGCTGCAAAATTAAATAAAAGAACTTTACATTTTTTAGTTTAAAAAAAACCATGTGATATGGCAAATACAAACTGTATTTGAAGGTCAGTATCCATAGCCTGTACTAAATAACTAGAACCAATATTCCTTATTCATTCTTCAAATTTAACTATTTAGACATAAGACATTAGATGAGATTGGGCTTCATTAATAAAAAAAAAAACCGGTCAAGTGCAAGTTGAACTTGCACAATTAGTGTTCCGTACGTTGATTGTTTTTAAAATAAACATTTTTGTTAGGGTGGTATAAAATGATCAGTGACTTCACAAAACATACCCCAAATGAGTTTTCAACAAAGTTTGTTTTCAATCTTTACTGAAAACTGGTGACATTGAAATTTTTTTTTTTTTTATATACCAAATAAATTATTAAAGGTAATGCACTCGTGATAATTTTCGTTCAATCTATACCCCGTGCAGAATATTCCAGAATTTTTTCAAAATTTTTTGATCAGTACTTTTCGAGATAAGGTAGGGGACAGCGATTTTTTAAAAGTAATACGAAGAAAAGTGTGCGCAAGTATTACATTATATATATATATATACATATATATATATATATATATATATATATATATATATATATATATATATATATATATATATATATATATATATTTTTTACTCGTGTTTTCACAAGCTTTCATTTGACACCACACTCGATGACCTAGTAAAAAAAATTTTTTTCACTTCCGATTTCACCCCTCAAAACGAACCCCTTAAGTCAAAATTTATGTTACGGTGGTATAAAAGGATCAGTGACTTCACAAAACACATCCCAAATGAGTTTTCAATAAAGTTTGTTTCCAATCTTTACTGAAATCTGATGACCTTGAAATTTTTGTTTTTTTTTTATATACGATATAAATTATTAAAGGTAATGCACTCGTGATAATTTTCGTTCAATCTACACCCCGTGGAGAATATTCCAGAATTTTTTCGAAATTTTTTGATAAGTACTTTTCGAGATAAGGCCCGGGACAGCGATTTTTGGCGAATTTTTAAAAATAATACAAAGAAAAGTGCGCGCAAGTATAATATTATATATATATATTTTTTACTCGTGTTTTCACAAGCTTTCATTTGACACCACCCTCGATGACCTAGTAAAAAAATTTTTTTTTCACTTCCGACTTCACCCCCCAAAACTAACCCCTTAAGTCAAAATTTAATTCTCAAAACTACATCACTCTGATGACGCCATCAATTCCTATATTATTAGCAAATTTCACCTTTCTATGTCAAATAGTTTCGGAGAAAATCGGGTGTGACTGACAGACAGACAGACACCGAAGTGATCTTATAAGTGTTCCGTACGGAACACTAAAAACCATCAACCATAAATAAATATTCTTATAGAGCATTTAAAAATTTTTTACTTTATTTGTCACAATGTTGAAAGTTCACGAATTGTGATATGAATTACCACTACATCCAGTTTATGTTGTAGATTTGGACCACCCATACTTTTTTTTATTCTCCAATTTGGGGACCTCGTTTAGAACACAGAAATTTTTTATCAAATAAAAACGTCACTGACATTTGACAAAAGTTTTTTGCAGGTTTCAAGTGTCAGATTAACCAAACTTAAAATAAAAAAATAAAAAAAAAATACTGGGAAACGATAAAACTGATCATCTAGCAAATATGGGGGGAGAATCACCTAACATTGAAAATATGAAGACAGATTATAGAGACTTCTTATCCATTTTCAAAGTCAAAATCTGCAATATCTGGATAAAGAGATGGAAAACTATCTCTGAAACAAAGGGACGTTTTTACGCATCCTTAATGTCAGCTCCTTACAAGAGATCCTGGTTTAAAGATATTCCTCTTAGTAGAAAATATATCTCTACTTTTTGTAGATTAAGAAGTAATCACTGTTCATCTCCTAAACACTTATACAAATTAAAAGTTTTGGAAAGTCCTCTCTGTACATGCGGAGAAGAAAGTGATATTAACCATCTTCTTTTTGAATGCTCCAATTTTACTGCTGAATCTAATAATCTTTATCATTCAATTTCCAACTTCCACACCAGATCCCCTATAACCTTATCAGACACTTTACAATCCCATGAATATCTGGTTAAAATAATTATATCTTTTCTAAATTACCGCAAAATCAAATTATAGACACGCTCATCTCCATCGACCTTGGTTGATGCTACTCAAACTCACCCAGGTTCATTCATAATAATTAACTAATCCGAGAAGGTTATGGAGACATTCCAGACACACTGCAAGGTGGACCTTGTCAGATATCATTTAAGATAAAAGGAAAAGATAAGGCTTTTGGAATATAAACCGCCACCTGACCGAACAGCCCTGGCAGCTGTGGTCGTAAAAAGCATAGAGAGAGAGAGAGAGAAAAAAATAAGTATTCCTTATAGAAATTTGACTTACAATATCTATATTTATGGGTACATCGAGTACAGGAGAAGGTTTATATGGCTCATCCTCTTCTTCCTTTTCAGCTACTGTGGGTATTCCTTCTTTAGGTTCAGGAGAGGCTCCAGGATTTTCATAATTGAAGCCAATTGCGTTGGTTTTTTGTCTTTTAGCTACCTCCTCTAAAAACATTAAAAAATAAATGATACTATATTTTTAGTTATTTATCTGTAGTAAGGAAGTCTGCCCAATTAAAGTCTAGTTACATAAAAATACATATACATAAAAAAAGCACCCTTAAATACTGTTACTGTTGTAATGATTGACTTCAACAATCACTCCTGATGATGCTAATATGATTAACAAAACGGGCATAAAAATAAAGTATTTAGTGCAGGGGTGATAACTGTTATGTAATACTAACAGTAAATAAATTTCGCCTGGAAACCTGGTAACCTGAAAATTTTTAAGAGATATGTGCCAACTACAAGTCCTTCAGACAACCGAGTGTCAGGCATCTAAACCACCTCTTAATCTCATATCATATTATATACTGAGTAAAATATTATGTAAAATCTCATGTGTCTTTTTCTTTCTTTTATACCTTTTTACCCTGCCGGGTGTCGGATAATAATTTGTCTATGTATGTGCAATTCTATCCTTTTTATCCAGTCCTTCCACTCATCCCTATCCATCAACATTTTGTTCATTTCTTCTATTGCTTTCCCTTTTGCTTTTCCTATCTCTTCAATACCCCTCATCCAAGTTAGTCTTAGTCTTCCTCTTTTTTCGCTTCTTTGCTGTTTTCATTTCCAGTATTCTTTTTGATATTCTGTCGCTGTCCAGCCTAAGTACATGCTCATACCATTGCAATTTCTTTTTCTTAATTTTTTTGTATTATTGACTCTTGCACAAGTTTCCCTCTAATTTCTTCATTTTTGAGGTGGTCCAGCTTAGTCTTTCCTGCTATCTTCCGGAGATATTCCATTTCTGTTGCAATCAGTTTAGCCCTATATTTTTGTTGTATTGTTCAAGTTTCGCTTCCATATAATATCATTAGGTTCACTATTAAATTATATATTCTTAATTTTATTCTTGTACTCATTTCCTTTTTCCCAAAAATTAATAATAGATATTGTTTGTTTTTTTAATTTTATTGGCTATTTCAAGTTCTACTCTTCCATCATTTTCTATTATACTTACTAGATATTCCATGGAGGTCTCTTCCTCCACGGCTTGGTTCTTATATCTAATATTATTTTGTCCTTGCACTTCCCTTTTATTTATATACATTATTTTGCTTTTATCTACATCTACCCCCCTTTTTCTATTTCTTCTATCCATACATCTATCAATTTTCGCATTTTGGTGTCTCAGTCCACTATAAGCACTAGGCCATCAGCATATAGTAAGCTATCCATTCTGATTGGCATCATATTTCTATATCCCACTGAAGTCTATAGTTTGGAATTTCTTGGTCTCGTACTTTTGAGTACGTTATCCATTACTATTATAAAAATATACGGACCTAAACTGTCTCCTTGCTTTATTCTCTTCTTGATTGTAAATGTTTCTGATCTATTTCCATTTACTTGCAATTTGGCTTGTGTGCCTTCTTGTGTTGACTATATGATTTGTACTAGTTTCTTAGGCATCTCTATTAATTTCAAACAGTTTCCTACCGCTTGTCTTTGTACCGAGTCAAAAGCCGCCCGAAGGTCTATAAATAGTAGGAGCTCTTCTCCCGTCCCTATTTTTCTTTCTATAAGTTGTCTTAATACAAGTATATTATCTGAGGTTTGCCTCTTCTCCCTGAATGCTTTGCTCATCTTCTAGTTTGTTTTCTAAGTTTATTTTTAGTTTGTTTTGTATAATTTTTGTGTAGACTTTGTATACTACTGGTGATAGGCAAATCGGTCTATAGTTATTGCACTGGGTTCTGTCCCCTTTTTTGAATTGGGCAATCTTAAGTTTTTTTCCACTCCTCAGGTATCTTATTCATTTCCCAAGCCTCCGACAATATTTTATACAGTCAATTTATCCCTTTCTTTCCCATGTATTTGATCATTTCTGGGTCTACCTCATCTTCACCACGTGCTTTAGAGATTTTGATGTTATTTATTGCCTCTTCCAGCTCTTCGATTTCAATTTTATTTTGGTGCATTTTAACTTCATGTTGTCCACCAACTATATTTACTTCTATTGGCTGAATTCTGTCTTTTTAATCTAGATCAAATTTCTGTTCATATTGTCTTCTCCAGACTTAAAAATTAATTTGTTAAGGTTGAACATTTTTTAAAAATTGAAGACCTACAATGAAACTAAGTAATACTTCAAGAAAAACCCTTGCTTAACTATTAAATTATTATATTGTATATACCTTTATACATTTCTTCTTCTTCCTCGTTGATTTCCAAAGAATAGTATCTTTCACTATCACATAATTCCTCCCACCTTTTCTCCGACTCGCTGAGTCCCATCCAACGTAGGGTATCATAACCTTCCCTACTCGCTTCATATTGCCTTAGATCAGATAAAGCTCCTCTACCATCATATCTAAAGAGGAAACAAGATTAATATTTAAAAAATGTATTACACAAATGACACAAATACATTACCAACAAATAAACTAAATCTAACATGAACTGAAGGATTTCACGGTTTTGGTTAGATTAGAAATCCTGGTTTTCGAGATTAGACCGTGTCGATTTTCGACCTTTCAGGAATCTTTATTCTTCAAGCCGAGTCATTTAGTATTATAGTGTCGAAGAGTTAAGATTCCTGAAGAAGTTGTGTGCAATCGTAGGCGAAACGTCGGAAAATCACTCCAAATTGACACGGTCAAATCTCGAGAATTACGATTTTTCAAACTAAAACATAATAAAAATGTAACTAATGCACTATTTGTGAAAATGCATTAGAATACAACATTGTTCTAATAAAATCAATAAGGCGAAAATATACAGCCTATTTAAATCCTATTTAAGCTAACAAACCTCTTTTCTGAATTTTTTCAACGAAAAAATAACCATTTTAGACACTTGGACTTACCTATCAATCTTTAGAGTTTCATCTCCCATCCATGGTATAAGATGTTTACCTTGGTCAATATAAAGGGCTTTTTCATCATCTCTAAATATTTTACAAGAATAACCGAACACCAAAAGTTGATCTAGGTTGTCGTCTGCCTTGTTTTTACGTAAAATACCGGAGTCCGATGTACCCCATTGCGACATTTTTGTTTTTATCGTGTGCGTGGTGGATTACTGTGGGTCATATTTCGTTAACTAAACTGGTTTGCGAAGAGTGACAGTAATGATAGAAACCATGTGATCACAACTAAAAATTATGGCGGAAAATCACGTGGTACCTATCATTACCCACGTAGTTAGTGTTGGCTAAGAGAATGCCCCCTAAATGACAAATTTGACACAAATGACATTTGGCATCGTGTTGCAAGATTTCTGTTTTTCGAGAAACGTAACATCCAACTTCTAAAATCTAAAAATTAATTCGGTCGAAATTTAATTCATTGACATTTTTTTTCGGGATGGCTTTGTAATTTTTACTTGTTATTTTTCAATTCTATAGCCAGTGGCGTATCACAAAAAGAAAAGAAGATAAACAGGGTTGTGACTGCGCAAAAAATACAACCCTGAAAAAAAGTCTTATAAGTTGTTCCATGTTATTAGTAGAATTTGTAATTAAAGGAGACCACCATTTTACACATTGCATTTTACAACATTACATTTTACAACACTGTAAACAAGAGAGCGCAAGGAAGA
Source organism: Pachyrhynchus sulphureomaculatus (assembly GCA_019049505.1). Classification (NCBI taxonomy): domain Eukaryota; kingdom Metazoa; phylum Arthropoda; class Insecta; order Coleoptera; family Curculionidae; genus Pachyrhynchus; species Pachyrhynchus sulphureomaculatus. Next base: position 3,681,022 of record CM032448.1, read on the forward strand.
AGTTTATGGATGTTTGTAATTAAGAAATATTGCTATTTTACAACAACGTAAACCAAATTTGGCGGGAATAACAATACTAATAAAATAGATAATAGAAAATGGCGGAATTAATTCTCTGTTTTTATTGGTATTTTTAATCTGGCCAAATTCTCGTTGCTGTAAACATCTTTCCGCATTTTTTTGTTTACGGGGTTGTAAAATGATGTTTCTCCTTAATTTTAAACACCCATACCAACTAGACTTTCGTGGGATTAGTTGTTCATTTTAATCAGCATTAGATATGGTTGTTATAAACATCTTCCCTGCGCTTTTTAGTGTTCCGTACGGAACACTTATAAGATCACTTCGGTGTCTGTCTGTCCGTCTGTCACACCCGATTTTCTCCGAAACTATTTGTCGTAGAAAGTTGAAATTTGGTACTAATATAGGAATTGATGGCCTCATCAGAGCCATGTAGTTTTGAAAGTTAAATTTTGACTTAAGGGGTTAGTTTTGGAGAGTGAAATCGGAAGTGAAAAAAAATAATTTTTACTAGGTAATCGAGTGTGGTGTCAAATGAAAGCTTGTGAAAACACGAGTAAAATATATATATATATATATATATATATATATATATATATATATATATATATATATATATATATATATATATGAGGCGTTGCGGATAGTAAGGGCGAACTCAACAAAATGAAGTTTCGAAAAAATTGAATTTATAGAAAAATCTAAATGGCGAACTCAACAAAATATTGGCAAAATTAGGTTTTTATTATTTATTTATAATTTATTAGCTTTTTATTATTTACTTAAGTAGAATAGTGTATTCCGTGAATTTTTAAATGTTTTTTAAATATTTATTTGTGTATTTTTTTTTCATATTTTACTGTTCGTTTCTGATGCTACACTATCACCTAAAATTGGCAATACCTGGGAAAAAATTAGACCGGTATTAAAAATTTTGATTTTAATTTGATTTTAATTTTAAGGATATTGTTTTAATTAAAGGTTTTGTTATTACAAAATAGTTACTTGATACAACATACAAAACAGTGGAAATATGGTATTGAAACTAACATAAAAAAAACTAAAGAAAAGAAACAATTAATTAGCCAAGTTCAGTTGTAATCTATTTGGTCATCGTCCATAACATCTTCATTTTCGGTGCTCTTATTCGTTGCTGCATCTTGAGAGGCTATAATGTTAGTAAAGTACCGACTCCAAGGTAGGGGAACATACGGTAACAAGTCCTGAATGTCCTTTAATTTGGGGGCTGGTATTTTAATGGGAGCACTGTAAAGTCTCGTCAGTGTTTCACTGGCGAAATGAAAATGATCAGGATCATAGTTTTTCACCTTGCCTTTTTGTAGTTTGACTGCCGTTTTGACATCCAAATTGTAAGCAGAATGAATGTAGAAACCTTGCTTAAAGTTATTTGTAAATTCAAAGATCTTTCCATCTTTAAACTTAGCACCAGCCATCTGCATTTTAGTAATTTTCTTTTGAAAATTAAAGAAATTGAAAATCATGTCCTGTCTAAGTTGGACAACGCAAAACTGTTTTTTTCGGGCGACAGCTTTCAATCATTAACTTATAGTGATCCATTGTATACACAGTGCTATTCCGTATTTCTCTCTCAATGTTCCCAAAATCCCTATCACAGGGAAGGTATGAGTGCCCAGGTATCATAAAATAGTGTTTAATTTCAGTGAACTGGTCTTTGTGTATAAAGTATAGATTTGCCAAAACAAGATTTAAATTCTTGTTCTGTCCAGAACAGTTATCACTGAACATAATAACTTTTTTAACATTAACATCAACTTTACACAAATAATCGTACAAGCAACTTGCAATCTCACATGATCCACGCCTCCCTGTACTTCCATCCCAAAGGTACATCGTTGAAGAACCGGTTTTTACATTATGGATACAAAAGTTATAGGTCAATAGCTTCCTTTTGTAATACTGAATCCCAGTAGTCAGCTTTGGGGTTGGCAAAGCCTGCTGCAAATCAAAAGCTATGACCAGAAAAGAGTCATCGGCATTACTCCTTAATCCCTTAAGAAGAGACTGAGCAGCTTTTGCACGGGTCAGATGTAACTCCGTCTCTTGTTTAAGATTCTCGATTTCAGCAATATTTTCGGAATCGTGCATTTGACTACTTTTAATTTTTATGTCTACTTTATCGCAATAATTACAGGTGGCACTTTTTGGGGGCTCAAAACCAATATTGAACTGCATATTAAACGTATCACGATAATAGTGTTGATTTACCGGGCTGTAACCAGGGTAATTTTCCGTAAGCCATTCATTGTAAAGAGAATAGAGCTTTTTAATATTAAGTCCAACAGGTAAGTATTTTCGATGAGGGCTTTTGGCGCGACTGTAATGATTGGTGACAGTAGGTAGTGACATGATGTGTTCTTTTACTTTAGAAAGATCGTCATTTCCTATTTTCTTCGCGGGTTCACACCTCCCCCTTTGATCCGTTGTAACAGTTCCAGTTCTGCTGGTTTTGTCAAGTACGACTCGAACGCGCTTTTCAGAGATGCCATGAATGTTATAAAACGCAGTACGACAAACTTCACGATTAGCGTGATCAACAGTCACATTATATTGAACGCGTCTCAGGGTACGACTTGGACGCCCCTTTACGTAAGATCTTTTTACATCATTGTAGATCAACAATTTTGATAAGTAAGCATTCTGTAGATCATAGTTTCCAATTTGCCAAAAAGAGTCAAAAATATTGGTGACCAGTTCAGCGCCTATTTTCTCAAAACATCCACACTTGCAAGGAGGTCCAATTTTGCTGGCAACAACGTGCCTTTTGTTATTTCTTGAAATGTAAGCACTTCCTGAATTTCGTTTCAACTTACACTTGTTTTTTTGCCAGTCATTCATCTTAGCAGGTCTCTTTCGCGAATAACCCGACACAGCACTACCATCTAAATGTTGTACACTTACTTCACTACTAGAAGGTCCAGGTTGCGCCACACTTTTCTTAAAAAAAGAAGCAACAAAACATAAACGTATTAACTTCAAAATTAACTTGAACTAACACGCAGAAAGCGTAAAATTTCAAGTAAACCTCATTTAGTGACGCAATACCGGCGGTTGCTCCGCGCGAAATTGTTGAGTTCGCCCTTACTACCCGCCCGGCTATCGCCTGTTCGAAATTTTTCATTTATTTGATACTGAAATTTGAAGGCGAAGCAAGGGCAAACTCAACAATTAGACCGGTATGTGATGTACTATAAAATAGAATTATATAAAAAAAAAAAAAATTTGACCCAATGTTGAGTTCGCCCTTACTATCCGCAACGCCTCATATATAATGTAATACTTGCGCGCACTTCTCTTTGTATTATTTTTAAAAAAATTGCGAAAAAATCGCTGTCCACCCGCCTTATCTCGAAAAGTACTTATCAAAAAATTTTGAAAAAATTCTGGAATATTCTCCACGGGGTGTAGATTGAACGAAAATTATCACGAGTGCATTACCTGTAATAATTTATCTGGTATATAAAAAAAAACCAGAAATTTCAAGGTCATCAATTTTCAGTAAAGATTGGAAATAAACTTTGTTGAAAACTCATTTGGGGTTGTTTTGTGAAGTCACTGATCATTTTATACTTCCGTTACATTTTTTTATTTTAAAAGCAATCAACGTACGGAACACTATTTGCGCAAGTTCAACTTGCACTTGACCGGTTATTTATTTACAATGTTTTAAAGTGGTGTTTCTATTCATTACAAACACCCATTACCCGTTTATAATTATACGACCACCATATTACAATAGTGTACAGAAAAGAACGCAGAAAAGATGTTTATGACGTTTGTAATTAAGAGAAATAGCTATATCGTTTCATAACACTGTAAATAAAAGAGCGCAGGTAAGATGTTTACAGCAGTCAGATTCTGCACGGATTAGTAACTGGGATCTTATTTATTCGATACGATATCTCGCGGCTTTTTCAGAAATTAAACTTAAGGTGCATTTTTAAATTTGTCATAAGCGTCTGTGTAAACTAATATTATAAATTTTCTTAAGAATGAACACCGAAAATTTAATTTTCGTGAAAAATCGTAATGCAAAAGGATTTAAATGTAGTTTTTTATGCATGCAAAGTTGAGAGTGAAAAAAAGTTATCCGAATTGAACGAACCCAATTGATTCTAAATTTTGTTCTAAACTTTTTAAAAAAGAAGATTTACATTCTTCGAGGTAAGTAAAATTATTTATTCTTGAACAGTCATTTGTTTTGTTTTTTTTTTTAATTTGTGTACGTGTGTCAAACAAAAATTCCTTATTAGATAACATTTTTTAAATTTTATTTTAATAAAATACTGTCTCAGTTATTTTGTATATATATATATATATATATATATATATATATATATATATATATATATATATATATATATATATATATATAACAAGGATTTTCTACAGCTGACGCTGTCTTCCTTCTCTCAGCCTTTGATTCCATCCGTTTCTATCTTCCCTGTCTCCATCTGTTAGACCCCTGTCCTCCATAGCCTCGTCTCTCCACGATCGTCTGGGTCGTCCTCTTTTTCTTCTCCCTATAGGGCTCCACTCCGTTATTTTCTTTATCCACCTATTATCTTCGCTTCGTCTTATGTGTCCATACCATTTTAATCGTTTTTCTTCAATGGTGTTTATTGCGTTCTCTTTGATGTTCATTCTGCTTCTTATTTCTTCATTTGTTATTCTCTCCATACGTGCCACTCTACAACATCTTCTCCAATACTCCATCTCTACCGCGTTAATTTTAAATTTATTTCTTTTGTTGATCGTCCATGTTTCTGACCCGCATGTCATTATGCTTTGTATTATTGATTTGTATGTGCGTGTTTTGTTTCTCTTTGTAATGTGCTTGTTCCACAGGATCGAATTTAATTGTCTTATGCATGTTCGCGTTTGTCCTAATCTAGCTTTAATCTCTTCTTCTGATGTTGCGTTTTTTGAAATGATGGTTCCTAGGTATTTAAATCTATCGGTTCCTTTGATTATTGTTTCGTTATCTACTTCGAGATTCTCCACGTTTCCCTCCTTTGTTGTTAGATATTCCGTTTTATCAAAGTTTATTGCTAATCCTGCTTTAGTGTATTCTTCTTCCAGTTTTCTTACCATATAACTGAGGTCTTCCTCATCTTGCGCTATGATTACTTGGTCGTCTGCGAAACTTAGAGTATATAAGTTATTTTGTATTCATTCGAAATTATAAAAAGTTAATAAATATTAACCACCGAAATGAATTGGCATTTGATTTGAAACCAGTTAAAATTTTTCCGGTTCGAATGTTTCTAATATGTCGTCATGTTTCATTTTCCAGGTACATTTGATATCAGTGCAGGTTAAAACACTTAGCTCGTTACTACAATCATTGTAAAAATTTAATTTTCATACAAAATTGAAATGTAAATATTAATGTTTTGTGTGTGTTATGATCTTGCCGGTAACAATACAAAAGAGTTGCAAGGATATGTTTGCATTTTTCACCTTCACCGGCTTTACAAGAGCATTTCATAAATAAATTTTCCCCTGTTCTACTGTTGAATGTCATTTATCTCAAACAGTCTTGTTCGCGATTCGGTCCTGGATATATGTATATGCTGTTTGCAACGAAAAGATTTGATTTTAAAAGTTTTCCCTGAGTGTTAAACTCCTTTGGGCAGGATTTGTACCGGCTCACTTGCAAATATTGCCAACTGTTAATAATATTTTTGAAAAATACTGTTACACTCCCTATGCTTCACACGTTACAAATTTAAATCTGCACCCATATTCTTCTTCTTCTTATAAGAATCGATAGTGGGTTCCGCCGACAGGTAAGATCCCAATATCAATCAGAACAGATAACTAATGTCACCAAATTATGATTGCTATAAACCTCTCTGCACTATTTAGTTCTAAACCTGTGCTCCCTTCTAACTACAATTGCTAATAGCAACCAGAATTTGACGGGATTAATTTTCTGTATGGGTGCATCAGAATCACGTCAAATTATGATCGCTATACATATTTTCTGTACGCTCTTTTGTTTACAATATTGTTACAAATACTAATACATAACTACATATAATCAGCTAATTTTATAAACATAAGTAGCAAATAGCAGGTGTCCATTTGGTTTTCTTACCGGTATTACATAGGAGTGGAGTAAGCTAACTTTTCGTATCAGACAGGGTTGCAATTTACTCTACTGTTTTCTATTTGTCCTTACCGCACTCATTACAATTTTAAATGGAGGCCTGATTTGGCGGGAAGCGATTTAGGAATGATTTAGTTTGTCTTCGGTTAGCTACAAAGTATTTTTGACTCCTGTCCTTAGAAAATTCTACGCTATGAACGATAACTAAAATTTAAAGTAATAAATGAAACAATGTCATAAGAAAAATACGTAAGGTTTCTTTATTTGTTCAAGTGTTGTATCTGTGAAAAGAAGTTACAGAACTCTCATCGCTGCTCATCACTTTCAATTTTCTTCAATTTTTTTTTTCCTTAAAGAAACGCCTTTTCTTTACCTATCGCTTCCACCCTTAGAATTAATATGCCTGAACATCTTTGTGATAAACATTTGGAATTTAGTACAGTTGGCTTGTAACTTGGCTGTATTGCTGTTAGTGGTAAAAGGAAATTCCAGTAGGTGCGATGAAGGGATATCGTTCAAAAACTAGAGGTTCTTGTCCTACTACCTGCAATTGTTTCTCTCTACTGTAGGTTGAAGAAACGGTCTGCATTGTAATTAATTAAAAATAATCAGCCAAGTGCAAGTCGGACTTGTGCAATTAGTGTTCCTTACGTTGATTGCTTTTCAAATAAAATTTTTTGTTACGGCCGTCTAAAATGATGAATGACTTCACAAGACACGTCTCAAATTAGTTTTCAAGGAAGTTTATTTCCGATCTTTGTTGAAAACTGATGACCTTGAAATTTTTGTTTATATATATTTATATATATATATATATATATATATATATATATATATATATATATATATATATATATATATATATATATATATATATATATCGGAAAATTTTCTACAACTGACGCTGTCTTCCTTCTCTTAGCCTTTGATTCCATCCGTTTCTATTTTCCGAGTCTCCATCTGTTAGACCCCTGTCCTCCATAGCCTCGTCCACATCGTCTCTTCACGATCGTCTGGGTCTTTCTCTTTTTCTTCTCCCTATAGGGCTCCACTCCGTTATTTTCCGCATCCACCTATTATCTTCGCTCCGTCTTATGTGTCCATACCATTTAAATCGTTTTTCTTTCAATGGTGTTTACTGCGTTCTCTTTGATGTTCATTCTGTTTCTTATTTCTTCATTTGTTATTCTCTCCATACGTGTCACTCTACAACATCTTCTCCAATACTCTATCTCTACCGCGTTAATTTTAGATTTATTTCTTTTGTTGATCGTCCATGTTTCTGACCCGTATGTCATTATGTTTTGTATTATTGATTTGTATATGCGTGTTTTGTTTCTTTTTGTAATATGTTTGTCCCACAGAATCGAATTTAATTGTCTTATGCATGTCCGCGTTTGTCCTAATCTAGCTTTAATCTCTTCTTCTGATGTTGCGTTTTTTGAAATGATGGTTCCTAAATATTTAAATCTATCGGTTCCTTTGATTATTGTTTTGTTATCGACTTCTAGATTCTCCACGTTTCCCTCCTTTGTTGTTAGATATTCCGTTTTATCAAAGTTTATTGCTAATCCTGCTTTAGCGTATTCTTCTTTCAGTTTTCTTACCTTATAACTGAGGTCTTCCTCATCTTGCGCTATGATTACTTGGTCGTCTGCGAAACTTAGAGTATATAAGTAATCTTCTCGTATTGGGACTCCCATTCCACTACATTTTTGCTTCCATTTTTTTAATGTTTGTTCGAGGTATATTTTGAATAGTGTTGGGGATGTAGAGCATCCTTGTAATAGGCCTTTTGATGTTTTGAGTCTCTTCCCTATTTTATGTCCTATTTTTATGTTCACTGTGTTGTTTTCGTAGAGAGCTTTTACTGCGTGTATTAGTTCTTTGTCACTGCCTATTTTTTTCATTGCGTTCCATAATCTTTGTTTTGGTACTGAGTCATAGGCCTTTCTTATGTCTATGAGGGCGAGGTGAACTTCTTTATTCTTTGCCAGTTTTTTTCCATTTTTTTATATATTAGATAAATTATTAAAGGTAATACACTTGTAATAATTTTCGTTCAATTTACACCCTGTGGAGAATATTCCAGACTTTTTTCAAAATTTTATGATTACTACTTTTCGAAATAAAGTTGGGGACAGCGATTTTTTTAAAATAATACAAAGAGAAGTGTGTGTAAATATTACAATATATATATATTTTTGAACTTATGTTTTCACAAGCTTTTATTTGACACCCCATTCGCTGACCTGGTAAAATTAATTTTTTTTCATTTCCGATTTCACCCCCAAAACTAATCTCTTAAAAAAAATTTAACTTTCAAAACTACTCGGTTCTGATGAGGCCATCAATTCCTATATTAGTATCAAATTTCAACTTTCTATGCCAAATAGTTTCGGAGAAAATCGGGTGCGACAGACAGACAAACTGGCGGACGGATAGACGGACAGACACCAAAGTGATCTTATAAGTGTTCCGTATGGAACCTTATTATTTATAGGCGCAAACATTCTAGGAATTGCATCGTAAAATTTCAACAAACAATTGCAAAACAGAATTGTTGAGAACATCGATAGTTTTTAACCTGCCAAGGGTGATGATCAGTGGCGAAGTCAAATTGTAGGGTCTGGGGGGGGGGGGGGGGGGGGGAGATCGATCCAAACGGCGTTTTTAGGAAAAAAGAGAACAACGAACTATAATAAAAAAAAACCGGTCAAGTGCAAGTTGAACTTGCACAATTAGTGTTCCGTACGTTGATTGTTTTTAAAATAAAAAATTTTGTTAGGGTGGTATAAAATGATCAGACTTCACAAAACACACCCCAAAATGAGTTTTCAACAAAGTTTGTTTCCAATCTTTACTGAAAACTGGTGACCTTGAAATTTTGGTTTTTTTTTCTATACCAGATAATTTATTAAAGGTAATGATAATTTTCGTTCAATCTATACCCCGTGGAGAATATTCCAGGATTTTTTCAAAATTTTTTGATCAGTACTTTTCGAGATAAGGTAGGGGAAAGCGATTTTTCACGATTTTTTAAAAGTAATACGAAGAAAAGTGTGCGCAAGTATTACATTATATATATATTTTTTACTCGCGTTTTCACAAGCTTTCATTTGACACCACACTCGATGAGCTAGTAAAAAAATTTTTTTTTACTTCCGATTTCACTCCTCAAAACGAATCCCTTAAGTCAAAATTTATGTTACGGTGATATAAAATGATCAGTCATTTCACAAAACACACCCCAAATAAGTGTTCAACAAAGTTTATTTCCAATCTTTACTGAAAATTGATGACCTTGAAATTTCTGTTTTTTTTATATACCAGATAAATTATTACAGGTAATGCACTCGTGATAATTTTCGTTCAATCTACACCCCGTGGAGAATATTCCAGAATTTTTTCAAAATTTTTTGATAAGTACTTTCCGAGATAAGGCGGGTGGACAGCGATTTTTTTTCGCGATTTTTTACAAATAATACAAAGAAAAGTGCGCGCGCAAGTATTACATTATATATATATTTTTTACTCGCGTTTTCACAAGCTTTCATTTGACACCACACTCGTTTACCTAGTGAAAAAATTTTTTTTCACTTCCGATTTCACCCCCCAAAACTAACCCCTTAAGTCAAAATTTAACTTTCAAAACTACATGGCTCTGATGAGGCCATCAATTCCTATATTACTACCAAATTTCAACTTTCTATGACAAATAGTTTCGGAGAAAAAAACGGGTGTGACAGACGGACAGACGGACAGACAGACGGACAGACACCGAAGTGATCTTATAAGTGTTCCGTACGGAACACTAAAAAAAAATACAATCTGGCCCCTACTTTACTACGCTATTGGTGATGATGACGTTGATGATGAATGACGTTCCATAGGATCACAACAATCCCTTATCTATGAACCAAATTAAAATTTTAGGTGATTTCAAAAGGCTATATTTCTTATATTAATTAACTTTTGTGTACAAAATTGATTATCTTAATGGGATTTACAACCTAGCAAAAAAAACCTCAACTAAACATTTATTTTATATTTTATTATTTTTTGTCTAGAGGAAGTTTATAGTTACCTGAATTTCCTAATCTTAGTTTTGACTCACGGTGTACATTTAAAGATAATATACAAAATTATAGATAGTACGACCATAAAAAATTTCGAGAATCCTTGAGAGTGAAAATAGTCTGGCTTGCGTTTATCTGGTTTCATTTCTCAAGCATAACAAGATAATCCAAATACTTAATTAAAAGTTATCATTTTTTTAATAAGTACACGGGAAAATATAGATAGTGCTGGGTAAAATTTATAGAATTAAAATTGATTTTATTTAAAACAATATTTAGTGTGTGAGATAACAAATACTATCTTATAATTTATTAATACAATAATATGAAATATATTTATTTATTTATAAGTACTTACTTCTTCTAGGCTTAGTGCAGTTGTTTTTAAATACTTAACTTATAGTTCATGTGAAAAAAATGGATCTGTACAGTATTGTAAGCATAGAAGCATTTTTACTTGTACCCTTTGTGTGTTATTTTTTGTTTTTCATTAAAAATGGGGGAAGAAGTTTATATACTAACAGAGGTAAGGCCCTGATAGTGTAAGAGATAAGATTATATCCTCTATAGGCTACTATAAGTTATTACGTTAAGTGTGGGAAATGTCACATTACAGCACAAGGGCTGAAGAATGTAAGCTTTAACTTTTCAGAAGAAACTAAGTTCTTACCTTCTTTGGAGGCAAAGAGGGATCCCTACTGCATCCACGTCTGCTATTTGGATGCTCCAGTTTCTTTAGCAAACATTGGGATCTGCATTCGTTGATCTGACAGCCGCAAATCCCCCATAAAGCTGTTGGTTTCTTCAGTTCTTGCACCAATCGATCTCCTAACCTGGAGTCATCCTAAATTGGACTTCGACCCCATTGAAATTATTTGTACCAAAGTCTTACTAGAAAATAAGATGAACCGTTGTTGCCGTACATCTAAGATTTTTTTATAGGCATAATAATAAATTAACGCCCAGCAAACTGAGTGACTATGATAGAGGAATGGAGTTCCCCGACATAACTATGTCGGGTTCAACATCGTCAATTTTTTTAGAAAAAAGCTGCAATATCCTTTTATGAATAACTTTTAGTCCATTTCTCTCTTGGCGATGTTCCAAATTAGAAAAAAAATGTAAAAACTGCAAAATGAAACGAACTCGTACAAAGTTTAGGAAAAGTACAGGGTGAGTCAACGATAGAGAAAAGTTCATTATCTCATTTGTTTCGGGAATGTTAAATACAATAGTTTTAGGGAATATTAAGTTGCATAGTTTAAAATTATTTCTGAGTATACAGGATACTTCAAAAAATTGTGGCCGATAACATGTTTTTTTAACTGGACCATCTTATTTTCTAATTTATTTTTAATTTCTGCGTAAAATTTTATAACTTTTTTATTAATAATGTTATATACCTAAACCTAGTAGTGTTTCTAATATTTCAATTTTTTTAAAAAAATACTAGTTTTCAGTTTTGTAAAAAATTGCTGGTAGCGCCATTGTTTCTGAAGGTGAAATACTCATAATTGGTACGAACGTTCTATAGAGATGAAAAAAAGATATATGTAAAGAAATTTGAGTTAGATGCTACAGGGTGTTCAAAATAAATTTATGCATTTCGACTATTTTAAATTGAAAAATCTCAAATTTTTTTAAAGACACACCCTGTATATTCTTATTTTGTCTGATAGATTTTACAAAACCCTCCAGCTTTTATTAAGTATGTCATATACCTATTTCTAATAGTTTTCGATTTATTTTGAATTTTTCAATTTTTACCCTTGTTTTTGTTACACTTACGCTATAACATCATAGTTGCCAAGACAAAACAAAAATGTCGGCAATGTCAAACTTTGACATGTCTATTAACCAAGTAAAACTAGTTTAATTTGTTGTAGTAAGTGACGTATAAAGGTAATAGTTATGGATTTTCCTAAAAATGAATTAATTGATATGGTTTATATACTGGGCGAGGCGGGAAAAAATTGTATTTTGGCAGTAAGGCTTTACGGAGCGAAGTACCCTAATAGACGTATACCATCTAGAAATTCTTTTCAGTGCTTAATGGAATGGTTTGATGGTAATGGTAGCGTTGAGTATACGAAACGGAAAGTAGTAAACCAGAATGCTACTAATGAGGGAAAAGAAATGGAGATTTTACTTCATGTTGAAGATAATCGCCAGGTCATCAGCCGTCAACTAGCTGACTTATCTGACACATCCCAATCTACGGCTAATCGCACCACGAGAACATACAAGTATCATCCCTTTCATATTGAACTACACCAAGAACTTCAAGACCGTGATTTTGAACGACGAGTAAATTTTTGTACCACCATGAATGGAGCAATAGAGGCCGATCCAAATTTGTTATCTAAAATAATATTTTCTGATGAAGCTACTTTTCGCAGTAATGGAACAGTTAACATCCATAACATGCATTATTATTCAACAGTTAATCCATTTTGGGCCCGAGAAGTTCAAAACCAAAACTATTGGTCGTTTAATGTATGGTGTGGAATATTAAATTTTCGAATTATTGGTCCATATTTTTTCCGCGAACCGCTTAACGGGCCTAGATATCTAAATTTTTTGCAAAACGAATTATCTCAGCTTCTTGAAGAAGTTGATAACTTTGAAAGGGGAGGAAATGTAGATTCAACAAGACGGAGCTCCTGTTCATTACCACCGGGAAGTTCAGGAATTTTTAAAAGATCGTTATCCACCAAAATGGATCGGTAGGGACAGATTCATTCAGTAGCTCACTCGATCATGTGACTTACCACCTTTAGACTTCTTTTTGTCGGGCTACATTAAAGATTATGTTTATATGAATCCCCCTACAACATATGGAAAATAGGACGCGGGATGCGTGCAGGATAATAACGCCTTTTATGCTAAGGAAAGTGAAGGAAAATATAGTAAAACGATTAAACATGTGTATTCAAGTAGACGGGCATATTTTTGAACATTTATTACGTCACTAGCCGCGCCCGCGGCTCCGCTCGCGTGGACTTGATTCACCTTTATCGTCATTGCTTATTCGTTATGTTTATATTATTATATAGCTCAAGGGGCCTTAGAGACCCATGGCTTGGTTGCATACTTGTCTCCACTTCTTTTTGTCTCCTGTTAGCTTTTCCCAGTGCGGGATTCCCATCAGCTCCGGATCTTGCTTTACTGCCTGAATCCATGTAGATCGAGGTCTATCCTTGCCTCTGCTTCCAACCACTCCTCTTATTAGGGCTTGCTTTGCCTGTCTTTTTTCCTTCATCCTTGCCACGTGTCTCAACCATCCTAATCGCTGGCTTATTGTGATTTGGCTTAAAAGGGGTTTCGTATATAGGCATTTTAATTCGTAGTTTGTTCTTCTTCTCCACAGTCCCTCTTCTTTCCTTCCTCCGTAGATTTTTGTCAAAGTTTTCCTTTCCCACACCTCCAACGTCTCCTTTTCTCTTGCATTCAGTTTCCACGTTTCGCATCTATATGTCACCGTGGGTCTGACAACTGTCGTGTGTATTCTTTTTTTGTTTTTCTTGATACATTCTTTGATTTCAATATTTGATTCATTGCCCCCAAACATCTCTGTCTTTTCGCTATTCTTTCTTGTATCTCCGTCCTTTCTTGTCCACTTTCTGTTATTGTTACTCCCAGATAATTAAATTTGTCTACTTTTTCAAACATATATTTTTTTCCCTAAGTTGTTTATTATATCTAAACTTTTGTTATGTTTATTATCCTTCTTCTTTGTAATTTCCATGTATTTTGTTTTTTCCTCATTTATCTTTAGTCCTCTCATCCTTCCCCTTTCTTCTATCCTACTTATGGCTTTTTTGAGGTTCTCTTTTGCTCTTGCAATCACTGCTACATCATCCCCATAGGCCAAGCATTGGCAGGTTTGTTGGTATATCGTTCCATTTGTTTTTATTTCTGACTCCCGGATTATCTTCTCTAGTACCAAGTTAAATAGACATGTGGACACTGGTCTTAATCTTTTTTTCACCTTAAACTTGTCTGCTACTTTGCCCTCAACCAACACTTTATTTTCTGTGTCATTCAGGGTCATTCTCACCATGCGAATCTATTTACTTGGAATTTTTAGTTCTTCCATTATCTTGTAGAGTCCTTCTCTATTTACAGAGTCATATGCTTCTCTGAAATCCACAAAGACTAAGTGTAGTGCCAAATATTGTTCTAAGCTATTATCTTGGATTTCCTTAATCGAAATTATTTGGTCTGCAACCGATCTATTTTTCCTGAATCCACACTGGTACTCTCCCAGAATAGACCCGGCTTTTTCTGCTTGTCTGTTTTTGATAGTCAACACTACTATCTTGTACACGACATCCAGTAAGGCTATTGGTCTAAAATTAGCGCATATAGTTTTGTCTCCTTTTTTTGTATATTGGACAAATGAGCGACTCTCTCCAGCTCGCTGGCATCTTTTCTGTTTCCCATATTTCTTGCACCAACCGGCATATTTCATTTTCCAGATCTACTCCTCTAGCTTTTATCAGTTCTACAATTTCCACCCGGGGTCTTATTTTTTTTGGGTTCTGAGTATTTCTCTTATTTCTTCTTTGCAGGGTTTATTTGTCTCCTCCTGCCCTTCAGTTAATTTTGCTTCCTATTTCTCATTCAACTCATTTTCATCTCCATTTAGTGTTTCGTTAAAGTATTCCCCGATCTATTCAGTCTTTCTGCGACGCTTACTGCTATACTTCCATCTTTTTCCTACATATTAGACAGACAGACAGAGAGACGTTACGTTTTATATATATTATAGATTTTTTTGACATATATTAAATTAAGAATTTTTAAAAAATCACGTAAATCGGATGAGTGGTTCTCGAATGATAAGCACACCAACGGACAGACAGACAGACAGAGAGACGTTGCGTTTTATATATATTATATAGATTATTATTATTATTATATAACCTGGTCAGAGAACATATGTATGAATTTAAAAAATCACGTAAATCGGATAAGTGGATCTCGAGGGATAAGCGCACTAACGGACAGACAGACAGACAGAGAGACGTTGTATTTTACATATATTATAGATATAGATTATTATTATTACTATATAACCTGGCCAAAGAATATATGTATGAATTTAAAAAAAGACACGTAAATCGGATAAGTGGTTCTCGCCTGATAAACGCACTAATGGACAGACAGACAGACATTGTATTTTGTATATATTATAGATTATAGATATTCTCTGCTACATAATATTGTTCCAGATTTAATGGTTTAGGCTGTGTACTGCAAAGGAACGCGCTAGCGGCAAACTTTTTTCCAACTTCATTCACTATTATCGTCACTGCTCATTCCCTATGCTACCTATCGTAATAAAATATAGCCTATAACCTGGCCAGAGAACATATGTATGTTTTAAAAAAAAATGTACGTAAATCGGATAAGTGGTTCTCCAGTGATAAGCGCACAAACGGACAGACAGACAGACAGACAGACAGACATTTTATATATATTATAGATAATAATTAATTATTAGTTAAGTTAAACTATATTAAAATTATTATTAACTATTTGTTTATGTTTTCACAATAGCGTAAGTGTATTAAAAATAAAGGTAAAAATTGAAAAATTCAAAATAAATCGAAAACTATTAGAAATAGGTATATGACGTACTTAATAAAAGTTGAATGGTTTTGAAAAATCTATCGGAAAAAAATAATAATATACAGGATGTGCCATTTAAAAAATTTGAGATTTTCAATTTAAAATAGTCGAAATGCATAAATTTATTTTGAACACTCTGTAGCATCTAACTCAAATTTCTTTACATATCTCCTTTTTTCATCTCTATAGAACGTTCGTACCAATTATGAGTAATCCCTCTTCAGAAACAATGGCGCTACTGGCAATCTTTTACAAAACTGAAAACTAGTAATTTTATTTTAAAAATTGAAATATTAGAAGAACTACTAGGTTTAGATATATAACATTAATAATAAAAAAGTAAAATTTTACGCAGAATTTAAAAATAAATTAGAAAATAGGATGTTCCATTTAAAAAAACATATGTTATATCGGCCACACTTTTTTGAAGTACAGTTAAACTGTGCACCTAAACATTTCCCTAAAACTATTGTATTTAACATTTTCTCGTCATTCCCGAAACAAATGAAATAACGAACTTTACTCTATCGTTGACTCACCCTGTACAGCGCGACGACAGTAACTAACACGTCATTTTCTTGGCTAGGTAGATAACTTAAAAAAGCCTTTCGTATATTTTGAAAATATATTGATATATCGCGAGTATGGTACAAAATGAAATGTTGTATGATATATGATTGGGAACTGATTATTGATTGAAGCACTTAGGTCTCACTTTCTTCGTCCCTTGATTCAAATAAATAAGTCATTTATGGATTTCCAAATAATTATCATGAAATAACATATCTAGTTATCTGATAATTAAAATTACGTTAATTCATTTTTCCTCAATTATTATTATATAACTGTGAGACAAAAAAAGCAAACGTAACGTAAAAAAGTCTTAAATTAAAGCTAATTAAAAATCTAGAAGAACCTATTTTTCCATTTTTTTATTTAGGGGCAACCACTCCCTCTTTTGAGGGTTAAAATGAAAATAATAAAATATTTATGTTGTGTAATTCACGAAAATAGGTCAAGAATTTACATATTTTCAATCCAATACCGTATAATATACTACCCTCTAAAAGAGGCTTGCAATAAGAAGGGTATCCTGCTATTTATATATCCAGCATAAGTCTTCAAGCTGAAAAAAGTTAATGAAAATAATACTGATAAGATACCATGGAATGGTATTCCATGGCTTTCAAAGTTATAGCTGAACGGTAGTCACCCCCTAAAAGGAGGTTGAAATGCGTTTCAGTACCGTTATAATGTAAAAAAAAATGACTTCTGACTATAGGAGAAAATTCAGAAACTTTTTTTTATTTGCATCCTTTTAACTCTCAAAGTAGTTATCCCTAAATAAAAAAAAATTACGTTAAGTTTGTTTTTTTTGTCTCTAAGTTATGGAGGTTGCAAATACGGGCTAATTTTGCGGTCACAATGATAGTTTTTTGGATCTTAACCATATTTTTGAGCCAATCTGATAAAACTAATATCAAATTTGGATTCAGCAGACAAAAATACATAGGAAATGACCTGTCATATGTCCAGTACCAGACAATTTTTTTGTGTGTGCCTGTGTTATCAGCTATTAAGTTTGTTAATTCAGTATTTTGTTCTTATAGACTGGTTTTATCCTATAAAATTGTATCTAGCCAAAAAAGTTGTGAAATTAGGTCAGGAAAGAAGGCGCAAATATAAGGATAATCCAATTTTTAAATTACCATTTAATCCGGAACCGGAAGTTGAATTTTCAGGCAGACAGGTAAAGCTTATTTGATTTATTACCAGCATTTAAAAATTTCTATATTTTTACGCATATGATACTATTGCATATAAAACTATACTACAATAACCGGTCAAGTGCAAGTTGAACTTGCGCAATTAGTGTTCCGTTACGTTGATTGCTTTTAAATTAAAAAATTTTGTTACAGAGGTATAAAATGATCAGTGACTTTCCAAAACACACCCTAAATGAGTTTTCAACAAAGTTTGTTTTCAATCTTTACTGAAATCTGATGACCTTGAATTTTTTTTTTTTTATATACCAGATAAATTATTAAAGGTAATGCACTCGTGATAATTTTCGTTCAATCTACACCCCGTGGAGAATATTCCAGAATTTTTTCAAAATTTTTTGATAAGTACTTTTCGAGATAAGCGGCGGGACAGCGATTTTTCGCGATTTTTTAAAAATAATAGAAAGAAAACTGCGCGCAAGTATTACATTATATATACATTTTTTACTCGTGTTTTCACAAGCTTTCAATTGACACCACACTCGATGACCTGGTAAAAATTTTTTTTTTTCACTTCCGATTTCACCCCCCAAAACTAACCCCTTAAGTCAAAATTTAACTCTCAGAACTACTTGGCTCTGATGAGGCCATCAATTCCTATATTATTACCAAATTTCAACTTTCTATATCAAATAGTTTCGGAGAAAAAATCGGGTGTGACAGACAGACAGACACCGAAGTGACCTTATAAGTGTTTCGTACGGAACACTAAAAAGGAATTATCCATTAACTACAAGGAATCGTCAAAAAATACATTTAAAATTTTTCGAGGAAAATAGTTTTAAACATTTTTTGAGTAGCTCTTTTCATATGGTTATTGCAAATAATTGCAACAACAGAAAGTGTCAATGTAGCTGACGACGGTGAGAAATTAAATGAATGTTGAATTAGTGTGACTAACTAGGTCTCAAATATGATAAACAAGATAAAATTTGAAAATGAAAATTTATGTTTTCTTTAAAAAACTTAGAAAACTACTATTCCTTCCTATAATCTCCCCAAATTCCTAGTGATCTTTTAAAAAAGATAATTGCCATTCAACTCATTGATAAGATAATAAACTATCCTAATTGTCTGCCAAGCTGACCCTAGCAAAAGCTTGTGCAGAAAGTACAAAACTTTCCATGACAATTTAAACTAACTTTTCCTCAATATAAAGGGAAGCAAAGTTCTTGTTTCCGTCTCCAACTTACATAACAGAAAATTTAAGAAATTAGTGGAAATTTACAAGCACTCTAACAGCGTTAATAAAAACAGTGGAAAATGATCACTCTTTAGTTCCAAAAACCATGATTTCTTTGTGCAATATCTGACTAGCCATACACTCAAATATATACTCGTCCATCCTTTATCTTAATTTTTCCCGACACTTGATATAAACAGTCTTTCGTTTTTTTTTTGATAAAATCGACGCTTTATACGTATAATATATAATTTTAGGAAACTCACTACCAAAGTTTTCAAGGATGTGACCAAAAAGGGAACAGCCTCTCTCTAAAATTTACTTTTAGATCCGACAAACTAGCTGAAATAATTCTGGTTCTAAAACTAGCAAATGGGACTATTTACACTTTTCCAGGTATTTTGAGACTTTATAATGTCCTATTTTAGTGTTATTAATTATTTTATTACTATTTTTAGGATCTGAAAAAGTCTATGTAACGAACATAAAAAATCACCAATGGAAGATAAATGGATTAGTTATAGAAAATTTAGAGCCTTACAAGAGAGTGAGGATAGTGTACAATGGCCTTCTCCAGAATATTTCTTGTGTAAATTATGAGAAGATTGAACATGTCCAGTTTAATTTTATGTAAGTCCACACACACCACCAACTTTTATTTATAATTGATTTTGCCCTAGTTACTTGTATGAATACTAAAATTGAACGAAGAACATATTTCAGTATTTATTCACTGTGCGGCATTAGCAGATATAAATTTTTATATACATACGTGGGGTAAAACTGTTCAATTTTAGTTAGTCTATCTGTCTGTTGGTATGATAACTTTCGAACGAAATAATATACTGATTTCAAATTTGGCACACATGTAATAGTTGAAGTATGAACGAAACTTATATTATTAGTTAATTTTTGAGTGATATTGCTTTAGGGCAGAGGTTTCCAAACTTTTTTTTTCTCTCGTAGACCACTTTCAAAATTTTTAGTGGTTTCGGTGGACCCCCTGCTGCTACATTTCTACCATATTCCCAAAACTCGTCAAAAAAAAGAATGTGAAGATTAGATCTAACGATGGAAATTTGCGACGTGGCTGAGTTCCAACCCTAAATTCGGAGTGGTAAAAATAAAAAGAAAAATAATATATTTTCTTGGGTTCCATTTATTAAAATAATATGATTACATACTTAATAGAATTAAAATTAAACATTAATAACGTACCGTAGCTTCAACAATGCAAATCAACAATTAAAAAAAAATAGTCATAATTTTAATGGGAGGGATGTACTTGATGGATTGACAGCAAATTATCAATATTTGGCTTCAGTTTTGTAAGGAATAACCGCAAATCTCCCCGTTCTGCGTTGTTCAATCTGCTCCTTTTTTTTTGTTAATAGGTTTGTAACGACACTAAAACTTTTTTCGACAAGGTATGACGAGGGAAACGCTAACAAAAGTTGTCTCGCAATTTCTCACACCCCAGGATATTTTTCGGGTATTTCTGCCTGCAGCCAAAATGTTTGATAGCCTTTTTTAAATTTCACACCTTCAGCTCCTCATTGGTGCTAAGCTCGAGTAGCGCCTCTTGTAATACCACATTCGCCACTTCCGTTTCATCAAATGGATTTATGATCCATGGTGGTATTTCCATCGTCAGAATATCTTCAAATCTATTTTTGAAGTCATCATGCAGGGCATTTAAATGTTGAACGTATGTCTGAATATCCTCATCAAGACATTCTGCCTGTGACAAGTTTGGAAACTGGGAGACTTCTCGCCGACTAATATTTTGCTTCATAAATTTAAATTTTCCAAGAAAAGCCGAAATTACACCCTTTGTTTTTATTAAATTTAGGCTGTCCCCTTGTAACTGCAAGTTAATGTCATTAAATTTTTTGAACAAATCTGTCAAATACGCGATGTCTGCTTTCAATTTGATCAGATTTTCTTTTAAATCTGGATCTTTACTTTCCAGAAACTCTAAAACTGATTCAAAAAGTGAGTAAAATCTTGTTAAACATGCACCTTTCGACAACCCGCGTACTTCAGTATGTAAGAGCAATCGTTGGAAGTCTTCATCATTTTCGTCACACAATTGTGCAAATAAACTGGTATTCAAACGCATTGCTTCTTATTTTGTTAACTGCTTTAATCACAAATTGAAGCGATTGGTGCAATCTATCACTCAAATTTTTCGCTACCAGGTGTTGTCGGTGGATGACACAGTGAATTGCAGTTACTCCTGGTATAACTCTTTTAAGATGGCTTATAAACCCACGATATTGCCCGAAGATGGCAGGAGCTCCATCTGCTGCCACCGAAATAATGTTTGTAAATGGAATCTATTTTTCCTTAAAAAAATCACTCAGGACATTAAATATTGATTCGCCTTTAGTGTCCGTCTCCAAAGTTTTCGCGAATAGCAGCTCTTCATGGATTTCTTCGTCCATAACAAATCGAACATATGCCAATAATAATGCTTCATTACCAGGTAAAGTTGAATAGAAAAATGATTGTTTGCAGATAATTACACAAGAAGCTTTCAATATCAGAGCTCATTTCATCAATACGTCTTTGTACAGTGTTGTTACTCAAAGGAATTCTTTTGAGTACATCAAATAGAGGTTTGTGCAGAACAGTTTTTAAAACCTCTTCAACAGCGGGGAAAATTCATTGTTCTCCGATGGTGTGCGGTTTTCCAGATTTCACTATAAGCAATGAGATATTGTAAGATGCCCACAAGCCATCATCGTTACTTTGAGACGTTGCCGTTGAAGCGAACGTACTGTGCACGGTAGGTCTCTTTTCGTATTTTTCCTTCAATGTTTGAAAATATTTTAAATCTTTACCTATTTTATCAGGATGACACCTTCTTAGATGATCTTCGAGCTTCGATGGTTTCATAGAGTCATTGCTCAAAAACTTTGTTGCATAAAAGGCATATGGGCAATCGTTTGTCTGCGTTTGATGGAAGAAAACCAAATTTCAAATAATCAACACTTTACTGTCGACATTTCTTTTTAGATTCAGCCATGTTTCGTATCAGCTACCTACCTGTAAAGAAAAAAATGTTTGTTTTAGTAATCATAAGGCGACTTTAACAGGATATGGCTATTTTAACAGAATAAAATAGGATTAATTAATTATTGCAATGAAAAAAAAAAAAACCAAATGCCGTCGGCAAAACTGATTTTAATTATTAAAAGCAATAAACTGCTAAGAACCCATATAGAGGTTTTCACAAAACGGCTGAACCTATTTTAATATAATATAAAATATTTTTTGATTATGTTAATTATATTTTGATACATTTCTGTAAATTCGAGAGAAAATACTCTTAAAGAATATTTTGACATCAAAACTCTGCGATTTTAATGATTTATTTATTACTTTGATGTACGTTACCAGTGGTACATAAAGACACGTACAATTTATGAAAATATTTTTAGTCATTTAGCATTAGCAACTACGAGGGCACTGAAATATGTACAAACATGCAGATCAATCATATATCTCTCCTTTAGTGAATCACCACAGTGGGGTAAATAAATAATTTTATAATAAAAAGTACTAAAAGTTCAATCTTTCTCGGCTTTCTGTTCTTTTATAGAAGTATCGAATAATGGCCCTGTTCAGTATTCAATTTTTATTACGTACCTACTACACGCAAACATAACAAATATAACATTATTACAATATAAAATAAAAGTATGAATAACAAATAGGCAGGTACTTACTTTTTTCCGGCACTGGCAAACACTGACATCGATTCACTCACACTTTTCTTTTCAAAATTCCGGAAACAAATGAGTAACGTTTGTCCTTGGCATTCGTATTTATATTGGTGAAGAATCAAACAAGTTCATGCAAGATTGCAAGCACAGCACAAGAGTCTTATTTCGTCCCTTTGCACGTCTGAACGGGTTGCGTTGCGGGCGGGCGGCGCTGTGCAAGTCTCGACGCGCGTTGTACTGAATATCGAATATGCAAGTTTTTACAAGTAACAGTCGCTGACCTTCTTAAAATACACTCCTCAAAAAAATTAAGTGAGGTTTTAAAACAAGGAAATTAATGCTAAATAAACAGGCTATCGGATCCATATGCCGACCTAACTGAAAAAAATTTTTTTCAAGCCCGTGGACCAAAAAAAAAGTAAAATATTTGCAATATTATTTTTTCGCGCTATCTGTTAGGATTGCATGAGAACCGTAGCTCCTAAAAAATTTTAGCCAAAAAATCTGAAAATTAGAATCTTAAAGCTTTAAAATGCTTTTTTTATAAAGTCTCAATATGACCATTTTTCACCGAAATACAGCCTGTCAAAAATCACCGAAAAATTTGGAATTTTTTTTTGCTCCCTTAATTTTTTGAGTAGTGTATTATCTGCCTACATTGATAGGTAAAGCCAAGCCAACATTTTTTTGTTCTTTACTATCGAAACCAGATAAATTTTCGTGGACCCCCACTTACAACTTTGTGAACCCCCCATTTTTTTTTCACGCCAACGTAGACCCCCGTCGAGTCTCCCGTGAAGTCCTGGGAGTCCACCTGAACCACTTTGGGAATCACTGATTTATAGCCTGCCTCGATAGCGTAGTGGGTTAAAGTCTGTATATGAATCTGATGATCGCTGGTTCGATTCCGACAATCGGCTGGGTCTGTGTGTGTGTATTTTTAGGTAGTAGTTAATGCACAAATGCAATAACGCCCGTAGATGTTTCGGCACCAGGGCAACGTTGACGGATATTATGACATCCCCGTCAATATATCTCATGAGAGTTATAGTTAGAAAAACGGTAATGAGTATACGTAAGGGGTTAACGGGGTGGGGTAGGGTGTGAAAGGGCTTACACTTCTTATATATGACGTTATACGTCTTTATCGAGGTATTTTGGAGTTGAAGAATCTGAAAATGAATTCATTTTTACATTATTTCCGATGTAATTGAGGAATGGGTGTGAAAGAAGTGGAGTGGTCAAACATAATATGGTTTTAATATTAGGGGATTTTTTCCAGGTTTTTGATTGAGATATTGAACACATTTTAAGCATAATTTATTTACTGTACATAATTATATTCATTTACTATAAATAATTACACAAACGTATGGATAAGGCGGTTAGAAGGATAATCTTGTATTTATTGGGTTGTAGGTCTTTGTCAAGTGTCTTTTGACTCAAGAAATCGAAAAAATTACTTTATTTTTTTTGTTATTTTGAATGTTAACAGGGGAAGAGGGTGAAAGATGTGGGGATCATTAAATATTGTATAGTTTTCAATATCATTATGAGATAATGAACAATATCTAAACGTATTTACTTAAAGTAAACTATAAGGGTTTTAAGGAATGGCGTTAGAATGGGTGCCTTTGTATTTATAGTGTTATTGATTTTTTTCAAGATTCTTGATGCCAACATATCTTAACGTCATATTATCTTTTCATGACTTACAATGTTAATAGATAAAGAGGGTGATAGAGGTGAGAGTTATTAAATATTGTACAGTGCCATTAGTATTATGAGGAATTGTCTCGTTTTTGGCGGGGACAATTGACCAATTTGAAGCATACCTATATAATATAAAATAGTAAAACACATAAAGACTTAAAGAGGTCAGGGTAGTGGTCAGAGGGATGCCCTCATACACTGGTGAGCAAAAAATCGACTCGAACTAGAAGCGGGTGAGCTTTTTCACCACTGTCGGTGGGATTCTTCCCCACTCTTCCGGCATCGCAACACATTTAAGTCGCTCAACGATACAGGGGCTGGATTTCTGGCTCGAACCTTTCTTTTGAGCTCATCTCACACGTGCTCGATTGGCTTGAGGTCAGGACTCCGCGCAAACCAGTCTAATGTGAGTGTTCCCACTTCCGCCAGGTATTGCCGCACCGACGTAGCAGCATGTGGGCTCGCATCGTCCCTTGCATCAGCACGAAGCTATCGCCAACAAACCCAGCGCAAGGAACGAGGTGTTCCTGCAGGATCTCCTCGATGTACCGGTGACCAGTTAATCCACCGCTACGAGTCTCATTGGTCATGAAAACCAAATCGGTTTTCGCATCCAGCGAGATGCCTCCCCACGCCATGACAGAACCTCGTTCGTAAGCGACAGTTTCAGTAATGCAGCACTGCACACACCGCTCCCCAGGCCTCCTACAGACTCATCTTCTCCCATCACTGCCATGTAGGCACATACGGGACTCGTCGGAGAATAAAACGGGCGCCATTGCTCTCACGTCCAGTCGACATATTCTCGGGTAAATCTGAGTCGCGCTTGTCGATGAGCTGCTGTCAGTTTAGGTCCATTAGCTGTTCTCTTCGGAGTTAGGTTAGCTTCTTTAAGTCTTCTTCGGATCTCCTGCTAGACTTCAACGCGGGTCAAGTGACGATTTCTTAGAGTTGTGTTTGACAATGAAGCGGTCGAATTTGAATAAGGCGGGATAAAAGGGTTGGGGATCATTAAAAACATCATAGTTTAAATAATAGTTTTAAATTTTGAAAATTTTCCCTAGTTTTGGGTGGGACATTGGACAAAATTTTAGCACAATTATTTATACTAAAAGACATATAGGGCTAAAAAGGTAGGATAGAAGGTTAAAGAAGTGGTTGGTTCGATATCATAATATACGTCTATTTTAGGGCTACGAAAATAATATCTTTTATTATAACCAATCTTATTAGGAAACCCTTACTCTGCGTAAGTTTGTTTTTATTAAATATATCTCTATAAAGTACTTATTATGTAAAGTACGGGGTTATAATACTTGGATTCAGTAATTCTTTAGCGTGAGTGTTTATTTTTAGAGTTCGTGTTTGCGAAGGAAGTACTGGGTAAATCTGTTCATCAATCTTTTTTTTTGTTAATATTCATTTATCCTGTTCAGGATCAGTCAAATTTTAACAATATTTTGCAGTTTCAAGATTCTAGAGTGTGCTAAACAATAAATAAAACCGGTCAAGTGCAAGTTGAACTTGCGCAATTAGTGTTCCGTACGTTGATTGCTTTTAAAATAAAAAATTTTTGTTACGGATGTATAAAATGATCAGTGACTTCACAAAACACAACCCCAAATAAGTTTTCAACAAAGTTTGTTTCCAATCTTTACTGAAATCTGATGACCTTGAAATTTTTGTTTTTTTTTAAATACCAGAAAAATTATTAAAGGTAATGCACTCGTGATAATTTTCGTTCAATCTACACCCCGTGGAGAATATTCCGGAATTTTTTCAAAATTTTTTGATAAGTACGTTTCGAGATAAGACCCCGGACAGCGATTTTTCGCGATTTTTTAAAAAATAATACAAAGAAAAGTGCGCGCAAGTATTATATTATATATACATTTTTTTACTCGTGTTTTTCACAAGCTTTCATTTGACACCACACTCGATGACATAGTAAAAAAATTTTTTTTTCACTTCCGATTTCACCCCCCAAAACTAACCCCTTAAGTCAAAATTTAACTCTCAAAAACTACATGGCTCTGATGAGGCCATCAATTCCTATATTATTACCAAATTTCAACTTTCTATGTCAAATAGTTTCGGAGAAAATCGGGTGTGACAGACAGACAGACAGACAGACACCGAAATGATCTTATAAGTGTTCCGTACGGAACACTAAAATTATTAAATCAAAATCTACTGCTGAAACAGATAACATCCGCGACTCTGGCCTCCAATATTTGTGCTTAGCTTGTTTTGAAATACCAAAATACATTTTCCTAAATTACTACTAAGTAACTAAAAGTTGTTTTGATATTTTGAAACGAGCTTCCTATTAAAAAAGAAAAAATAAATAATCTTGTTTCAGATACTGAACGACTCTATTAAAAACAGCATATAGTGTCCCTAAAACAAATCAAAAATTAATTAAAGGTGTTTTTTTAGATTTAACTGTTGCTCCGCACCTAAATGCTACCCTGAAGATGCTGATACAGATTTAATAGCTGAAGCGCTGGCTACGAGACCATGGAAAGATGCCAGTTGGAAGGAATTTCTGTAAGAAACAATATTCATTTTATTTAATTACAATAAATAGTGCCATCGTTCAGTCAAATGAGACATTAGACAAACACATTTCGTGGACAGAAATAGGAAATATATGAAATTTATTTTGCTTTATGTGACTTACCTTAAGCATTCTTTCAACTTAGCTGAGTTCCTGTCATGATGAAAATTAAACACCTTCCTTAAAAATTTTAGTTTGTCTGCTATGTGAATCGTTTCATGCGAAATTGTTTATTATTATATCTGAGCATGGCGTAGTGCTGATCGGGGCAAACGGCTCAGAGTCGGATAGTTTGATAAAAAGGCATAATTCGAGGGAAAGTCAAAAATTACCCGCCCTTTCGTTATAATATTCTTTAGGTTTATTATACTGTCTTCTGGGCATGTATGCTTTGAGTTGGTACTATTGTGGTCACGTGATCGAAGTTTGACCTTGATCGAATAATAATTTCCTTTGTTGCTGTTCAAGTGTAAATATGGTTGCTCACAAATAGTATACTCCAAGGAGGAGCAAAGAGTGGTGATACGATTTTCTCTGGTCAGAAGATGCTTTCAGAGCCTAAAATTCATCAGAGGCTTTCACAGCAATACGGGGAAGGTGCCCTACCGCGTAGCTCGGTTTCCATAAAATCGGTGCAAGATAAATGCACATGGAGCTCACTACAGAGCATACGCGCAAATGCGTCGAGATCTCCAAGTTTAGTTGACCGCAATAATGAAGGCAACGAATTTTTTAGCAGAATAATCACAGGACCTACTTTTTCGGGGAAATACACAAGGTTGTTGATAGCTGGACCAAGCGCACTGAAAAGGAAGGAGACTGTTGAAAAATTGTGTACTTGTTCAACACTTATTTTTGCATTACGAAATTGAAAATACAGGAGTGCGGCTATATTTGACTTCCTTATAATTTGTAAATGAATGAATTCTTCTGTGATATATAAAAAACTTCTTTGCAGCAATTATCAGTCAGAAGGGTAATGAACAGTTTGGGGCTCTCTACTAGGCTTTGTCAAAACGGATTTCTATCCAGAAGAACAGGTAAATTAGAGTTTATATTTTTTAAATATACATGAATAAATTTTTGATACATTTATTCCACATTTTCATATAGTGGGTTCGTTATTGATAAAACTCTAAGTCATAAAATATTAATAAACAAACCCAAACTTTTTCTAATAGTTTTTAACCAATTTTAACCATGTCATGATTTAAAAACCTTTCTGTTTTCATCTTTAGTCCTGTAGATCAGAGGTTCCCAAACGTTTTTTCTCGTATACCACTTTTAAAATTTTTACTGGTTTCGATGGACCCCCTGTTGCTACATTTCTACCATATTCCCAAAACTCGTCAAAAAATGTGAAGATTAGATCTAACGATGGAAATTTGCGTCGTGGCTGTGTTCTATTTATTAAAATAATATGATTACAGACTTAATAGAATTAAAATTAAACATTAGTAACGTACCGTAACTTCAACAATGCAAATCAACAATTAAAAAAAAATAGTCATAATTTTAATGGGAGGGATGTACTTGATGGATTAACAGTAAATTATCAATATTTGGCCTCAGTTTTGTAAGGAATAACCGCAAATATCCCCGTTCTGTGATGTTCAATCTGCTCCTTTTTTTTTTGTTAATAGGTTTGTAACGACACTAAAACTTTTTTCGACAAGGTATGACGAGGGGATCAAAAGTTTTCCTCGCAATTTCCCACAGCCCAGGATTTTTTTCGGGTATTTCTGCCTACAGCCAAAATGTTTGATAGCCTTTTTAAATTTCACCTTCAGCTCGTCATTGGTGCTAAGCTCGAGTAGCTCCTCTTGTAATACCACATTCGCCACTTCCGTTTTATCAAATGGATTTATGATCCATGGTGGTATTTCCATCGTCAGAATATCTTCAAATCTATTTTTGAAGTCATCATGCAGGGCATTTTAAATGTTGAACGTATGTCTGAAATATCCTCATCAAGACATTCTGCCTGTGACAAGTTTGGAAACTGGGAGAATTCGCGCCGACTAATATTTTGCTTCATAAATTTCAATTTTCCAAGAAAAGCCGAAATTACACCCTTTGTTTTTATTAAATTTAGGCTGTCCCCTTGTAACTGCAAGTTAATGTCATTAAATTTTTTTGAACAAATCTGTCAAATACGCGATGTCTGCTTTCAATTTTGATCAGGTTTTCTTTTAAATCTGGATCTTTACTTTTCAGAAACTCTAAAACTGATTCAAAAAGTGAGTAAAATCTTGTTAAACATGCACCTTTCGACAACCCCGCGTACTTCAGTATGTAAGAGCAATCGTTGGAAGTCTTCATCATTTTCGTCGCACAATTGTGCAAATAAACGAGTATTCAACGCATTGCTTCTTATTTTGTTAACTGCTTTAATGACAAATTGAAGCGATTGGTGCAATCTATCACTCAAATTTTTCGCTACCAGGTGTTGTCGGTGGATGACACAGTGAATTGCAGTTTACTCCTGGTATAAATTCTTTTAAGATGGCTTATAAACCCACGATATCGCCCGAAGATGGCAGGAGCTCCATCTACTGCCACCGAAATAATGTTTGTAAATTGGAATCGATTTTTCCTTAAAAAAATCACTCAGGACATTAAATATTGATTCGTCTTTGGTGTCCGTCTCCAAAGTTTTTTTTAGTTGTCGCGAATAGCAGCTCTTCATGGATTTCTTCGTCCATAACAAATCGAACATATGCCAATAATAATGCTTCATTACCAGGTAAAGTTGACTCGTCCAGTTGAATAGAAAAATGAGTTGTTTGCAGATAATTACACAAGAAACTTTCAATATCAGAGCTCACTTCATCAATACGTCTTTGTACAGTGTTGTTACTCAAAGGAATTCTTTTAAGTACGTCAAATGGAGGTTTGTGCAGAACAGTTTTTAAAACCTCTTCAACAGCGGGTAAAATTAACTGTTCTCCGATGGTGTGCGGTTTTCCAGATTTCGCTATAAGCAATGAGATATTGTAAGATGTCCGCAAGCCATCAACGTTACTTTGAAACGTCGAAGCGAACATACTGTGCACGGTGAGTCTCTTTTTCATATTTTTCCTTCAATGTTTGAAAATATTTTAAATCTTTACATATTTTTATCAGGATGACTCCTTCTTAGATGATCTTCGAGCTTCGATGGTTTCATAGAGTCATTGCTCAAAACTTTGTTGCATAAAAGGCATATGGGCAATCGTTTTGTCTGCCTTTGATGGAAGAAAACCAAATTTCAAATAATCAACACTGTACTGTCGACATTTCTTCTTAGATTCAGCCACGTTTCATATCAGTTACCTACCTGTAAAGAAAAAAATGTTTGTTTTAGTAATCATAAGGCGACTTTAACAGGATATGGCTATTTTAACAGAATAAAATAGGATTAATTAGTTATTGTAATGAAAAAACCAAAATGCCGGCGGCAAAACTGATTTTAATTATTAAAAGCAATAAACTGCTAAGACCCATATAGAGGTTTTCACAAAAAGGCTGAACCTATTTTAATGTAATATAAAATTTTTATTGATTAATTATATTTTTGATACATTTCTGTAAATTCGAGAGAAAATACTTTTAAAGAATATTTTACATCAAACTCTGCGATTTTA
Source organism: Pachyrhynchus sulphureomaculatus (assembly GCA_019049505.1). NCBI lineage: Eukaryota > Metazoa > Arthropoda > Insecta > Coleoptera > Curculionidae > Pachyrhynchus > Pachyrhynchus sulphureomaculatus. The sequence goes on from CM032448.1 coordinate 3,711,510, forward strand.
ATGATTTATTTATTACTTTGATGTGCGTTATGAGTGGTACATAAAAACACGTACAATTTATGAAAATATTTTTAGTCATTTAGCATTAGCAACTACGAGGGCACTGAAATATGTACAAACATGCTGGTCAATCATATATCTCTCCTTTAGTGAATCACCACAGTCGGGTAAATAAATGATTTTATAATAAAAAGTACTAAAAGTTCAATCTTTCTCGGCTTTCTGTTCTTTTATAGAAGTATTGAATAATGGCCCTGTTCAGTATTTAATTTTTATTACGTACCTACTACACGCAAACATAACAAATATAATATTATTACAATATAAAATAAAAGTATGAATAACAAGTAGGCAGGTACTTACTTTTTCCGGCACTGGCAAACACTGACATCGATTCACTCACACTTTTCTTTTCAAAATTCCGGAAACAAATGAGTAACGTTTGTCCTTGGCATTCGTATTTATATTGGTGAAGAATCAAACAAGTTCATGCAAGATTGCAAGCATAGCACAAGTCGTATTTGGTCCCTTTGCACGTCTGAACGGGTTGCGTTGCGGGCGGCGCGCGCTTTACAAGTCTCGACGCGCGTTGTACTGAATTATCGAATATGCAAGTTTTTACAAGTAACAGTCGCTGACCTTCTTAAAATACACTACTCAAAAAAAATTAAGGGAGGTTTTAAAACAAGGAAATTAATGCTAAATAAACAGGCTATCTGATCCATATGCCGGCCTAACTGAAAAAATTTTTTTTCAAGCCCGTGGACCAAAAAAAAAGCAAAATATTTGCAATATTATTTTTTCGCGCTTGTTAGGATTGCATGAGAACCGTAGCTGCTAAAAAATTTTAGCCAAAAAATCTGAAAATCAGAATCTTAAAGCTTCAAAAACGCTTTTTTTTTAAGTCTCAATACGACTATTTTTCACCGAAATACAGCCTGTCAAAAATCACCGAAAAATTTGGAATTTTTTTTGCTCCCTTAATTTTTTGGAGTAGTGTATTATCTGCCTACATTGATAGGTAAAGCCAAGCCAACATTTTTGTTCTTTACTATCGAAACCAGATAAAATTTTTCGTGGACCCCCACTTACAACTTGTGAACCCCCATTTTTGTTTTCACGCCAACGTAGACCCCCGTCGAGTCTCCCCGTGGACCCCTGGGGGTCCACCTGAACCACTTTGGGGAATCACTGCTCTAAGTTACATAAAATATTAATAAACAAACCCAAACTTTTTCTAATAGTTTTTTAACCAATTTTAACCATGTCCTGATTTAAAAACCTCTCTGTTCTCATCTTTCCTGTAGATCAACATAAATTTCCACTATGATGTAAGTAACTAATAATTTGATTTTGAAAATTTTAGGTGTTAAATTTGCCAGCCTGTAGATCGAAATACAGTGGTCCTGATGAAAGGTTCAACTTTGATAAAGAAATAAAATTATTTTTTTAGCCGAAATTAACGGCGTCCTGGATTAAGCTGATATTCAGTCTTTTAAAAAAACCAAGGACATACATCACAGTAAGTTCTTTGAGTTAAAAAAAACAAATCTAATGTTAGATGTTCAGATAAATAAAATAAACAGGGTTTTTTAGTAGGTGTTTCGGTTAATAATGTCGATTTTGCTAAGAGATAGCATTACTAATACACTTGTGGGTATAGACTAGTGACATCTATGGCGCTTTGGATGGGGTAAACATATGCTATCAAAAGCCAGATCGTTATTAATTGTCATTTTGCGAAAAACATAGTTCTTCATAGCTTTGAATATGTCGTGTTTCATACCAGAAAAAGACGGTTTGCGGAGAAGTTTAAAAACCTTCTTTCTTTTTAAGAAAAGAGCTGCTGAAAGTTATCGATTGTTGGTTGAAGCTTATGGTGAACATTGCTCCAACCCAAAAAACTCAGGCCAGCCTTCAACATCACTACCAGTGTGCAATCTACAGGGAAAGAAAAACTTTGCTTGTGTATTTGGTGGCATTGTAAATGCCATATATGAATGCCTTAGTATTGGCAATATAACGGTCCTTGTGGAACTTTACATGTTTCAAGATTATAAGTTTGACGAAATTGTTCTCCTATTTTTACTTACTTTATTTCTTCTATCTATTAAAAATTACATTATAGGTGATTATGCAGCACCTTTTATTTGAACGTTATCCAGTTTCTTTTAGGAAAGTCTTTTGAAAACTCAACTGTATTTGAATAAATGATTTATGCTTTAGTTAGGATTGTACTTGGCCCTGTAAAAAAATGTGTCTCAACTTAGAACTGTTTAAATCAGACTTATCTGTTTTTCATGTTTATTTTTGGTATGATAATCAGAACTAATATAATTATATCCACATTGCTTTTATTTAAATTAAAATATATTATTCTAGGTTAAATTTACGGATATATTTGTCATAAAAACAATATCACAGTTCCCATAACAGCACAAGATATACGCATACATATTTTGACAAAACGGCTCCTTTCTGATACATTTGTTAGCACACATTAATAGTAAAGTATTAAAGGATATATCAGTTTTCTTGTGATTGGATCGCATTTCAACCTCTGAACAGTGCGGAAAAACGAAAAATCGTGTTTCAAAAATTGTCTAGAGCCTTCAATTTTGGTTCGATTTGGACGATTTTTTTTTAAATAGAAGCTTATTAAATTCCGAACAAAGTTGTCGGAGCCGATTTTGCAATTAAAAACTTTTGTTTCAAAATGGCGGACGTCTTCAAAATGGCGGTTTCTGATTATATAGCGACTGAGACACAGAAAACACTTACAGTTTCAAACCAAGTTGTGCTAAAATGCGTGTATGTATGTTTTTTTGATGTCGCAAGATAATATATCAATATCACAGTTACAAGATTAATAATAATGAACCCAAAAATGGGCTGCCATGAACAATAAAAGTATTATAAATATGAATAAACGTACCATTATTATTTTATATCCATAACATTTGCATAAATAATTTCTTTAAGGTTGTTAATTACAAATATGTTTCAACAATTGACTTAAAATGGCAAATCAAGTATGGCGGATGCCAAAATTGAATCGAGCAAGAAAGTTTCTCTGTGGCATTTAGACTGTGGCAGTCAGATTATTCAAGTTATTCAAGTTTAGGTTGCGGGGGTATTTAAATTTTCATGCAGTTATTGCTAGAATATTGCTGCTGTAAATTTTTAAGTATCGTAGACATTTTCTAGCAGATACAAAAAACAGCGATACACGCAGAAAAGGACAGAGCTCACAAACAGCTAGAAAATGGCTACAACAGCTAAAACGGGTTTTGTTTAAAATAGGGACACTAAAATATTTTTGCTGCACTAGCCCACATTGTTTGCTGTTGTAGCCAAAAAAGTGGCTGCTATTGCTAAACGTGCACAACTTGGTTTTGAGAAACTGTAAGCGTTTTTTCTGTGTCCCAGTCGCTAAATAATCAGAAACCAACGTCTGCCATTTGAAACAAAAGTTTAATTGAAAAAATCGGCTCCGACAACAGTTGTTCGGAATAATTTAATAAAGCTTCATTTTAAAATAAAACAAATCGGTCCCAAATCGCTCCAAAATTGGAAGTGCTCTAGCCAATTCTTTGAAACACGATT